>KZ308428.1:2347141-2403604 GCA_000376725.2 Ladona fulva | reverse complement strand
TATATATATATATATATATATATATATATACACACACACATATAACCCCCTCCTCACACTGCCACTATTCGTAGACATCTGTGGAGAATATAATATTTTTTTGTATTTTTTTGTTTCGCTGACCTTTCTGAATCTGATTTTAAGCATATTTACTTTGATTTTCAGGAAAATCAAGTTTTTTAGGTTAACTATCTGTTACGAATTTCCATCCATGGGGATAAACACAAAAAAATACATAATGTAGCGAATGTGTTAAATTTTTAGTACATACATAAGGTTCATACAATTCTGATCATTAGCAAAGCATAAGGTTTTTGAGTGACGTTTCCTGATTGGTATTCCTTTTAAATATTATATTCAAGACCAGTTTTGCAATTAGGATAGAATACACTAAAAGTAATTAAATTATTTCATAGCTACCAAAGGTTTTCATAAATAGATTAGTTTTCTAATTGACATTTTCTGATAGAGGGAATACATTTGTGATTCATAATTTACATTAGGTCCAAATTTTTATTTTATGTTGAGGAGATTCTGTAGTTAATGTAGAAAGTGGAAACATATTTTTTATTGTTTTATTTGAAACCAATGAAACCTTGTGTTTCAGTGATATATAGGTATTTAACTTTATGATTTAATTATAAATGTATATTTATGTCATAGCCAAGGCACAGGAATAAAGACAATATAGTGAAATTCAGTTATACAGATAATATTCTGTTATATACAATTGGGAGTAAGTTATTTAAAGTCAATAAATTCTTCATCATCAGACAAATAACAATATCCCAATGTCGGCAAGAGGTTATGCATCCAAGTTTCTGTCGCCATCACCTGCTTCCCTCTCACAGATTGAGGATACCTATTTGGAAAGAATTTTATTGTTTAAGCTCTAGAAGTCAGCATGTCAGAGGAAATGGGGACCAATTCTAACAGGTTGTCGCTCTTATTCGTTTACTGGTCCACAATTTTATAGCTGGACAATCGCGAAATTACTGAAATATAGATCTCTTATTTCTTCTCTACCAACTATTTCAGAGTAAAAAAATGACTTTTTCAGTTTTTAAATAAGAAAATAAGATCGGTTGTCTAATAAATCACCTTTGCATGTAATGGAACAAGGATGTTAAAAGGTTTATAAAACACTACCTATCGTAATGAGACAGATCAGAACAAACACCCTTAAAACTTACTCACTTCCAGAAAAATTAATTTTTTTTCTGGGAGTGAAATCCGATCATAAATCGAAAAAACTTACTGCAAACCTTACCCGAAATTATTTATGTATTCAGTTCCAATTTTCGGTAAAAATTCTTGCTGTGTACCTCTTATTTTTGCAGATTATATTGATTGATATAGGTATATTATAGAAAGAAAGTTATATGTAATAAGAAACTTTAGAGGAATTATGATACTTTGTGATAGGAGAAAGATGGGTTAGAACCGGTTCAAGGGCATCTAATGGAGAGAATTTGGAACTTAACCGAATGATCGCTTTTCATTTAGTCGGAGGGTAAACCGGAATGAATAATTGAGCAATGAGCCCTGACACTACATCTATTTTTTATACCTGCATGTTAAATTTACGGTGTTTATCCTTGCTTGGAGCATCCAATCAATGCCCTCAGTCCGCCATAACTCGCTGGTGAGAACAACATCTCCCTCTGCAACTCTGAGGAACGAATTAACTTGGCATCCGCATTCGAAGGGATTGTCACCAATTAGGATTGTCGCGTGACTATATCGGTGCTTCTCACATCTACTCACATTTCTCAACAACTGAAAGAAATAATTAGTAGTATATATGTATTTCGTTTAATGAAACGTATGTCGGTCATGTATAAATATGTAGATTTATGCAAGCAGCTGGTTGCATTAATATGTTATAACATATCTATGTTATAACATTATACATATTTATCTTATAGATGGAAGAGGAGACGTTTAGCCTCAACCTCGTTCAAATGGTCGAAGTAGTAGAATTAGTTTTATTAGTGCCTCGACAGCTAAGGTCGTCCAAACAAAGACGTTCTATAATAATTATTAAATTCAATGAAACAAAATGAATTGACAATTAAGAATGACTAGCAAAGTACTGAGGACGACAATCACCGAAACACTCATTGCAAATTATGATAATTAAGTCAGCTTTAAGTAATGGCAGATTATTTGGAATATTCATTACAATGAATGAATGCCGCGGGATAATATAGAATTAAATTGGATTTTCAACGAGGTTATGAAGTTTATAATTTACGTATATTTTAATTCCGCCAATTACGAACCAATCAAATATAGATATACCTTTATATTGCATATTATAGGACTTAGAAAATACAATTCCTTTTAATTTAATCGTTCTGTGTATTAATTTAAATACGCAAAACAAGATAAACCTTTTTAGGTTAATAGTATTCCATGTTATTAAATGTATGTACCGTTTATTCCATAAAGTTAAGTTAATTGGAGAGTTCCCAAGGAAGAATGGATATGAAAAAAGTCTGACGGGTCCGGGAATCGAACCCGGGTCTTCCAATTGCTGGTAGGATGCTCTGTCCGTTGAACTCAACGGACTTTTTTCTAGTCCATTCTTCCTTGGAATGTTTCCTGGGTGCGCACCATCTTGCGCAAAATCACCTTTACCCGTTTTCCTGTGTTAATTGGAGAGTTTTATAGTTCGTACCTTACATGCAGAGTAAAAGTTTTCCATCAATATCTTACGGAGGAACTTTCTGTAGTACCTCCAGACGTTTACAGTACACGAGAGACGAAGAACTGATGACAATACCCGTGCAAATCAAGGGTAAATTCAAAGGTAGAGTAGCTCACCATAAAATGTGGAAAATTAATCCTTCCGATCAAATTATTCCGCAGATTTATCGTTAGGCTGCGGCAGAAATCGTACGGCTTAGCATTTCCATCTGCATCGAATTGGTAGGAGGAAAATAGCAGTTCTTGATGAGTGAGGTGTTTTATTTTGTTGAAGCTCAGATCGAGCACCTTCAGATGAGCATTGTGTATTCGGAAATCGATTGGAATGTCCGTTATTTCATTGTGCGCCAGATGCAGTTCCTGTAGAAAGATAGAATACTTTAATAGCTCTTATAATTGTAATGTGTGCGCATCAGTTCAGTGTATGGGAAATGCCGCATTTTGTCCCCAAACTTGATTTAGAGAGGTGGCGCGGCAGGTGGAATTGACGGAAAAACTGAGGAAGAATTACAATATTAAGAGTGCCATTGTATCCGATAAAGAGGAAAACCTCCATAAGATATGATCTAACCAGGATCCCAGGATGATAAAAACACGAAGAACAGAGTAATATAATTTAATTAATCGGCTTTATAGTCTTCCACTTAATAATGAGGGGATTAAGTGCATTATTAGTTCTAAAAATTTAGTATAGGTAAATTTTTAATTGAATGTTTGTTTAGCGAGAAAGAAAAAGAGATTAGACAGGCTGAGATCCGGGAGGCAGAAGAAGTTCAAAATAGTTCTTAATATCTAGATCTCCGGTGAGTTAAGAAGTCAACCTTAACCATCATGGGGTAATGTTGATTCATATATGAATACTGAAGGAGATATAAATGTTCAATATGCCTCTTGTGTTGGAGAGAACATAAATTTGTTGAAATCGGTTATTAATGAGATTCTGTGATTAGGTGTAGAAGTAGATACTTATTCTTTCTTGATGTCCTAGCCGAAAATCAAAGCCTTGTAACCTTTGGGTTACATCTAATGATAATAGAAAACTATAATAGAGGAGATTATTTCACATTTCCACAGAATCTTAGGACGCATTGTGGTTAGTAATAAACTTAAATAATCGTTGAGAATCAGAACTAGGAAACAGTATGCTGTATAAATAAGCTAGTTTAGAAGACAATAACAAAGTCAAATCCCTCACAAAGGAGAATACTAACCTTCAAGTATTCAAATCTCCCAAAAGGTGAAATCTTTCCAGAGGTTTTCAGCAAATCATCGTAGTACCATGGCCAGTTTTTTGAGGATATTTTATTGTGGGAGAGGTCCAGACTGAAGACGGGCACTGCCTCGGAGCTATTTGTATACAATTCTGATATGTTGTTATTTCTAACAAACACTTTTTGAATAGACTTGGCATCTCCTAGCCAGTTCAGTTCGAACTTTTCCATCAAATTTCCAGAAAGGTCAAGGAGGTCTAATTGTAAGTTGTAAAAAACAGTCACAAAACGATCTCTTCCCATCCAAATGCCTAAATGAATGTAATCTGGATGGGTCTTCAAACGATTAAAAGACAAATCCAGCGACGTTAAGTGCCTCAGATGGTGGGAAAAAATTTGCCCTGGCAGTTCTCCAATTAGATTGCGGGATAATTTAAGAATGCCTAAATTCGGGCAAGAGTTGAAAACACTTAGGTTAAGCTTCTGAATGAGGTTGTTGGCTAAATTCAGCTCGTATAGCAAAGGTATGTTCAACCATGAGAGCTCAGAAAAGTTGTTGCTCTCAGCGCTAAGATTGGTTAAGTGTTCGAATTTCCGAGGAAGGAGGAAGAAGTCACCTTTCATCCTGTTTTGGTCAATATGAAGAGATTCCAAATCACTGATGACTTCTAAAACAACCTTGTCTATCTCGGAAATTTTATTGTTGGAGACGTCTAAGAACTTGATATTGGGCATCCTCGAGAAAGGATTACTTGGAATAAGGGTGATATCGTTGTAAGAAATATCCAAATGTGTCAAAGAAGAGAGGTTTTGTCCAACTTTGAAATTAATTTCGGAGATCTTGTTATGGGAAACAATGATCTCCGACAGAAGCGGCTTCGTATCAAGCAAACTCACTGGGATAGAGGTGAGCCTGTTGCCTCGAAGAGATACGTAGCGTAAATTCACACTAAATTCAAAAAATCCTTCCTCTAAATGGGTGAGTTTATTATCACTTAAATCAATTCGTCGTAGGTTTGGTACATTTCGGAGAAAATCTTTATGTATGGAGAATATTGAGGAGTTTTTCATCTCAATATATAACAGCGAGTCACTCATGAGGAAATTTTCCACGGATTTGACGTCACAGCCGTTATCATTGAATTTGAAGGTAATCAACTTGCTCAGTACGACAGTACGGTTTGGTAAATTGGATATGAAGTTTCCGGATAGTTCAATATCCTCGGAGTTATTATAGCTCTGTAGACATTCCGGATGAATATCAAGTAATGGATTTGTTTTTATCATCACGCCTTTCAAGGCAAACGACTGGCTGCACAAGTCGTCGCCTATCCATTCCAATGATGTTTCGGATATCTCAAGATATTCGAGTTTTTGAAGCATTCTGAAACTCCTCGGGAAATTCTTACATCCGCTCTGAGATATGTACAGCTTAGTTATGTTGGCGATAGGTTCGAATAGACCCTCTTCCATTGCTGTAGACGGATATTTACCTATTTCGAGCATTTCTAACTTGCTCAATCCCTTGAGATCAGCGCGTTGAAATATTAAATTAGAATTATCGATTAATCGTAATTCGCGTAAGGAAGTTAGGTTCGACAGAAGTCCTTTCTCGAGCTGTTCGATCTTTGTCCTTTCAATAATAATTGCGGACAGCTTCGAGTTCATCCCCCGGAATAAGTTTGCGGGAAGACTTATCACAGAGTGGCAATATATGTTGAAAATTTCCAAGTTTGTTAGATTACGCAACTGATCCGCTATCAGGATAAAATTATTTCTCTCCTGACAGCTCAGGGTTAGTGAATAAATTTTATTGGGGTACAGAAAATCCGATAGGGTGTCAGGAGGACAATCATAAAGATAGATGTTAAGGAGAGACGCCGCTGCAACATGAGATAAATGCTGTATGTGATAACTAATATCTCCTCTCTCTGCTGTGTGGTTGCAATAAATACTTAATTCAGGCTTACGCCTACGGCAGTCAGCATATAACACCATATCGCATTGGTAGAAGAACCCATAAGATGTACTTTTACACTGGCAGGGTGATTTCCTGTCACACATCACATCCGATAAAACTTTCTCCGAATCTCCAAATCTCTTAGTGTGTCCATAATATCTCATTTGCATCTTTTGCAAGGGTGTAGCCATTTCATAATCTGATTTCGCTGGAGGAATTATGGAGACGTAAAGTAGGATAGAGATGATTTTATTCATTCTGCAAAAGAGAGAACGAAAAAGTTTAACATAAAAATACTGATGGAACTTTCATGATGACACCATGCGAAATCTTATCGTCTTCTTTTTTGACAGCAATGACTACAGTAAATTAAAACTGGCTTCAATCATAGCTATCCATATAGGTAGTTTTACTAAGCGGTAAATGAGGGAGGTTTCCTATTTTTCTTGGTGAGGAACTAAATTACTTGGATGCTATGTATGGAAACGCGATATGTCGCATTTAAAACGATCTTGTTATATCATAAGGGGATATTGAAGACTTCGATTGAAATTCGATTCTATCTCAAATAAATAGTCAATTATGCTCACACAAACAGATAAACTCGCATGCATGTATACAACATTGAATTATATAATGAGCATTTACAGTTTACTCACGCCATTTCCTATGTGTGACCTCGGTGGGGCTAGATTGGTTTTCTTTCCAAGATTGAAATTCACCAGGTCTTGGCTTCCATCTCACAAAAATAATGTTTACAATTCACTGTAATTATCATTGAAACAGTGGAGTATCTTATGCATCTCTGTACTTAGGTTTCCTACGATGCGTGTGAAATCCCAGTTTTTGCATGTGTACCAACAAGAGGAAAAGCTTAAAGGAGCGAGTTGTGAAGGTGAAAGACTTGTTCTTCCTGCTTCGATATCGATGACGGCAGCTAACTCTACGACTAACTTATGAAATGCGAAATCATTCCGAGGATATGGTCTCCAGCGAAGGAAGTTTGTTTACTTATACTCTCTAACCTTCCGCACCCTCCGAAGGAAGGAAGATTATGAGGTCGGTATCGAAACGCATATTGCACCCCAACTTCTGACCTATTTTCGTGTTATATATTGCAAAGAAGCTATTAACCGTAGTTTTAAGCAAAAGAAAGAAAAGATGGAAAAAATATAATAGCTTGGATTAAAAAGCCCGTTGCTTGCATTACTTAGGAAAAACTGCAACAACTTCCAAAAGGGGAGTGTGAAACACTTACTAAAAGTAATGGCAGTCCCTTTCTGGGAATCCTGGGGACTTGCCAGAAATCGGTATTCTGGAGCTTCCCGTTCGTCTCTTAACGCGAGTTCCGCCTGCCGAAATACGGCTTACTTTAGTAGTAATAAATTTCTTTTATAAAGCTACTTCATTTGGGATCTTTTTGAAATGTGGGACCACACCATGAATCAATCCAAAGGTCAACGCGTTGCTTACTTCTGGGTACTCTGGGGGCCCTTAATTGCAATTCACAACGGAATCTCAAAAAGGTCAAAAGTCTACATCACTCAAAAAGTAGCAAAAATCATAAATTGCTTACGATTGCACCGATTTGGATTTTCCTCCTAATCAGAAACATATGAGTCACATTATTGTTTATATGTTACATAAATATGACTTAGAGGAAGGGAGTTCCGACCCGTGGTTTTACTTCCGTCCTTCGCAATCGCTGTCTGAAAAATGTTCAAATTTAATCACACTTCCTTACAGAGCAATATTTGCGCCCCGAAATCACTGCAATCTCTCCAACAGTTGCTAAATTCGATGTTTTAGACTTAGGATAAGGTAAATAAATGATAGTGCTGACTGATTTGCTTAGGATTTTCGCGTGGTGTCTTTTTTTAAGAGAATTTAATCGCGGTCGAATGTTTCGCATTTTTCTGTGTTTTCGAGTCTATAAAAGCGGATACAGGAAGATTGCCGGACAGCGTCATACTTTCCCATTTATCATCATATTCGGTATCCTGACGTTTCACCAGAAAGACTGCTCGCCCAGAGACGGTTGACCCAGAGGACGTTTCACCCAAGACTTTTGACCCAAAGATTTTTCACCCCAAGGCTATTTTACCGAACGGATATTTCGCCAAATGGTACTTGCAAAGCGAGTAACCTATGCCGTCAAAAAGAACGATAATTACACATATTTTGAGTTTGAGATAAACGGTAACGGCCCCTCTCACAAATTGTTGAAAGGGGCCTAGGTGCACAACTTTGCGTGTTAAGTCACTTTTACCATTTGCCTTCAATATCGTTTAATATCATTTTCATTGATTATACCTTGCTGACAGCTATAATCCCCATATCTATCAATCGCCCTAATCTTCCGTACTGAATGCTATTCCCCTTACTCATTGTTTATTAACATCTCCTTTTAGCTTTCCCAGCATTCCTCTGTTAGAATACTCAAACTTTGCCTAAATCCCAAGGTAAGACTTCGTGAAGTTATAAGATTTAATATAAAATTTCACCTCAACACGAAATTTTATTAACAAACGTCAAAGGATTTAATGATAATTTTGGGTTATTTATCTCAGAAATCTTAATCTTTAACTATTTGGATCAGGACCTTGTTTCTTTTCTATTCAAACGAATTTTAATTTATTTTCTATATTTTTCTACCAATTTCCATTCAATACTTTACTTTCAATTCTGCTTTGATTTCCTTATACTGTCTAACTTAATGCTGAGCCAGTGTTTTGCCTTTCATTGTACTCTTGTTTTCTGCCTCTATCGATTTTCTAAATGCTACATCATCTTCTCATTAATGCTCATACAATCTACTTCTTTATTCCTCTGCTAGTTGCAACACCTGAGACATTTCTAGTCGCAATGTATCTTGAGGGTACAGAGTTGGTTATATACTGAATAACATAAAAGTTTTGATTTGAACATAATTGAAGAAAATTTCAGTAATTATAAAAAAGGAATATAACACTGTAGAGTATCTTTCGATATGTTATACAAGGAAGAATAAGTAAAATGGTAAGATTGGTGCCATACCATAATGATCTCAACTTATCTCACCGATACAATCAATAATAATGACTCATTGGACAGACTAAACAATTAAAAAATGATACTCAAACATTTGATTGTTATGTTTAACTCTTGTATTAATTTTTCTAGTAGTTTACCAGGATGACCAGGATTACGAAGAAGAGAAGGTGGTAGAACATCTTAAAAGAAAGAACACTTCATAATTTCCATTCCATTCCAAGATAGTAAAAGGAAGCTGTCACAGTGCTGAGGGAGGGAAGTTTTAGGTTGGGCATGAATTTTATTTATCTAAGTACTCAGAATGCCCGAGGCAGAAAAAAATTTTGCAGGAAAAGGCAGATTTGATTGAATCATGTGACAATTGAATTTCTGAAATGAAACCGAATTTATGAAGAGAAGTACTCCAGTAGATAATATCTGTTGATGCTATTGAATACAGAATGATAAAATTCTCAATCGATTATTTTGTCAATGGGAGAGAGAAAATTCCAAGATTTAAGAGAATGGATCATAGCAAGGGATTGAACATTTACAATCAACTTAATTTAATGCCTTCTTGAGAGGAAAGCAAAGATTTCCCCTCTGAAAAGAGAAAGATTTCATTAAAGAACTTCATAGATGCTTATCAATCAAGACCTTATCTACCATTAGAGATTCTGATTCATGGACCATATTCATTCTGCAGAACACGAAGCATGGGTTCGAAGGATTACTGAGACTCGAGACCTTCACTGATTGATTAACAGTATAGTATACTCTTAGTATAGTTAGTATTATCTCAGCCTGAAATGGCTATGGCATTAATTGACTTTATCTAAGTTTGGATCTCAAAAGCCCAACACTCGAATATCAAATTAAAATAACAATGCTGCAGAGAGAAGAATTTTGGCATGTTTCTTTTTTACCGATAAGAGAACTAAAATCTACTTATAAATATATCAGCTAAATCATTTACTTAGGTAAATTAGAAGAACGAATCCCAGCCGAGTTCGAATAACAAAATGCGTTGAAACAGTATGTAAGCATTAAAAACTCCCCAATAAATATCCAGGGATGATATCCGTTTTCGAGGAAAGAAAAACATTACGCCTAATTAGAGAACCATCCTAAGGGTAAGTAACTTTTTTGAAATGCCCACTCCGCCAAGAGAGCACAAGGAGGCAGAGGTCAAAGTGCAAACGTGGCTTCCAAGTAGTTAGAAGAGATGCCATCGAGATGACAGCACAAGAAAACTCAATAATAGTATTGTCGTGTATGAGCGTATAAATATGACAATGAAAATAATTTCACGCATTGAAAACCTCGCAGAAAAACTTTACGGTACGGCTTTATGTTTTGCGGTTTATTTTATTATATTTATCGCTCCTCGACTGTTGCAAAGAGAACGCGCGCGACTCGTATATTGTCAGTAAGTGAGGTATGTAATGGAGGTGATGGATGTCCCAAGTGTCGCTGGTAATTAGCTGCTTGCTTACCTTTAGTAGCATTTATCATCTCGCCTGAGCCTTCTACTAACCTTTTGGTGGACTGGCCAAACACCCCTTTAATACAGTGGGGAAGCCATTAGATTATTAACGTAAGATAAATCAATGATTTTGTATATCTTTTTGCTAATTTACGTTCAATTAGTAATTGCTTGTGTGCAATTTTAAACTTAATCCCATTGGTGATCGTGGAGCAATAAAAATTAAGTTGTTCCGTGCTGTCTGATATTACTTGTTATTTCGTACAGATTTGGATGCCAACTTATAAAGAAGGTCAATTATTTCAATTTTCAAGTTAGGGAAATGAGTTAATTCTGAAATTCAATTTCAACTAGAGAGTGAGTCGTTCTTTATCGTGTATATTTTCCTCGTTGTTATTTATCTTGCTGCTTGAAATTGTTTTGACATCTTCCTTTCAATACCTTTTGTAATGCATTTGTTAAGCCGTAAATCCTGTTTTATACATGACATCGAAATTGGTGATGATTTAAGGATTCACAAATGCAATAAGTTAATGATACATTTGCACTTCAATCTTGTGGCACTCTATTATTGAGGGGAAGGCTATTACTGCATGTATGGATTATGTTTTGTTGCATAGAGGAAGAAAATTCCATTATTTGTTTTGTGTTTTTATATTATAGAGGGATTTTTTTCTCTCAATGTATATTAAGTTTCATTATTTAGAATATTGTAAGAGTCATAAAGGTTATGTTGCTTAGAAGTAACGTGCCTCTATCCATATTTTTAGCCATTTCCTTGAGATTATACAGCTTAAAAATGGACAACTGGAATGTAATTATGTTATGTGAGTGCTCGTATTTGAGTCGTGTTTATAAATTGTTTGTAATTAAGAGAAGTCATCAATACAGAATTATGCTTTTATAGAGAAAATTAAAATACTGTTGAGATAATTTTTCGTTCAATGATATATCATGGCTATGCTTGTGATGATGTGAAATCTTTCGGAGATTTATTTAATTAGTTGGAATAGCTCATTTTTAAGCAAATAGGAAATGTGAGTAATCCAACATTAATAATAAATCTTTAAGAAAATTAATATTTCTGGTACAGTAACCCCCATATGACAACAGTAAAAGAACTTCTCAAGACTACCATGGATATCATCAGAGGAATATGGAAGAAACTTAAAAAGTTTTTGAAGGACCAAATTATAAAGAGGTGCAATTAGGCAGCAAGTTGAAATTTGCTGCATACAGTTAAGGTTCCCATGATTATAAAATAATTTACTTTGTCTATTATTCAGTGAACCACATTTTAATCCTTAGTTTTGGTGACACATATGTGTCACTGTATAGTGAGTAAATGGTGTTTGACACCTCATCTGTGCTATTATGGCTGTGCATTAAAGAAGAAAGAGCAGTTTTTGCAAAGGATCTTGGTCTCAGCCCTGACAGCAACGAAGGAAGATGGTCTTCAGAAGTAATCCATTGTTTTTGTGAGTTAAGATTTCTATTTCTTATTATTTCTCCTCATCAGATTGATTTCAAATCTCCTTTCTCTATTCCATTTTGGAAATAAGTGAATTCATTTGTTTAAATTGTTTTAAAAAGTGATTGTTAATTTTAAAATATAGAGGGAATGATTAACAGCGACCTTCGATAATGGTTTGATATAAAATTCAATGCTAGCTTAAATAATGACATCAGATTTTGACCTTACCTTTATTCTGATGCATAGAATAAATAATCTGTTATGGAACTAAATAGCTGTGTGTGATGACATAAGTATGAATGTCCATTAAAGAACTGTTAGACTAGCAAGGAATAAGTTAGGTGTTCTCTATTGACCTCTTCATCATCAACATTGTTATAATCATTCAGTATCTGCTGAGAAAAGTGTAGCATGTTAAATTGTTTTGCATGAACAACATATAGAAGCAGCATTTGGATTATGATTTCAATATTTATATCACAATTTAAACAAGAGCATAGTTAAATTGCAGTAATTTTTAGTCAGTGATGGGGTAACAGAATTGATAAAGCTAAAATATGACATTTTTTGTGTATAACCCTTAACTTTATCAGACAAGTGCTGTAGTATTATACTATTCCTTCTCTTTGAATATTGCCTTGAAGGTTATTTACACTATTTCTGTTCCACAATTAATTTAACTTGTTAAAGAAATATGCATAGGCAAGTATTCTGAAATATCCTCCAGGCACCTTTTTGTTTTTAAAAGTGTCCAGATCCATTTGCCTTTTGCAAAGAGGTTCAACTTTTATTGTGAAATTGCAGATTAGATTTGGAGTTTTATTATTTACAAAAAAATTAATAACAAGGAAACCTTTATGATTTTTCTCATTGAAAGTTTTATTTGTGAAATTTAAGGGAGAGATTGGAGAAACGTTTTAAGGCAAAGATAAGATATTATTGGATGTTTTAGTAACAGTAAACTAGGTTTAAAAATGTATTTCTTTGGCACACTGAAGATTAGATTTCATTATGGGAAAGGAAAAGAGAGGTCCTCATCACCTTCTGTTTAATGCTTAATTTAATTGAAATAACCTATATTATTATTTGCACTAATGCATTTGTGCTTATTGTTTGCATAGTGGACAAAAATATTCCAATCCCTCACCAATTATGTAGAAGATTATTATTTAAATATATTAAAGAATATGCATTGAATACATGATCTTGAAGTAATCAAAATTTTAACTAGGACTAACTATTAACAGGTTAAAGCCTCTGGAAGGCTGACTTTGGAATTATTCGCTGAAAATTTATTCTCCTTTCTGAACATACATTAATGCCAAATTTTGATCCTTGAAATCACAACCAGGAATGGTTTATTTTAAAAGTTAAGGAATTCAGAGGGTTTGGCAATCTGTTCTAATTCTAGTTGTTTATAGCTAAATGTGCAGCCTTTCCAGAGTAATTATTCTGTGAGATGAAATCAACCTGAGCTTCAATTCCTTGAATTTGTTTGTCATCCCCTATATTTTCTACCCAGGGATGATACCTTTTCTTATATTTTTTGCCAAATAAATTTTTAGGATAACTTTTTTAAACCCTGTAATAAATTTATCAAACATCATTAGTAAAATGTAATGTGAAGACTACATTTTTAAGTACTGGTATAGTTCATTTTCCTTGGAGCATTTGTTTAGGATATTCATGAAAATAGAAACTTCCTGTTTGATGCTTTACTGAAGCTTTTTTCCTTGTATCCATACATTACTACAGAACACAGAGTTTTCAGGCCCTTTGTTAGTTCAGTTTATTTTCCACATTTTATTTCAATCAAGTTCTCTGTACATTAGAAATACTGCAGTTTCATAACAATCATGTTCATCTTTCAAGAAAATTCTTTTCCTATTTGAAATTTGAGTAATAAGTTATTCTTGAAAGTTTTCTGTTTTGTGAGCTTGGTGATTGGATAATATTTTAATTTTGATGTGATTTATCTAGTTAAGTTTAAGGGTCCATGTCATTTTCAAGTTCTTTGGCAAGTGGGAAACTAACTTTTCCTATGATAAGTTTTTCATGTTCACATTATGCATCCCTGGTAATATTCTTAGAATTTTATTGTAAATCTTCATTGGTGCTTGAATAGTTCAATTATTTCTTGTAATTCTTAAATTTCATTTTAAAGTCTATTACTTGATAATTTTAATTATCTCTCAGATTTCAGTTAAACTTTGCTTTTGTTTGAATAATGAATTTACTGGAAGGAATGATGAAGTTTCCAGAACATTCTAGAATTTCCAGAAAATTTGCTTTAACCCTTTCATGCCATTTTAGTCTCTCTTTAACCCTTTGAAGCCGAAGCAGCTTGAAAAATTATACTAAGTCCCCAAGGTCATTCAGTTGGTTAAAAAAATTATGCCATTTTCTCATGTTTGATCAATTTTTGCTTTCTGTACTTGTATTCTCAGTGATGTCTTTTCAATGGCTATGTTCAGAATAATTCAAAATGGAAATTATTCTGAACATAGCCATTGAAAAGACACTGACCACTGAGAATACAAGTACAGAATACAAAGATGGCTGCCACAGCTACAGGAAAAACAATTGAATTTTTGAGCTCCGAGATAGGGGCCGGTTTGGCTTGGCCTACTGTACCAAAATTTTTGGCGGGTGAGGAGTTGGACATATTCAAAATGAAACTTGAAAAGGTCTTTTTTGACATTTCTTTATTGCTCTCTGTAATAAAATGTAAACTTCAAAATATTTTCAATAAAGCACATCAAAACTACTCCTGGTGTCTTCTTTGCTGCAATTCCTCCATGTATTGAATCCAGCCAAGAACATTACCATGAATTAGGCCTGTAGTAGAAGTTTTAGTCATTAAAATTACACATTCTATAGAACATAATATTTGGTAAAAAATAGCCTAATATGAAAATTTCAATTGTACTGTGAATTGGACAATATCTGAAAATGGATTTAAACAAATTTGCAACAGTAAGGTAAGTTTTAATTTACAACTATAGATCAACTTTTAACATTGTTACAACGGTTGAGCTCTTGCCAGCCTAAAAAATTTGGAACTTTTTCACTTATTTAAATAGTGCAGAACTTGACTCAAAACTCAATCCTTAATGGTACTACTTTTTCAGATCTTGAATTTTGAAGCATTTTAATTGTTTTTATCTAAAACAGTGAAAAATAAGTTTGAGAGCTTCTAGATATTTTCACCAATAAGGATAGCATTTATACATTGGATGAAGAAAATTTACCAAAATGATTAAGTTCCAACAGATTAAGATTGAATATTTGGATTTCATCCAACAGTCAAAGATTTAGAGAATCGTAACATCAAAATATCTACATGAAACAGTGAACCAGCCCGAGCGATGACAATTTGCAAATACGAAAGCATCAGCATATGCAATAACTGAATTTACTTAGGTATATTTCACTAAGGTAAAACTATAACGTGAATCACCAGAGCCGGTTTCAGACAACGCATCCGAGGTAACCGCTGCACGGAGCAACATTCAACGGAGGCTTTAGCATTAGAAGATCGAATTAAGAGCCCAATTAACGTTAAAATTTGGTAAATTCATACGTAAAGAAATTTCTGCTTTAACTCAACGTATTTCACTGTAAAAAGGCAAAAAATTAACTATCGACTATGTTGCTAATAATTCATCAAACATTAAGTAGCACAAAACTGAGGGT
This sequence comes from Ladona fulva, assembly GCA_000376725.2. Lineage (NCBI taxonomy): Eukaryota > Metazoa > Arthropoda > Insecta > Odonata > Libellulidae > Ladona > Ladona fulva. The sequence continues at coordinate 2,388,053 of KZ308428.1, read as the reverse complement.
ACGTGACAGTTTTCGTGTCGTTAAAATACCGTATCGAACAAAATTACCAATTAAGATTCTCCTCGGAGACGTATCCCACCCATCAGTTTCTCAAGTTATCTCCGATTACGAAATCACTTAATTGCAACGGTGCTAACTAAGTCAATGAGTTTACAATATCCCGACTGATTAAACCTTGTATGACAAAAAACTGAAAGAGCGAAGAAGTCAAGGAAGTTAATTCATACATTCCTATGCTTTTGACTCACGCGATCACCGTTTAGCGAACCAGAGTCTAATGCCCAAGGCTGGTTTCCTGAACAAGTTCTGTTGGTTTATGGGGTTACCTTCACAATAGGCTTTCGGAACCAGCATACTTTAAGTACAACGTTGATAAAGAGCTATTTCAATAGAGGTTGAGTCGTGGTTAAACATTCCGAAAATCCGATGCGAACTATACATTTAATTCTCAATCGAATTTCAATTTATCGACAAAAAGGTAGATAACAGGCTGAGTGTACCGCTGATGCCGAAATCAAACGCGGTTGTTATTAGTATAAAACGTCGATGTATCAAATTAGAAGATATCCGAGAAAACGTATAACCTTAATACAGAAATCAGGACGTATTAAGTTTCCGATTTAGGAATATACCTAAAATTTCTGTCCCTCTCAGGATCAACTGGTCGAGTATATGCTCTATTTAACAAAAAAGCTCGTTCTCGAAGGCCTGTCGTTGGGAACAGATTCATCAAATGAAATTGAGACAAAACTGATAAACTAGGAACGTCGCAATCAGAACGACAATTTAACGTTTATAGTTCCTTAAAAAAATCTTTAAGATAAAACAGCAACGTTCTGCTAACCAACTCGCGATGACAGCATGGTATAGCTTAAATAAAATTCCCTGCGATGAGATTACAAGCCTAAACGAAGTTACAGTTTTCTTGACGTATATAACGCGGTTAACTCATATACATCACAATAAAAAGTTCCCGCGAAGATATTGGAAACTGATGAACCGACATAAGAACAAATTAAAGCACACTACGACCTAAATTAACGAGGAAAGTAAAACTTTTAACGCTATTATCTTTAATAACTCACGAAATAAGGTAACCAACTACCTGCAATAACGACTTCAACGTCAGGCGACGTCCTTCATAGGGCAGCGAGGTGACTTCAAGCAGAGTGAACCGTAACCTTCGTCAGTCAACAGAAGAGAGGACGAGTTGGTGGCCTGCAAACCTTTTTATCCTAACATCCGACTACGGATAGGGGGGGCGCAGTAGCGGTAATGAGGGGAGGGGAGGATTGGAAACTACTACTACGATTACTATAACTTTTAAATAATTATAAAATATTGCAATATTTATGGAATCCAGTATTCGGTATACGTTTTTAAGAAAAATATTTACATTGAATAAAACTACCGTCGTTTCTTTTCTAGATATCGTTTACAGTATCGTAACTGATATTCATCTGTCATCGTTGAAATTCCTTAATTTTAATATTAATTTAATCAAATGTAGAAAATGCTTTCTTTGATTTTTCGATTTATTCTGTTTCCAATTGATTTTTCAAAGGGTAAAAATAATACATATTTCCATCAGTTAATATTGACACAAAATAGCGCCACCATTTAAATTTATGCAATTGAATTCCTGAGTGCCGCACCAGATGTCAAATAGCCGTCTCATTGTAAGGTTATTCAATTAGAGTTATTACTCGTTCTATCCAATGCCTACTAGGTAGTAAATACAAATTTCTGATACCATTACGACTCCGAAAGCGTTTCAGCGGTTGTTGTAAAAAAAGGTGGAGGCGGTTCTATAGACGATGTTCAAAGACAGTTTCCAGAATGTCTTCCAAGGTTGAAATGCAATCTTTGCAAACATATGTATTTATACAAGTTACTTCAGAATGTAACTTTTGCTGAAAGATGATCTCAGTATCCAAATGAAAGAATGAAACTGACAGGGGAACTTTTACCACTGCGTCGAACAGATCTTAATAGTCAACTTAAGGTTATGTTCTTTAGCAAAAAATAAGTATATAATAATATTAATAATAATATGCATGCGTTTTTCCTAACGATTCATAATTTCCCAATAAAACGAGTTTAAAATTCAGCCTAAAATGCATCAATTTGAACTTTGAATAACTTACACATCGTTTTGCGGACAAACCGGTGGCTGTGGTTAAGGTGAGTGGCGGTGATTCTACGAGATCGTGGATTCGATTCCGAGACTGATTTTTGTCATATGTCTTTCTTTTCCGCACTTTATTCCTTTTCGTGAATATTTTATCAATTTTAACATTACAATCAGGAGCAATTTCTTTGCTGTTTTTACACTTCATTAAATTTTTGCTGAATAATACTCATAATCTACCCGGTAAATAAATTATTCATCGACGGTGATGTTTTCGATGCAGATTCTCGCAAATTCGTTTTACGCTTTGCCGGTATGCAAAAAAGATACTGAAGGCTACCGTAAGAATCACCTGAATTGTTTTTCATATTAGAGCAGAGAAGATGGTGAATAGAATACAGCTTTGAGAAGAAACATAAGAGTGCATTGTAATTACGTGTACTTGCCTGATGCAAAAACTCTCAGTGTAACCAACACTATTTTACGCATTGATGTTGCCTTACTCATTTTAGTAAATAATTGCAGGTCCCATCGATTCTACAATAAGTTCAAATTCACTGCTCGGCAGTTTGCAAACATTTCTAAACTGCTGCGCATCTTTAATTTCCGTATTTACGCTAGGTCAGCTCTGGAAACAGGCCTGCTTTCAATCTGCGGCTTAACGCAGATGATTTTCTTTCTGTTATTCTTCCTTATTTTAGAATAGGCTGGAATGACTACAGCCGCTGCGACATTTCGTAAGACATCTTGACTGCTCTCAGGAATTCATGCAGTGGACAGGGATTGTACAGATCTCTCGAGAGCGATCTTCTCAACGAGAAGCTCACCGCATACTCTCGCGAGTTGTTCTATATAGCTACGAAAAATCAGCTGTCAAATGGATCACCACCTGAGAGTGACTCTCAAGAGTTACTCGCGAGAAAACTCTCAAGTGAAAACGCTACTTTAGAATTTGAAAGTCAGTATAAATATTTAGGAGACCTTTTCAATGGTAATTTATCGTTTAAAATGCACATTCAAGATGTAATGGGTTAGCTGATAGAACTTAAAGGTGATGCAACCGCGTTCTCAGGGGTAGTCAATCAAGTGTCAGAGGTGACTTAATTCTTACTTGTTCGTCCGCTGCTTGAGTTTCGTAGCAGGTCGAATCCGCACCATAAGAGAATCTTGGAGCCAGAGCGCGTACTACGTGGAGCAGCTCGTTTCGTCAAGGGAGACTATATATTCGATAGTAGTGTATCAGAGATGATCAAAACCCTCGGCTGGGAATCATACTCACCGTAGATTTAAGTAACGCTACGTAAACTATGTAACTCACAAGTATATGAGTTTATTTCATCTAAAATATAACTGTAGAAAACGAATGGGTGCGAACCGTGATGATGTTTATTCTAAAGAAGAAACTAGCAGCTACTTAAATATAGAGTGCTAAAGTCCTTTCATCTGGAATATTTGCTGACATGACATTTGTCAAACTTCAGAGGAAGCTCCTTAAATATTTCGAGTACTTGATCAATAATTGAAATCCCAGCTTTTAGCAGTCATTCAATTTCCAAATTTAAAAATTTTATTTTTAATTATAATAATTATATTATCAATTGTAATATCAAAAGTTGTTTCGTTAAATATGGTCTTTATTTTCACCAAGCACAAATCCATGGTAATATATAAACCTACCTTAACACAAGGACTGTGGACAGGGCATTTTTTCCCACTTGAAAATGTAGTGTTTCTCTTTCATTTGATTATTTTCATAGGATGGTGAGATTTAGTAACTTAAAATACAAAATAGAGGGGTCCATTCTGAAAAAATGGTGACTTTTGTACACATATATTGTAGATAAACATTAGAAGTATCAAAAACTGCTGATGGGACATTTTCATCCCGTATAGGATCATGAAGGTTTTGTTTGTTATAAATCAATAGTTTACATCGGTAAACTATCAATGTTGTGAATGAAGTGAAATCTGTAGCTGAAACTGGTAGTGTGAATAAAACTAAAAATCAGTACTTCGTATTTTCTACTTGTTTTATTCACACTACTGGTTTCGGCTGGTTCCGGGGCAGTTGGTCGAAGGACAACTGGTCGATGGGACAACCCGTCGCTGGACATTTCGTCGCTGAGACATTTGGTGGAAGGACAATTCGTCGCTGAGACAACTCGTCGCTAGACATTTTGACATTTGGTGGAAGGACAACTCGTCAACGGAAGGGAATGTTGTTATTTATGATAAAGTTTTCGGTGCATTAGTATCGTTATGGTGTAATATTCATTGTAATAACTCGGAGTATTGGTATGTGCAGTTGAGTTGGGTTGGGTTTGGTTGGGTTGGGTCACCAAATACTTCAGATTGAAGTATTTCAGGATCTTACTTTTCTTTAGCTATCTTGATCTCTTCTCCTGAAACAATATCATTGGTTTTTCGCTTGCTTAAATCAATCTTCCAAATTTTCTTACCCCTCCTTCTCACTTCCCTTCCCTCTTTGCACCAGAACATTCATTGTGCTTCATATATTTTTCTGCTGTTCTAGTCTATGAATCATTTATTCTTTTCCAAATCAGCTTTCTATCTTCTTCCTGTTTTTTTATTAATTTCCCTTTCTTATTTACTTACCCACCTTTTCTTTTCCCAGGTTCTCCTTGTAGTCAAAATTAAATTTTTTGTGCACCACCTTAGCCTTTTCAAATTTCTTAAACATTATTTTTATCTCAATCATCAGTGAATACAAGATTAAAGTGACTTTTGAAAATAATTGATGTTATAAACGAAAAAAGACAATAAATGATAGTGATTGCAACCTTACCAAAAAAATTTCTCTCTTCTTTCTCCATGATAAGAGATCTTTTACTTTAAGGGTGAAAGTGGAGACTGTTATGGAAGAGAAAGTTTATGAACATATTTTCATTTCAAGGAAATGTGCAATGTGAGCTGAATGAACTGGAGAAACCAATTATAATAAAATTCTTTGGAATGTGGACAGTGTTAAGTCAGGCTGTAAGGAATTTAACTTATTCCATGCCATCTCATTGTGTCAGTTTTGGACAACAGTAGAGTTTATTGATAGATAACTGTATCGATTCTGCTATAAAAACATAAAGGAAACTCAGGTGAAAATTATACACTTATAGACAACACTGAGAAAGCTGTGAGCATTTATGGCAGATAATGAGCTTATTGAACCACATACCGAGCATTCCTAAGAATTCTGCAAATGAGCCATATAAGAAATGATTAAGCCGATTCAAAATAACCATAGAAATGAACCATGGAAACCCTTCTTTTCATGTACCTATTGGTAACTGGTTCGATACCAGAAGACTCGAGCACTTCCATAAGCAGGCAGGTTATAAATCAATTTGACCTTTTTGATTCTCTGATACTGCAAGATACTGATAATAAATTCTCAGAGGGAAAAAATGACAATTTGGACTAAATTAGATAATTGATTAGTATTGTTTTATTTAATACTAAATTTGAAGTCAACTGAGAGAGAAAGTTCCCAATCTTCAAAATAAGAATCGCCTTACTCAATGTGTAGGCTAACATGATTTAATGATTGCAATTATAATTAAAATTTCAAAACTTACAGAAAATTATACCTTGACCAAGTACAGAAGGAAAAGAAAGCAATTAAACTATATTTAGAATTTAGGGCAAAAGAAAAATTCAACATAGGTATGTTGGCAAGAACAAAGGTTAATAGGTGGGAAAATATTATTACATAAGTAATGATAAACAATTTTCATTTAAAACAAAAGATTTATTTAGAGAGAAAATTCATCAGAATCCATGATTCCTGTTGGCCAATTCTACTATACAATCTATAGCATAAATAAAATATGTATTTATAAGCCTCCTCCTAAAAACATTGAAGGAAGGTGTTGGACTGACTGAATTAACACAAACTAATCACATGAGTATTCCAACCATGGAACACAAGTGATGAGCCAGGCCAACCAAACAGGGTTAAGTAACAGTTAAATTCATGCATTTCCTTAAGGATTTAAAAAGCAAGCTGCAATGATGAAAACATAAGTATTAATTATGAATATACAAGAATAAAAGGTGATTGCCGGAAGGCATAGTCTAAAGCATAGTCTAAGGCATAGTCTTGGGTCATTTGCTCAAGTTTTGTATTAGCAAGCAAACATAGGTGCCAAAACAGACCTTTGTTTTAGATATTGTTCTTGATGTCAAGAATGTCTTAATTTATTCTTAAGAGAATATGCATTTAATTTCCATTCTATAGCATTTATACCCAAGCAGAGTCTCAACAGAATACAGCAAATTTTAGTTCTACCACCTTACTTCAATGCTGAGTGCAGAATTTCAGTACTTCTTCCATAGAGCAAGAATCATTGGCATGCCTTTCAATTCTCATTAAAATCTAATCAATCTTCATACCAAGTTGACAAAAATAATATACTTTGGCGAATTTTTTACCAATTCAAACAAAGTAATTTAATCTATATAACTCAATCACTCCTTGCACAAAGGATTTCACATCTGCTGAGTGGAGTTACCATTCCAAGTATTGTTGTCATCATCAGAATCTCCATCTCTTCCACTGGGTAAACGGTGAACATTTCCTTCCCTCCTCATCCTTGAAGATTCACCACCAGAAGTACCACCTCCTAAGGTACCACTGCTTGTACTGCTTCCAGTGAGGGACATACCACTACCCCTGCGTCTTATAGCTCCACTACAGGTATGAAAGAAATTTATGAAAATCTATTGATACACCAAGGTGGTTTGATTCTTCAAATACCAATGGATTACATTAGCATCAAGTAAGATGATGTAGATGATCACTAGTTTTATCCCTAACACAGAATACTCTATGATTTTGTTAGGATGATGATGATACTAATTTGGGTGTCAGTAGCTTGACAAGTGTCAGATAATATTAAGTTGGACTTTAAGTATGATCCAGTAAAGAAAATAGCTGCAGAAAGACAAGAAAGAATTTTGCAAATAAATTGGGTGTATCTAGTCTTACTATATGTCCTGTTTTAACAAGGACTGTTCTGGTTTTAATCAGTCAGTCTTTCTATTTTCCCAGTTAGAAGGGAATTTTTGGAGAAAGAATAAAATGTAACATGTTAAGATTTCATTGACATAAATCATTTAAATGAAAACTTTCCTAAAGTGTTGATGCTGCACACACTAAGAGTGTCTGAAGAGCACAGGAAATTAAGTCAGGCTATCTTTTAAGTCAACATCCCTGATTTGCCCCAATTCTGTCAGCTTCAGAATTTGATTTGAAGTCCTGGTTTTCTACCAGTATATTAAGGTAACCCTAAGTATACTCATTTTCTCCATTATAAGCTTTTCACTGCAGGTCAATGAATAATATAAATACACAAGGATAGCCAGAAGTGAGAAATATCAGCTTGATTTAGACTCAAAGCCATAATTCCACATTCCAATTTCCAGGCAGTTGTGCTAACCCACAAACTACCATGTCAAGTTGAATCCACCCTATTTGAGGGACGCTTTGTATACAATAAGTGTGTATAGAAGACACACCTTTTCCAGGAGAACACATAAACAGATACCATGCTTGACTTTGTCAAGGATAGAGATGTTGTTTTGGAAATTATGACAAAAAGTAAGCAAGTTGGTAAAAGTTTCAGCATTTCATCTTAGATGGCATATTCATCCTGTACTATGAGTTGTTGATGAAAAACCTTTGAGCAAGATGAGTACCACTTCTGTTCACAGCAAAGCAAAAGCTGATTTGAATGCAAACATCAGCCTAAATTTTGGGGAAGCTAAAGAAAAAGCCTTCAGACTTTCTTAATAATGGGTATTATATGGATACATAATCACATTGGAAACAAAACATTAACCTTTAAAGAGGACAGTGCATAATGAGCTGGCTCCAGTGAAGGCAAAGAGCTGGTAAACTTGTGGCAACATAGCGTTAGGATGAGAAAGGAAATCTTTTCACCGATAACCTCAAGAAAGTTAGAATGGTTACTGGGGAATACAAATGGTCCCTTTTGGAAAACTTGAAGGTAGTGATAGTAGAAAATATACTGTGATAGAGAAAAAGGGTGCTTCCATTACTATAACATACTGATACATTTAAATCATGCCACTCAACTCAAATTGGCTGAATTAGAGTTTTAAGTTGTTCAGCCCCATTCACCCAATTTGGCTACCTCAAACTTCCATTTATACCCACCAATATTGAGAAAACTATCCATGGATGTGAGGACTTATGATCCACAGAAAATGTTACTGAGGGTGGATATTCTATTTTTTGTCTGAAACGTAGTAATGCATGGCCGATAGGTGGACTACCTTTCTCATCTTCGATCTCTTTCTTCCCCTCATCCTCATGTAGCAGTATATACTATAAATTGTGGAGTTGCCAGTTTTCTGCAAGTTATATACTGGAGGACAGTCAAAGTAATAATAAACAAAACCAAAAGCATAGTTAGCAACAGTAACCATGAAGTAATGAAATTTATGGGATGGAAAAGCATGGAAAGAGATTTGTATGAATGGGGGCATATCAATCCAAGAAGGAGATATGAAAAAGTTTTTCTACAGGTCACTTACTATGTGGTTGAAATTTTTATGAGGGTTTATACTCTCTAACACTTCTGTTACAGAATGCAATGTTTGGAGAAAATAAGAGAATATGAGCTGAGCTCTACACACCTAGAGAGCTTGTCCAAATATTTTAGAATTTAAAGCTTTGGCTTAAAGATGTGGAATTCATATTTTGGATAATTTTCAAAATTGAAGCATTTCACAAATGGGTAACAAAATTTCTGAGCTAAAATGTTGATAATTATGTCACTCTAATAATAAAAAAGTGACTTTTCATTTGCATGGTCAATGACAATAATGATAGAGCAAAAATTGAATTTGAAACAGCTGTACTTTATTTAAAGGAGCATCAACAAACCAAACCAGCAGTAGGTAAAGTAAGCAGTACCAAAAGCAAAAATTCACTTCTAATTCATAGTTTTTGCATTTATCTTTCTCCAAGTTGGTTTAAACTTAGCTCCTATTTTGAACTCCTTCATGAGTTTGACATTTAAATCAACAGACCATTATTATTTAAATGAGCATGTACACCAGTTGTAAGAGTAACAAAGCTTACACCAAGACACACAATAAAAAATACAAGGTTGGATCAATAAGTACCTGAGTTTGAAAACAGGTGGTTTGGCAAGGGTTGTTTTTACTACCATAATGTGCTGCTACATTTTAAGATATGCCCAAAAATTGCAAATATTCATAAGTTAGTTTTTATTTGACAGCCATTAGTACAGTATTGCCCCTGGAATCCAAACACACCAGAATTTGAACAAGTTGGAATATGAATGAAAAACTTGAGTACATTTTGCCTTGGAATCTGAATGCCTGCAGAATCATATGTTTATACACACATCTCTAAAATATAAAAAAAAGGGATTTGTCTGGGAGAGGTACGGTATCAACAGAATGCCCTACCAGGTGCATTTCCACACCTAAGCATTGTGCCAGACACCCTGTAACTCTTGACCACCTAAAGTGTTCCATCATTTGGACATGCGAAAATTCCTGTAGGAACTCTGGAAAATTACAGATTTACATTTTTATTCAAATATTATTATTTATAAGCATTCTACCTATAAATCCAGCATATTTACTATAAATATTATTTTAAAGATATAATAATAGTTCAGATAATTTGAAAAGGAAAAAAATGCCTAGGAAATTAATAGGGGTTCTGGCAAGTATTAAGTTTCGATTATATAAGTTTTGGATTATATTATCACTGTATGTATGCTTAAAATTTTTGATGAGATGAATAAATTGCAATATTGCTCCTTAATTTGCTTTTTGAAGGAAAAATGTGCAATTAAATAAGAGTTAGATGTTGCCAATGGGGATCTTCTGCTAACTTTGACGTGAGATATTGGTTGGTTGAATTCAAAAGTGGCATAATTGCTGGTTTTGGTGATAAGCCCCTCAGCCACCTGGCAGACATAGTTACTGAGGAACTTGATGAGTAGGTTTATGTCATGAATCTTGTTGATTGCCAAATAAAAGAGTGAAATGTAGTAGAGACCACAAGCATGTTATAAATAGGGTAATCAACATTTAATATGTTAATTGGAGTATGAAAGCTGATGGCCTAAGGGAATTAACGGTAAAAAGGAATAAATTCCTAATGGTGGACAAGAGACATATGGATGTCTATATTGAAGAAGTACTGAACTTCTTTATGGGAATTCCAACAAGAGCTTCACCATTGATGAAATCTGGATTGATAATTATACACCAGAAATGAAGTAACAATCCAAAAAATTGACTTTTCTGGGTGAATCTACTTCAAAGACGGTCTAAGTGCTAAAAAAAGTCATAAGTATGATTTTATGAGACTTTATGAAAGCAAGTCTTGTTAAAGATTTAGAGAAATAAAGACAGCATACGGAAATATTGATAAAAAATACTGGATTCAAGATAAATTGGAGAAAGCATCATTTGAATCATTGGACATAAATAATAATGCAAAAGCAACAATGTATCAGTTAACTCATCTGGAATCCTTGCACACAAATTGCAAGCACTTTGAAAAGAGTTGTTCCTGCACCCACTGTCCTCACCTGTCTATGATATGTCTCCCCCATCATGAAAACGTGGGTCAAAGGGGAAAAAATCAACACAAAAGATGAGGTTATCATAATCAAGACAAGCATATTTTAAACAATTGAACAAATTGCCCAACTAAACCTGTCCAAAGCCAGGTTTGAGAAGGCTGAGGGATAAATAAGTAACAAACTCTATAAAAAAACTTCCCACTTGGATGTTGGTAACCTTTGAAGACCCCTGTCTAGGGTTACAGGTGAAGAAAGGTCAAAGGTCTCTCGAGTAGATGAAGCTGTATATTTGAAGCTCAACAGAACAGAAGAGTTGGAGCAAGAAGAAGACCGAACTTTTGCACACTGCCACACATGTATTCTATCACCCATAAAAAAAGCTCTATTTGCAAAATTTTCCAATAAAGCTTCATATATGGATATGGATTATGAGGAAAACACCAAAGTATGTAAATGGATATTGGTGCATGGAATGATCAAGACATTGCTATGAAATCAGAAGATGTATTCCATGAAATAAAAAAGATTAACTTGATAAAGAAGGATTGACAGAAACAAAAATAAAGAAAAGTACAGATACATTCATACTCATAGTGGGGTTCCCAAAGAAGAAAGATCGCACAGAGGGGTCACAGAGATAGTCATTAAAAAGATACGAAAGATATATAGACTTGGGAGAAAATTAACAACAGGATTTTGCAAGGACAGATGAACATTAAAGGTCACTTTGTTGTCATCGTTGGATATGCACCAAATGATGATGCCGATAAGGCTACCAAAGATCAAGAACCGATAGGACCATTAGAGAAAATCAGTGATCAGAAAGTAGTTATAGTGATTGAAGATCTGAATGCAAGAATCTGAAGGAAAGTTGATGATGAAATTGTTGGATGTTTAGGTGAAAATACCATAAGTAATAGAATACCGTTACTAATAGTGGAGAAAGTTTCTCAGAGATACACCAAAAAAATTTACTGAAAATGATGAACAGCTGGTTTAAGAATAAAAAGTATGCCAATATACTTGGACTCAACCATCTCATAAACTATGTTCAATCATAAATTATGCAATAATGAAACAAAAAAACAGGCAAAAAACATTTGTTATTAAAGATGAGTCTCTTGATAAGACCAGAATGTGGGACAAATCACAATTTATTAGGAACAAAAATCTTTATACCTTCAAAGGCTATTGTAAAGGTCTGGAAAAATAAAACAAATGATGATGCGGTGAATAAAAATTATAAGATCTGTAGTTTATAGAGGATATATACATACAGGATGATTCCACAAGCTTTCTGTACAAGCTCTTGCATAAAAAATAACTAACTTGTGTGATGACTCAGTATATAATGCATATGAAGTTAAAAGAAGAACATGATTTTTGAGGACTGAAAATTAATAAAGCGAAAACAGATTACTTGAAGGTAAGAGAAGACAAATTAGATGATATAGATAATGAGTTAGGGAAGAGGCTTACAAAGCTCCTATCTGGGGGTCAATTAATGGACATGAGGTAAAAGCACAGCTGACATGAAAAACAACATAGGTCAAGGTAAAAGAATCATGCGACAGCTCAACTCTCTTACATGGATCAGGAAAATTACGAAGAAAACTAAAAAAACTGATTTATTGGTCAATACCAGAAAGCATAGTTACATATGATTTAGAAATGTGGAAAGTAAACTAAATGCAGGAAAAATTATTATCAGCTCTAGAAATGAATTTCTGGAGAAAAAGTAGTGTGGTATCAATATTGGACCATGTCTGCAATGCAAGAACATGTGAATAAATGGAAGTGGAGAGAAAAATAATGGTCACCTGAGGGAGAAAACAGCTAATGTGGTATGGACACCTGGAGAGGATGAAAGATTCAAGATTTGGAGGTGGACTTCTCAAGATAGAAAGAAGCAAGGGCATCCAGCGAGAACTTGGTGGAAAGGATTCAATGAAGTGATGATGTTGTAGGGACTTGAAGATGGGGACTGGCTTGATAGAGATAGATAGAAATCAGGAAGCAGTAACAGTCATATAGCACTTGCAATACATACATTCATACAATATGCAACATTAAAGGGGTTAAAAGAATGACAAGGGAAATGAATCATCCTAAAAGGATGTTCCTTGAAAAATAAAATAAATAATAGGAAAAACTCTCCACTTTTAATTCTAACATGATATTTGATCCATCCTAGTAATTGCACAATGTATTTTGTAGTCCCTCTTTTTTGCTTCACTATCAATGTGTTTAAATTCATCTATTACTAATAATGAAAAGAGATTAAAAAGGGTGTTATGAAAATGGAAGGGATTAAAGGTATTACCAGTAGGAGGAGATATAAAATCATATCTTCGACACTTTTAGATATTTCTAAAGTTTGATTAAAATCACCCATTCATCTATATAATGGATTTTTATTTCCTTCTTGGAATATATTTATTAATATTAGAGTAGTCATGGCTATACATATTACTACAGCTAAAAAAATGATACATATCAAAGGGTAGATGATTTAATATCCATTCAAAAACATACTGGGATATAAAATGTAATGAAATGAACAGTAAGATAAACAGGTTTCACTAGGACAATTTATCTTGTGAAAGAGAAGAATACATATGTGAGAAAGACTCACTGCATGGATGGAGGAGGAGATGAAATTGAACTTGAGCCAGACTGATTTTTTCTATCCACATCTTCTCTGCGTCCTCCAGAACTGCCTTGACCATCCTGTGTTTCACCGCTGCCAAATACCCAACCACGAAGAATGGTGAATAGAACCATGAATCGAGATACAATGCTCCAAATAAAGGCTGAAAATCCACCTCCTCCAGGCCCAGAAGATGCAACTTCAGATGATGTGACCTATAATTTAAGTGAAAAACTCATAAAAATGATCAAATCCAGGAAAGTAATGAGGGGTTAGCATCTTGTTGTAAATTAATGTCATTGAGGGCTTTGGTATTACATTAAGGTAATTATAAAATAATGATCTAAAGTTTAATGACTAAGGATTCCAATGAAGCAGTGAAAGCTATGAAGAAATCTTTCTTGGATTTCCATCTGGGTCAGAGCATCCCCTGACCCGAATGGAAACCAGAGAAAGATTTCTTCAAGCAGTTTGCTGGGAAAGCACAAGATCTTTCTTCGATGAAAGCTATGTTAGAAATCAAATGCTGAGAAGCACCAAAAAAATATAAACTCAAGCTACACAATACACAGCTTACTGAAATATATAAGAAATAAAGCAATAAAAATACATCAATGGAAAGGTCTTACTATTTAAAAAGTTTAAAAGGAATTTTCATAAAAAATACAATTTCTAAAACATAATTTGAAAGGTCAAAGATTTCCATAGCATTTCCTTTTACATAACAAGGCTACATGATCACTTGGTAACATTAATAATGTATTTATCATTTGAATTGCATATTTGTCATAACTTCATAATGACTAAACAAAATATTTATAATTTCTATGAATAATATATGGCACATTGGCTTAAATAGGATACTTATCAAAAAAGAATCAACTAATGCTGACTTAGCTTATTTAAAATTTGTGATGAATCATGAGAGTATGGAAGGAAAAAAATATATAGGAACAAATACGATATGAAGTAAAAATAGAGCTTTTAATTAGGGACATATAAAACTTAGAGATTTGTTTTAGTTTGAAAGTGGAGGTAACAATCTGCATTCTGCTAAAATCTTGGCTCAATTTGAATATTTCACACTTTGGTAAAACTAAAATTCAGAACCAGAATAATATGAACAATCTACCAGCCCCAGTGAGACATGGGTTGAGCATGATTTTGTATGCTCATAGCAGCTTTGTTGAGGCATAGAAAATTTGGTAAGGGCTGAATACAGAATTTGTCATACTACATCTACAACTCAAACAAAAAAATCCAACAGTCTTCAGCTCTCTTTTAAGCCTTCCATTTAATGCACTAGTTTCTGTATCATAATATTCTCAGGCAAGAATGTCGCAAAATTACTGAAAAAGCATAACTTTTGTCTTAAAAGAAATTCCTTTAAAGATTGCAAGTGGGAATGGTAGAGAGATGGTGTACAATCATTAATTATTGGCAAAAAGACACTACTTAAAAAAAAACCAAATTAAGAAAAATCACCTCCAAGCCTCAAAATTGGGAACTCGACCTTAAGAAGAAACTTACCTTAAACACTATCACAAATTTTCTTGCATGTCACAAGATTAGTTCCTACCTGACCTGAATGACACTTTGCATAATTGATTCTACTCAGCATTCTAAGCTACAAAGAAGCTATTAGAGTATCATAATTAGAGTTTTAGAATATCAGATCTTTCCCAAATATTTGCTTAGAGCAATGGTCACCAGCCTGGTCCCTACAGCCCACTTGTGGGGGTTTTAGGTTTTCAGGTGATGTTCAAAATTAACAGTGAAGACCAGCAATGAGGGAAAATTCATAATTAAGGAAACTGAAATGCACTTTGCAAGAGAGATGAGGAAAAATGTTTCTGGTGGAGTAATGTTACTGCAAGATTAAGGATTTTTCAGGGTAAGAGACATTAATATTTAAAAGTAAAAAAATCTTGGATGTGACCTCCTTTATACATAGTACTTTCTTTTTATTACATTTTTATGGAAGATAATTCTTGCAAGATAATTCTGAAAATTTCATTCTATTTATACTATACTTGACAAAGATACCAAATTACAAAATCATGTTTAGCTGTACAATGTAAATGTTTTGTGTCGATGAACATTATATTCCCATTATAAATTATTTTCTGTGTAATTACTTTATTTACCCGAAGATGAGATGCCTCAAATATAAGACGATCATACATTTTCTCCTCTTAATGTTAGGAAAAATGGACCTCTAACAATTTTCATGTAAATTCAAGATATTTGAAAACAACATAATACAAAATAAAAATTTAATTGCAATTTTCAAATGCATATCTACAGTAAAACCTTGTTAACATGTACTTGTTTAACATGAATTTCTCTATAACACTAACCCAAATTGTGGTCCCGGCACAGATACATAATGTCATACGGAGTTTTATTTGTTTAACACAAAATTCGGTTAGTGGAAAATTCGAACAAAAATCTTGGTCCCACACTTATGATTGCTTGCTTAAGGCAAACTATCTATTACTGTTTCAGTGACGGGCTAAAGTTTTTTTTCCTCTATTTTTAAGTAACAATCATTGTGCATAGCTTGAAAGGCATCAGAAAATGATTAGGTGTAGGCGATTTAGTTGGTGATCAAAAGATATCCTATACTGCACAATAGCATATGCGTTGGCAGATACAGCTTTGACATTTTTATCAGCTGTACTTCACATACTAGTCTTTGAAGACAACAAGGCACCATCTCATGACAGCTTAAGAGCTACTAAGATCTGAATGGAAAATATTCCTACCAAACTACAATAGAAAGCTTGAAAACATCCTCAAAGTGCTCTCAAAACATTCTAGATATTCATCTCACTAGAAGTTTGTTTACGATTTATGCCTCTCTCAACAATGTGATATGAATGCTTAGACTGTTCTCAAACCATCCTCAAGATAAACAGGAAGAAGATTTTAGCGTCATGCAAAAGATTCTTTGCTGGGTAAAAAATCAACTAATGAGAAATGATGTACTAGAGAACTACCATCATGTCCTTTGGAAAAAATTTCTTAGGAATGAGAATAGGGTAAGTAAAATTGAAGTTAGAACCTATTGGAAGACTTTCATTGAGTTCATAACTGTTATTTAGGTTGGAGGTCTTATCCCCTTGCATTAAAGGAAAGGGTCTGTTCATCAAAAGCTGCTTAGAAATTGGTATGATTAGTTTAAAAATGAATAAATTTGTGTAAACGAGTATTAATCTACAGACAGAGCTCCAGATATTGGATGAAGTGGACTGGAGCTTAAAATAAAACTCAGATTGCTCATTTGTTTGATATTCAGAAATCAACACTCACTGCAATAATAAAGAATCGAGAAAAAATACAAAGAGCTGCTGCGTTGGGCAGCATAGGACATAAAGCTAAGTGATTAGGCATTGCTTGTCATCAAGACGTTGATGTAGAATTAGTGAAGTGGCTTAAGCATAAGTGATCAGCAGATATACCCTTAAGTGGACCTATTCTTCAAGAAATTCAATTGCTGCTAACCTTGAGATTTATGACTTTAAATGCTCTACTGGTTAGTTATGACGTTTCCAGAAATGTTATGGGATCTCCTCTCAAGGGTAATAAAGTGCAAGAGACAGATGCAAATGAATTCTGAATTTCAATCGTCTCCAGGAGAAGTATGACCCATGGAACATTTTTCAACTTGGATGAGATGTTCCGTAATCTCTTGCCAAACTCTTTAAGTGCACCTGTAGCAAGCAAAGATTAACCGTTGTTCTCACCAACAATTCGGATGGAAGCGAACAGCTTTGAGTCTGGGTGATAGGAAAATCCAAAAGCCCATGCTGTTCTAAACACATTGACCAATCTAAGCTGCCCTGAGATTACCACAGAAAGGTATGAATCAACAAAATCACATTCCAGAAGTGGCTCTTGAAATTTAATCGCCCATCAAAGTATAGAATAGGCTTACAATGGATATTTCAGCGTATAATTATTTATTAATTTAAATTCATGCCGCAATTTGGCCATCTGAGCAGGTGGCAGCACTAAGGTCCATTAAATAAATTATTAGGCAAATTGCGGCAAAGTGAAAGTTTGCTTCTTTCTGGCAAACAAAAAGCAAGCCGTCTTTAGTCCCTAGATCAAGATATTACTGCCCTCATGAAAAAAGAATACCCTATCTGCTTAGTGCAAGCTGTTCTCTGCACAGTAGAAAATAACAATTCTATGAGATGGGCAGTCTTAGATGTGGTCAGACTGATTTCAGTGGCTTGGGAATCTGCTCCTGGGAAGCATATTAAAAGTTGCTTTGATTGAGCCTGGATCCATTCAGACAAGGATCCTGTTCACAAAGACACAAATGATATGCCCGAGGAGCAGTTGGAGACACTCAGGCCAACTAAACTAAGATCAGAGATTGAAAGCAAATTAGTTTCCTTAATATTTTATTCTTAATATCTTCATAATGGATTAAAATTCAGAAACTACATAAAGTAGATAATCAAGTTGTCATTTACAGTTTTGCTGAGGAAGAAGTACATGAAGTAGAAGAATCTTTTTCAGATGAGAGAGAAGAGGAACCTTATGAGCCACCCAAACATACAGAAGGCTGTAAGCTCTTAGCTCCCTCAAGCGCTATGTGGTCACGTTGAACCTTTCTGGCGATTTCTCAAGTTATTTAGGGAGGTCATCCTTTAAATGTACACATGTGATCAACACTTCTGGAGCAAAATATTATCAAATTTTTCAGTCCTTATGAAAATTGAATAAAAATATATCAATTTCTATTCGATGTTTATAATTTATTGTTAGGTGATACATAATTTTGTATATGTGTAAATTGGCTTGAAAGATAAATGTAATTTTTGTAGTGATTCTGTTAACCTAAATTTTTTTAAACATAAACTCTTGATTTTGCAGCCCCATTGGGTTCTTGTTAATGAGGTTTTACTGTATATAAATTATGCACGATAATGTTATACAATTGAGTAAAATTTGCAAGATGTTTATTACTATAATACCTATTTCAAAAATTTAAATGATTTCATATCATTCTTCAACTGTATTTGTTGTAAATATTATTAAATCTTTGGCATCTATACAGGAATCACATACATATTAGACAAAATATGACAATGAAAATCAATCTTATATGTTGTAGACTTCAAGACTGAAAATGCATATCTTACCATTCTGTTCTAATTAATTCCATCATAGGGCTCCTGAATAGCCAAGAGGGCAATGCATTCGACTACAGTGAAAGCAGTCCTGGGTTCGATTTCTGGTGAGGGCCTACATGTGAAATGACCTCAGCTGTCAAAGCACTTTTAACAACACTACTACTACTCAATCATTTTCATTCTTACTTGAAGATTCTCCTGTTCCTTACCATTATCATCAAGAAATAAATTGTCAGCATACTCATAAGTCTCAATAAATCCCCTTAATTCATCTACTCAGTTTCATTTAACCAATAGATCATAAGTTCTACAGTCATCTATCCAGTTACATTGCTTATGAATTCTACCCCCATTTGCACCTTTTATTTGGGAAGATTAAAACCTTTTCAAATATAAATGAAGGTAGTTTTCTTTCATCAGCAAATAAAGCTTAACCATTATTTCTAAATTTTAATTACTAGTTGTTTTTATGATAACTGATTTAGCTCCTTTCTTGTCAAAGGTGGTATTTCCTGACAAATTGAAATACACCAACATTTCAAATCTGAATTAAAACAATTTGGTTCTGCACAAATTAATGTGCTCTATCAGCTTCTTTACAGAATTTCCATGGGTTTCTGTGAAAGTTTCCTCCATCTCAAAAGGCCAAGTCTTTTTTCAGCATAGAACAATCAGTCCAACTGCATATAGCTTCTTCTGACTAATCATTATCAAATAACTAGTTTTGAATCTCTCTCTTGTTATTTTAAAAGTTGTTAACATGTGAATAAATGAAAATATGGTAAAATTTTTGACATATGTAGTAGGGAAACTATACAGCTAACAATAGTATAAATATGAGTTATCAGTAAAAAAAAGGTGGCAACCACTGGCTTACTGTGATAAAGTATTAGATAAAAGAAGAGTCTTTTCTCCCAAGATCTGGCTTAAACAAAGAATTCTAATATTAAAATATATGTGAATGAACTTACTGGTAGAATTAAAACAGCAGCAGATGGAGACAATTCCAAGTCCCTCAGAGTTCTTAAATCATCCTCAGCAGTGAATTCCCGACGTGGAAAGGCCAATGATATGGAAAAATGTCTGTAAAGATTGAAGTCTCAATGAAAATCCATCCAGCAATACATAAAACATGCACGTATGAGAGAGAAAGCTTTTTGATGAAACCCAAATTCTCTTTCAATTATAAAATATCATATTGAAACTAAGAAATATTTAACTTAAGAGAGGCTGGAAACAAAAAATTTTAAAACAGTAAAATTTACCTAAAAGGAAGGTTCAGGTTTGCTTTCACATAGGCACGCACATCAGCCAAAGTGGATCCAGCATTAAACTGATGAGTATGAGATGTACCATCAGGCAAACGGAACTGGATTCGAGCTATGTTGCTATTAAAGTATAAGAATAGAAATGATACTGAATTAGATAATTTAAGCAACTGTAAAGCATGTTGGTTCTTAAATTTGAAAAAGAGACATTTCACAAGGAATAATCTTCAGGAACCAATTATAAGAGAAGATATGGCATAAAATTTACAAGATCAGACAAAAATTAATTTTAAATAAGTAGAAAACCAATGGTTTTTTAGGAAAATCCAAAAGCCCATGCTGTTCTAAACACATTGACCAATCTAAGCTGCCCTGAGATTACCACAGAAAGGTATGAATCAACAAAATCACATTCCAGAAGTGGCTCTTGAAATTTAATCGCCCATCAAAGTATAGAATAGGCTTACAATGGATATTTCAGCGTATAATTATTTATTAATTTANTCGACCCAAATTTCCAGCCATATTAAACCATCAAAAAATTATTTTTAAACGTTACAACTTGCTCAAAATTCATATACAGCGGAGACTGTGTATAACGAAACCTGTAAACAGCGGAAACTTGTATTATTGGTATTGGCATACAAGTGATTCAAATCTTGGTATGGCAGAAGTCTATCCATTACAGAAAAATATTACGATGCGATTTTTGCGATGCCGCAAAAGGAAGACTTCACTATAATACGTATTTAGTAATGATGATCAGGTTGTGTGGCAAAGTACCTTAGGATATCGTATCTTACCTTAGGGATCTAAACATTCGCACATTTAAATATCTGTAACCTAATTAAGATATCAATGTCGGTATATTTACGATAAAGTAAGTGAATGCTATCTGGAATGAATCACCACGACATTACTAATATAATTACCTGAAACGCCAGGTATATTTTCATGTATAATATTATATAACTAGTAAATGCCCCCGTCAAGCATGACGGAACTTAATTTAGTTTAAAAATATATCTACTATCCTATATATCTGGTCCTCCTAAGCCAGAAACAGTCTGTCGTAAGATCATAATAACTCAATATATTTCTTAACATTATTTATAGTATTTATTCTACTGTTTTCAAGTTATGAAAGCCTACTCTACACAGATTTCTTATAGAAAAATATAAGAACTGGCTATCCCCGTGTACTTAAAAGGGATAATTCATGAAATCAAAATTCAACAATGACCTGGGATGGGTTGTTTATTTGAGAAAAATTTGACGAATTTTTCGTGCATTTTATCAAAGTTCTTGCAATTTTGAATTTATATGAATTTTTCACGACTAAGATAAGATTCTATAATCATTTTCGTTTCTTGTGACACTTGTCTCAATTTTGTAGGACCATTGTTTCTAATTTCATTTTGTAAAAGACAACCTCTGCAAGTCATGAAAGCGTAATTTACGTTCATCTCTTATGGAAACGTATTATGGGCTCCTGGGTTCGAACACAGGCCTTTACAGAGATGAGAATAGTTTTCCTGGAGGTTTCAAGACCTTAGAACCATCTCCTAACAATTTATTCTAGATGGGCCTAAACTCCAAGTGTATTTTTACAGGAAAATGCATGTGTTCGAATTGAATAATCACCTTCATCATTAGGGGAATAGGTTCTTAACAACCATGAAGTTGCAGAAAATTTTTGTATATTACATCTGATTTCCCCCAATTTTCAATCAAAACCAATGTTGAATGAACAAAATAAGTCTTTATTCAACTTCCGTTCTTCAGGTACTTGCCCATTCCTCAGGACCAGTATTTCTAATTTACTTTGTAAATTAAATTAAGCCTGCAAACTGGAAGAAAAAATTACACAAGTATTTCTTTTGAGTATATTTTTGAGTCATCTAAAGTCAAACCAAGGATACTTATGATAACAAATTTCAATATGTAACAGTCCATTGGCACTCTAGTGAATCCCAGAATTCCATACTTCTCTTAAATTGGGAAATGTGTGCATGAAATAATTTCACATTAAACAATATAAATATGTAACATAAAATTAAGGAAAATCAGATCATTTTCATAGAAAAAAAATAATAAATACTTCAATCATTTCAATAAAAACAATAATATTGATAAGACTAACATATTATTTTTAAGAATAAAACTAATTAAATTTAAACCATAAAAAATGATAATCAAAGAACAAAGAGCTATCTCTGTACCCAAGCATAAAAAAGCAAGAGATAAAAACTAGGATTGAATAAAAGGGTAAAATTGGTGTATTTACAATGAGAATGATCTAAAGCGCAGATACTACGCCAGACTAAGGGAATTAATTCCTAAGCACAAACCTCCTTGCTGCTGCTAATGCAGCTGCTCTCTCTTGTTCTTCAGCTGCCTTCCTTTGGTCTTCTTCTAGTTTCCTTTTCTTGGCAGCATTCTTTTCTGCTTCAAAGCGAGCAGACTGCTCAGCCCTTTATTACAAAGTTCAAACTTAATAAAAATTTCAACCATGATGAGCAATTCACAAAAAGTATCTAAGTTTTTAAAACAGTTTCATTCTGATCCAAATTTTAAAATAAAAATTATTGATGATTCTGAAAGTCATACCGTTAAAATTAAAAGAGAAAACGAATTTAGAAAAATCAGGTAATATGATTTATACATAGGTATGGTTTTATAGTTGGCTAAAGGTAATCCATGTCACAGTTTGTGATAGAAAAAACATAATTTTAAGTGATAAAATTAACCACTGAATGAATAAAGCAATTTAGAAAGTAAATATTATCTAAAAGAATTAAAGATTAAATAATAATCAGGCAAATTTCCTAAAGAACTCTATAATACCAAACCATGCAAACAAAAAATATTGCAGTCAAGAGAGTTTTGAAAGTAAAGGAAGAGTTGAAAATGGCATAATAACCAAGATTTAAGATGTTTATACAGTACACACAAATTTTGTCAAAAATTCCAGCAGAAATAGGAATCTACATATTTATGAATCCATTAGAACAAACAACTGGAAAAGGTTATGTACTGCATGTGAAATAGTACATAAATTATTCATTTAGAACCTTATTATTTTGAATGAGAACATTTTTATACACAATATCTGAAATAATTAGAGAACTTTATCAATTCCATGAAACCTGCCAGATTTTTATTTCTTAACATAATATAATTAAATTAATTATATATACTGCATGTACTCATGTACAAGCTGGCTTAAAAAAAGTTAACTAAATTTCAAGTAAACTTGTGCATGAGAGAGGTCTTTAAAGTCTGTTAACTAAAAAAAATGCATTTTAATGTATGCATAAAACTTCTACAGAATCTCTCAAAAAAAAACAATATACAAAAAAAACTGAGACAATATTGATTATATACAACTTCATAACCTCCTTAATTTGTAAATTTCTTCTTAAGAGAAAATAAAGGATTGTAATTTCATGCAACAATTTCTAGCAAATATCATGGATAGACTAAGACCAACAATGGGAAATCTTTCTTCAACTGTAAACTAAAAGTATCAACTGCCAGCATAAGATATCATCATACTAATCATCAGGCCACAACAGTGTGATTATTGCCAAAACTCAAATGGTTTAACACTGAAACTGAACTAAGGAGAACAAATTAAACCACAAGGCAATCTTAAATAAAATATTTTCCATGACATTTTCAGGCATTTTTTTTCAGGAAAATGCCAAAAAGGCTGAATCATATACCTGAAAAGGCTACAGGTTTTGCACCTCTGACCTATACTAAAGTTTACACAGTAACAATCTATCAAAACATCCTTCTATATATATTTTTATCAATGTTAGAACTTCAACAATATTGTTCTTAATCAATAGCAACACACAACATTTTCATGAAGTATAACTGCATTCCATTTAACCATTCAGAGAATAAGTAAATAAGTTAATTGCAAACCTTGCAATCTTTTAACAACTTTAACTCCTAGCTTCACTATCAGATACACACTACTTTCTCTAAAGTTTGTAGTTGTTTCAAGCTTTCAATAAAGAGCTAAACTAACTGTTCTGACTCTACTAAAATTGCTTTTCAAAGATATTCATACATGAAGCAATAACAGCTAAATCTCTTCACAAAAATTCATTAAATTTTAAATTTAAACACAACACTTACGTCTGAGCTTAGTTTCAAATCACTAATTCACGTCAACAGGCAGAGTACACAGTACACTTTTAAGAAACAAATAATGATTTCACAAGTTCTTCTTGAAATATTGTAACTATATATCATGGTTTCAAACTGCAAGTATATCATCAGAAGCTTACTAAACTACTGAGTGATTTTTTTGTGAAGTTATAATTTAAACTGGGTTTCCTCACAACTGAATTTCATGTATAACTTCTGCTAGACATTACTTGCTTGTTTGCTTAATCAACTAAGGTACCACAAAGTGACAGCTTTGTCAATATAGCACTTTTTAATGGCGTTTTCTGTTTCCATACCAGCACTTAAGAGTCAAAAAATACATGACTTTCTTATAATATCATCCTTAAACATCAATGAAATTTGTAGCATTGGTACAAGTAGCCATTGGCGCTATAAAAATCAGTCCAACATTACAAGTAGAACTACTTTATTTAATAAAAGTAATATATATGCTACTTTGAGTAAAAACTGATACCAATTACTCTTACATCAGAAATAATGATGGAAGAAAAAAGAAAGAGCCTAAATAATAAATCACCAATAAAGAAGTTATACTAATTTACAAAGAAAGATGTATCATCCTAATAATATTAAATTTAATGTTAAAAATTTCAGCTGACCTGTCCATAGCTATTTGCTGCAGAATCCTATCTCTTGTTGCCTTTTCCTCAGCCTTTTGTTTTTCTCTCTCCTTCTGTGCCATTCGCATATTTTTCTCCTCTTGTTCCCTTCGGAATCTTGCAGCTTCTTTTCCTGCACGCCTCCTTTGTTCCTCTCTTTCTACTTCCTTAGCTTTTTCTTCTGCTTCCCTTGCAAGCCGATTCTGAACTATCAGTTGCTTCACATGCTCAGCTTTGTCACTTTCTGATTGGTTATCCCCTTGAGCAACTGCTTCTTCTAATTTTAAGAAAAGACAAATCAAAAGCTTACTTCAAAATATGCTGTAGTCATAGTTACACTTGAAGCACAAGGAAGCCAAGTAGATATAAGAACTGAAAGCAGAAACTCCTTCATATATTAAAGATTTTTAGGTTTCTCAATAGTTTGCCTGCTTCTTTTGGATGAATAAAGATGAATATGTTTAAATATTGTAAACATTTTCACATGATAGTCAAATAGCCTCCCATCACCACTGAATTCTTGGGTGACAGCATCACCAATTACCAAAATCATGATTACAAGGAAAATACCAATGCAAATATTCAATTGCCTGTACATTGAAAGTTTGTAAAATTCATATTTCTTAAACTGCCATAACTGTGATGACACAAGACCTTCATAAGAAGTTACCAATGTCTTACTGGAATACTAAATAGCAAGGCTGTGCAATTGGGCTGATTTTGTATTGAGCCAGGAATCAGATTTGGAGTTAGATAAAATTCATCAACTATAACTCCCTTAGATTGACCTTACCAGAATAAATCTACAGTGATACCACCCTATACAAGTTAAATTTCTTCTGTGACTCAGCCTGTAATTTAAAAGCATCGTACATTGAATTGAAATGTGCTGCATATGAAATAAGAGAAAACCCACTAAAGCGTTCCAGGTCCCAAAAATCCACACAGTTTAACATTTTCCCAGCAAACTAGCACTTTTTAATGCATTGCTATTCATAATAGAAAATTACATATGAGAAAATGCACAAACGGGAACTCTAGAACAGCAAGAAAAGCATATGTCTGACTGATACAAAAACGTGCACAGTGGTGGGGTGAGCAATGCAGTATGATGGGAAAATCAAGCTGTTGCATGAGAAAACCCCAACATAACAGAGGAAAGATGGTTCACGTATTTATGGAGTCTAATGTTCATATACCAACACAAAATGCTTGTGAGCCTCCTATAGAATGTTTTGAGGAAATACAAGCAGATTTGTGCACTACTTACTAGGAGACATAGCTTGCTTACCAAGGAATGAATTTTGAAAATCTCATCTGGTTTATCAACATTCTCATATTTAAAACTGTTTGCAGAGGAAGATAACACTGTAATTTGTGAATATAATTTTTGCATAATTTAGAAGAACTACCCATTTTATTTAATTAATAGATATAATGTAGCCAATTTACCTACAATTAATCTAACACCTTTTCTAAGCAGTCATAGATAAACAATAGAAAATCATGTTGTCAGGGTCAGAGTCAACTGTTGTAAAAAAAGGAGTCTGTTGGACCCTATGCAAACTGACTCACACAGCTCTAGTTAATGGTATTACCATATATATAATGAAAAGGAACACAGCTGTGGTAAACTGTTAGACATTAGAGAAAAGCTCCTAATAGCCGTTGTTTGCAAGAAAACTAACTGTTGAAGAATTCCCACCAATAGGGGTTAGGGTTCTCAGTGGTTGCGCTTTGCAAGTATTGTTCTCAATATGTATTTCAGCAACTATGTTGCCATCTTTGGGAGAGAACTGAATAACTGAAGTTATTCTCCTCTCCTGAAGATAACAACATAGTTGCTGAAATACGTAATAAGAACAATACTTGCAAAGCACAACCACTGAGAACCCTAACCCCTATTGGCAGGAATTCTTCAACAGTTAGTTTGCTTGCAAACAATGGCTATTAGGAGCTTTTCTCAAAGTCTAATAGTATTAACATAGCCATAACAGTCAGAAAAACACTTTAAAGGCAAAACAAATGTTATTTTAGAGGCTAATACAATTGTTTTATCATCAAGAAACTCTATTTCAGGAAAGCACATTGCAGGTAATTTTAAGATTTCAAATTTTTAGTAAGTTACCATTTTTAAGAACTTCCTCCTTCTGTTCCTCTTTGACAGGAGAAGGTTCTCTGTTTTCAGCAACAGCAGCTTCTAAACTACCTGAAGGTAGTTCTTCTGAAGGCTTCACCTGGTCAACTACCTTCTCTAGAGGTGGATTTTCTTTGACAAGATTACCAGCAACCTCCTGCTTTATAACTGATTCAAGATTGGACTGGGATACTCCTTGAGCTACTGCATTATCTACATCCATACTACTAGTAGATTTCTGTAAAATCAAACATTATCATGAAATATATACTAACAAAAACAATATACAAAAAAAACTGAGACAATATTGATTATATACAACTTCATAACCTCCTTAATTTGTAAATTTCTTCTTAAGAGAAAATAAAGGATTGTAATTTCATGCAACAATTTCTAGCAAATATCATGGATAGACTAAGACCAACAATGGGAAATCTTTCTTCAACTGTAAACTAAAAGTATCAACTGCCAGCATAAGATATCATCATACTAATCATCAGGCCACAACAGTGTGATTATTGCCAAAACTCAAATGGTTTAACACTGAAACTGAACTAAGGAGAACAAATTAAACCACAAGGCAATCTTAAATAAAATATTTTCCATGACATTTTCAGGCATTTTTTTTCAGGAAAATGCCAAAAAGGCTGAATCATATACCTGAAAAGGCTACAGGTTTTGCACCTCTGACCTATACTAAAGTTTACACAGTAACAATCTATCAAAACATCCTTCTATATATATTTTTATCAATGTTAGAACTTCAACAATATTGTTCTTAATCAATAGCAACACACAACATTTTCATGAAGTATAACTGCATTCCATTTAACCATTCAGAGAATAAGTAAATAAGTTAATTGCAAACCTTGCAATCTTTTAACAACTTTAACTCCTAGCTTCACTATCAGATACACACTACTTTCTCTAAAGTTTGTAGTTGTTTCAAGCTTTCAATAAAGAGCTAAACTAACTGTTCTGACTCTACTAAAATTGCTTTTCAAAGATATTCATACATGAAGCAATAACAGCTAAATCTCTTCACAAAAATTCATTAAATTTTAAATTTAAACACAACACTTACGTCTGAGCTTAGTTTCAAATCACTAATTCACATCAACAGGCAGAGTACACTGTACACTTTTAAGAAACAAATAATGATTTCACAAGTTCTTCTTGAAATATTGTAACTATATATCATGGTTTCAAACTGCAAGTATATCATCAGAAGCTTACTAAACTACTGAGTGATTTTTTTGTGAAGTTATAATTTAAACTGGGTTTCCTCACAACTGAATTTCATGTATAACTTCTGCTAGACATTACTTGCTTGTTTGCTTAATCAACTAAGGTACCACAAAGTGACAGCTTTGTCAATATAGCACTTTTTAATGGCGTTTTCTGTTTCCATACCAGCACTTAAGAGTCAAAAAATACATGACTTTCTTATAATATCATCCTTAAACATCAATGAAATTTGTAGCATTGGTACAAGTAGCCATTGGCGCTATAAAAATCAGTCCAACATTACAAGTAGAACTACTTTATTTAATAAAAGTAATATATATGCTACTTTGAGTAAAAACTGATACCAATTACTCTTACATCAGAAATAATGATGGAAGAAAAAAGAAAGAGCCTAAATAATAAATCACCAATAAAGAAGTTATACTAATTTACAAAGAAAGATGTATCATCCTAATAATATTAAATTTAATGTTAAAAATTTCAGCTGACCTGTCCATAGCTATTTGCTGCAGAATCCTATCTCTTGTTGCCTTTTCCTCAGCCTTTTGTTTTTCTCTCTCCTTCTGTGCCATTCGCATATTTTTCTCCTCTTGTTCCCTTCGGAATCTTGCAGCTTCTTTTCCTGCACGCCTCCTTTGTTCCTCTCTTTCTACTTCCTTAGCTTTTTCTTCTGCTTCCCTTGCAAGCCGATTCTGAACTATCAGTTGCTTCACATGCTCAGCTTTGTCACTTTCTGATTGGTTATCCCCTTGAGCAACTGCTTCTTCTAATTTTAAGAAAAGACAAATCAAAAGCTTACTTCAAAATATGCTGTAGTCATAGTTACACTTGAAGCACAAGGAAGCCAAGTAGATATAAGAACTGAAAGCAGAAACTCCTTCATATATTAAAGATTTTTAGGTTTCTCAATAGTTTGCCTGCTTCTTTTGGATGAATAAAGATGAATATGTTTAAATATTGTAAACATTTTCACATGATAGTCAAATAGCCTCCCATCACCACTGAATTCTTGGGTGACAGCATCACCAATTACCAAAATCATGATTACAAGGAAAATACCAATGCAAATATTCAATTGCCTGTACATTGAAAGTTTGTAAAATTCATATTTCTTAAACTGCCATAACTGTGATGACACAAGACCTTCATAAGAAGTTACCAATGTCTTACTGGAATACTAAATAGCAAGGCTGTGCAATTGGGCTGATTTTGTATTGAGCCAGGAATCAGATTTGGAGTTAGATAAAATTCATCAACTATAACTCCCTTAGATTGACCTTACCAGAATAAATCTACAGTGATACCACCCTATACAAGTTAAATTTCTTCTGTGACTCAGCCTGTAATTTAAAAGCATCGTACATTGAATTGAAATGTGCTGCATATGAAATAAGAGAAAACCCACTAAAGCGTTCCAGGTCCCAAAAATCCACACAGTTTAACATTTTCCCAGCAAACTAGCACTTTTTAATGCATTGCTATTCATAATAGAAAATTACATATGAGAAAATGCACAAACGGGAACTCTAGAACAGCAAGAAAAGCATATGTCTGACTGATACAAAAACGTGCACAGTGGTGGGGTGAGCAATGCAGTATGATGGGAAAATCAAGCTGTTGCATGAGAAAACCCCAACATAACAGAGGAAAGATGGTTCACGTATTTATGGAGTCTAATGTTCATATACCAACACAAAATGCTTGTGAGCCTCCTATAGAATGTTTTGAGGAAATACAAGCAGATTTGTGCACTACTTACTAGGAGACATAGCTTGCTTACCAAGGAATGAATTTTGAAAATCTCATCTGGTTTATCAACATTCTCATATTTAAAACTGTTTGCAGAGGAAGATAACACTGTAATTTGTGAATATAATTTTTGCATAATTTAGAAGAACTACCCATTTTATTTAATTAATAGATATAATGTAGCCAATTTACCTACAATTAATCTAACACCTTTTCTAAGCAGTCATAGATAAACAATAGAAAATCATGTTGTCAGGGTCAGAGTCAACTGTTGTAAAAAAAGGAGTCTGTTGGACCCTATGCAAACTGACTCACACAGCTCTAGTTAATGGTATTACCATATATATAATGAAAAGGAACACAGCTGTGGTAAACTGTTAGACATTAGAGAAAAGCTCCTAATAGCCGTTGTTTGCAAGAAAACTAACTGTTGAAGAATTCCCACCAATAGGGGTTAGGGTTCTCAGTGGTTGCGCTTTGCAAGTATTGTTCTCAATATGTATTTCAGCAACTATGTTGCCATCTTTGGGAGAGAACTGAATAACTGAAGTTATTCTCCTCTCCTGAAGATAACAACATAGTTGCTGAAATACGTAATAAGAACAATACTTGCAAAGCACAACCACTGAGAACCCTAACCCCTATTGGCAGGAATTCTTCAACAGTTAGTTTGCTTGCAAACAATGGCTATTAGGAGCTTTTCTCAAAGTCTAATAGTATTAACATAGCCATAACAGTCAGAAAAACACTTTAAAGGCAAAACAAATGTTATTTTAGAGGCTAATACAATTGTTTTATCATCAAGAAACTCTATTTCAGGAAAGCACATTGCAGGTAATTTTAAGATTTCAAATTTTTAGTAAGTTACCATTTTTAAGAACTTCCTCCTTCTGTTCCTCTTTGACAGGAGAAGGTTCTCTGTTTTCAGCAACAGCAGCTTCTAAACTACCTGAAGGTAGTTCTTCTGAAGGCTTCACCTGGTCAACTACCTTCTCTAGAGGTGGATTTTCTTTGACAAGATTACCAGCAACCTCCTGCTTTATAACTGATTCAAGATTGGACTGGGATACTCCTTGAGCTACTGCATTATCTACATCCATACTACTAGTAGATTTCTGTAAAATCAAACATTATCATGAAATATATACTTACCATTACAATATCAAGATAGGATTTTATAATTTAGAATCAAGCGCAATGTAAACCAAATTAAAATTCTCTAAATGTGAAATAATGGAGGGTTGATGATATTATGACGTAATGCATAATTATTTTTTGGATTTTCTCCCCTAATTTTTACTTATTTTGTTCTGGATATGATGAGCTCTAAAAAATGAGCCAAAGCTAAACTCACATTGCCCTAACACAGAAGATACATTATAAATAGTTTTAAATACAATTAACTTTCAGAAGGCAATGAAGGACATGTTTTTTAAAACATCATTCTTAAAGGTTCTTGCTGCTTGAGAGAGTAAAACAGAATGCTCAAAAATTTTTCTACCTAGAAACATGAAATCACAAGGAAAGCACAATACCTTCCGAGAGCATTGCATAGTAATACCATGCAACGATGAAGAGATATGAGAAGCAAATAATGTTTACTTAAAAAATTGCTTTTTAGCAAGGATTTTAAATCCTAGGCTCAAGCGCAGCTTTTTGATTTAACTACTTTAATGATTGCTTACAGACTAATTATTCCATTGAAATGTGGCTAAGTACATGATCTGTGGCTCACAGTCTCAATAAAAGCTGAATCAAACAACTGGAGATATAAGCTTATACATCCCTGATGTAAGACATGTTAGCATTAAAGTCATACATATAAAAATAACATACCTTCCCACATTTCTCTAAAACCTTGTCTATACTGGCAGATAATTCTGAGGATGACCTTTCTCCAGCCAAAATTTCAACTGGCTCACCATTTTTCCCAATGAAAAACAATGATGGAACAGGGACTAGTTGATCTGAAGCTAATGTCAAGGAACAATCACAAAAAAACTCAAAATACTCATAACATCAATCACAGAAATAAAATCAATTTTACCATGTAATCAATAAATGTCTTAAATTTACCAAACAATTATTTGTAGGTAAAACTCATTTGAGTTAACTTGGGTGAAGTTCACTAGCCTACTGTACAGATGAGCCTAGTCTAGTGCAGAAAATAGGGAAGACACCACTTACTGAGAAGAAGCCATGTGCAAACAGTATTTAGAACCATGACACATGATGGGCATATATCAAAAAAATGCTCCCTTCCTCCTCTTATATCCCCTCTTGCCAGCTGCCATTTGTTTAATGCAAATTAGCTTTAACTATTACTATATTTAGGGCCAACCAAAAGGTGAGTTAAGTTAATGTCTAGCATCCGGGCACCCAGCTTGAGGGGGACCTATTTCACAAGGGTAATTTTTTCATCTAGAAGATGGCAAACAATGTATCTGTCAGAAGTATCTAAAGCAAAAATTTGCAACCAAGCTCCTTTGGTAGATGGTCTTCCCTTGATATGTGCATACAAAAAAATAAACTATAAAAGTCTATTTTTTTCATTGCAGCTAACTTTTCATCAGCTCCACAGTTCATAATATTTTGAGTAAACAAACAATACTCTACAGTAATTTTTTAATTAAAAAATCATTCAGAGCATAAAAGACAAAATATCTTAATATATATCAGCACATCTTTCCAAAAACAAACAAAAATGTTGGATTAAGAATATCACCGCAAATGCAACTGGAGAAAAAGATGGGAAAGCGATGACAGAGGAGAAGAGGCAGGGTAAAAAATGATTGGGGAAATATTGCATTCTTCTAATGGTCACTGTACTATTAATACCTAAGTAACAACCCAACTGTGGTGATATGTCCCTAATATCGACTTAACATTTGGTGGGGAACTTGTGAAAACAAACTCATTGTTTGATTATTTGCTTCAATAAAATAAAGTGATAAACAGAAATGGGAATAAGGTGGACAATTTTCACTGGAAGAATTAATTTAGCCATTTCAAAAGTTAAATACTTGACACCAAAACTTTGCATAATTGAACTTTTAACATTTGATAATACAGTAAAACCAGCATAAAGAGCTTGATGGACCAAGTAATTTCTCTGGCTTAGCTAGAGTAATGCAAAGGGCATTTATTAATTATTGTTAACGTGTTCACTGCCTCTGCAATTTGTTTATATTAACTCAGGACACAAAACTGCAATCAAGGGGATGCACATGAGTATCAACAGTATAGTAAGTCTGGCTCAAAATGTATTTAAGCCATTAAACTTAAGAGAGAACTTTTAAGAAACAAATTCAATCTCTTAGCTCTTCTTCTTCTAAAGATGTGGTGATTGTAAAGGGTTCCCACATAGCCAAGTGGGCAACGCGTTCGACTTTGTTGAAAGCGGTCCCGGGTTCGATTCCTGGTGGGGGCTCACGTGCGAAATGACCTTAGCCGACGAAGCACTTTTAACAATACAACTACTACTGGTGATTGTAAACTTGCCCTATGTATTTAACTTTCGATCGTTAATCTTTCAAAATAACGCATTCATCATAAAATGTGACAAGTAATTTGTAGCACTAAAAATCTATGAAATAACTACTTTGTAAACATCTCTAATTCTTTGCTTGTGATTTCCATATTTTCTAAAAACGTTTGAGGTTAAAGTGCGACTGACTGAGGGTGAATATTCAGATATATAAAATATTTTTATACATAGGATAATGTGGTTCAAAGGAAATAAGCATAAATAATACGAGAGAAATGAGCTATTAATCCTGACTGATTATAATACCAACCAAAAAGAACGACACAGCATCGTACAATATGTACGACACGAAAATAAAGAACAATTTGCTTCAAATAAACAATATCAACAAATACTAATTAAATATGCTATCTATATTTCCCATAGTTAAAGTTAGTAATAACGGCTTTTTAAAATTAGTTGTTAAAACTTCAAACATTTGAGTAAGAAAGGATACAAATTTGGACGAATTGCCTGTACGATTCAGACCCACTTTCGAGTCTGATTGCAACGAAGTCATCGCTTTCAAGTTTCGATGATACTTCTGCGCTGTCAATTGCTGATGTTGTGCTTTTAGAGGCATCATCGGATCCTAAAATGAAACAGATTTAATTAAATTAAGATACCAAAATTAACGATAATTTCTTTTAGCAGTCATTGACTGACCTGCTACGAAAACGACAAATACTGCCTTCTTTATTTTAGATGCACCAATAGCTTCCGCAATTCCTCCTTCGAACCAATGCATTGCTGTCTTCTCGTAATATTGTTAACTCCGTTTGTATTGACGACAACGTGTATAAAGTAATTAAAGTTCTATGAGACAGGAAAACAACCTGTCAGATATCCTTTTTTAACGCATCAAACCGAATTTAATTTCAAGAGAATCATATTTCCGGAATATCTTCTTACCACAACATTTCCACCTCAATGATGACACTGAAATTTTTGAAAAAGTGAGCAGCGAAATGACGATATCACTGAAAACAACTGACTTACTAATTCACGAACGGATGGATTAGGTTGATCAGGGATTGGGTTCAATGAGTTCATGGAATAAATGGAGCAAATTGCAGTGCTCTGAGGGAAATTGTGTGGAATGTTTTGAGGTTTAAGTGAAATAAATTTAGGTATATAAAGTAAACAGAACCTTGGATATTTATTAATAACGAAACAGATACATTGCGAACGAAACAAGATTTTATGTGTTAAACACAACTTGGACGAAGATTTTTCAATTTTACTCAAAATCGAATAATAAACCAGTATTCACAATGTAGTATGTAGTCATTGAATAGACATCGATGCAGTAAATTCGA
The DNA here is from genome assembly GCA_000376725.2 of Ladona fulva. NCBI lineage: Eukaryota > Metazoa > Arthropoda > Insecta > Odonata > Libellulidae > Ladona > Ladona fulva. Next base: position 2,353,461 of record KZ308428.1, on the reverse strand, counting down.
AATGTATAAGTATTGTTTGCTCTATTTTAAAGGCCCCACATGTATATTTAACTTGATTATGTTGCCACGCGGTCATAACTTAGCCACTGGTATTTGGTAGAATATACCCAGTAAATATTTTTGAGTCATCTCGCTCATCAGCATCTAGCTGAATCGTACCTTGCAAGATACCCGTAACAGTATACCTTTCTGCTTAATTCAAATGAACATTCTTTAAAATTTATAAGTACCCTGTTTTAAAGTTAATTTTTACAAAGTCTTAAGAACATGATTTATCAGACTAAATTTAACCATCATAAAACTGAATTTCTTATAAATAAAATACAGTTCAGAAAAGGTTTTTTCATTAAATTACATTCTTGATGTACATTCATTCAGAATTCAATTGTATTTATTAATTCAATTCAAAATACTAAATATCCAGAAAATATGAAGACATTCAAATACCCAAACCTAGTATTTACCTATTAATTTATGATACCACATGATTTGATGAAATTTTCACATGAAAGGCTCTTATTTAAACTGGCACTAACTTGCAGTCATTAAGAGTACAAATATCAGTCAGGGAGTTACTGTTTGAACATATTTATACACTAAAAAATGTTGCTGGTACTATTTACATACACCTTCAACACCCATATTTTTTGGAGACTATTATGAATCTTAAAAGCACACATAATCATACAGTGGCACCCTTAGAAATTTTAGGCATATCATTTTTGTTTACAAAACAAGTAACAGAACAATATAAAGTATCAATTACTTTTTAAGAAGATGCTTATAAAGTCCATTCTAACAGTTTTTGGTCAATATTGAATATACACAGACATACCATACTGATATATGCAATTTTATACTCTGTATTTACAAATCTCATAGAAAGTCAGGCCTAACCAAATAACAAATTACATCGTAGCAAAAATGTGAGCTTCATCCTTTAAAAGTTTTATTGGAATTCTTAAGACCATGCATTTATCGCCAACACTACCATAAAATGGGGATGGCTAGCGGCAGTGAATCTATTTTACAAAGTCTTCTCTAATTCAAATTGAAGCCACAACAATCGAGGCCACACTCCATATTAACAATTACATTTTTGGGACTTATTAGGCCATAAAAAAGTGCATAGAAATCCAAGTAAACTGTGCTCAATGTTCAGGATGGCATTGGTTCGTGGGATAGGTAGACATAGATAATCTGAAATGCGATCTTCAAGGCAGAATCCATTCTTAAATTAATGAGTAAACTTAAATTGGAAGCATGACCCATTATGATTTACCAAAACACTTTCAGCACCCTCAAGTATGAATGTCATGATAAGTAATAGTCCTTTCATAAAAATATTATTTCACTTGTACTTATCTCTTACTATAAAAATTTTAGCTCTATCAATGTCATGCAGTGTCATTAGTTCAGATGGCTCTCTCTCATTACCCATTAATTGACTTATCTTTCATTTTACCTCTTATGCTCCTTCTCTCAGAACAAAAATGAGATGAATGAGGGTTCTTACAGACAATATATGCATAGAAAATCTGAAAAAAAAAATTCAGTAAGTTTAGGGCATTCTGTGGCATTAAAAAATATGTAGAATGATTAGCACACACATGGAGATTTATGACAAGTATGCATGTTGGCCCCTACCTCTGATTTTATAAAAGTTGACAGGGTATTACAGCAGATTAAGCTAACAACATTTTTGCTGTTTGATTTGATGAGGAATACATTTATGACACCAAAACATAAACTAAATTACCAGAAAAACATTTTATTCCTACAGCAACAGTCACCTATTTTTGTTGGAAATAACATATAATTTGGAATATTTATCTTTGTAAGCCTGATAATATCATCCTGAATAGGTCTAAAGGTATTTCTGATAATGTGTTTCACATGTCTAATTGTTTTATTATTTAAAATTCCCTATCAGATTATTGTTATAATGGAACATTCTTTAACAACTTGGGTTTGATCAACGTAATAAGTAAATGTTACAATTGGTTCATTGTAACATGGGTGTAGCGTCTATACGATTTTTCTTTGCATCTTATACTATTACATTGGCCTTGCAGGAAAGATAATCATGAGATGAATTTTGTTAGTAATTTTTTTCCTGGTAGAAATTTCTTGATCAATATCATACAATGACAAGCTGTGTGCTGTAATTAATGTTGGTAGTACCATAGCTTTTGGTTATAATTTAGTACCAAATTTAGAGAATTCATTTACCATCACATTATGCTTATTAACTATTACAATGTCTCAAAGTCCAAGCAGGCTTCACTTAAGACCCAATACCTTAAACTTGCATCTTCACATCATGCAACATAACGCTACACCATCTGTGAGGATTCCTTGCATTGCTGTCTGCGTTTCCAAAGTGAATAGAACGTCATTTCCACTGTTGTCATCATAGTAGCCATATCTCGTCTGAAACAAAAGAAAGAAATATTTCTACTTAAATTGAACAAATCAGTCATAACACAAAGGTTGAAATTAGAAGAAAAATGAATGAGTCATCATGCATCATTAAGCTTAAATGCTGCTTTTAATTTATTTTGTGTTCTCTTAAATTCTTGCATCAACTATAGCTTCAGTGGTAATTATAGAACATTTAATCTACAGATGCTGTGAAAATTATCTACGGGAATTTTACTTTAATGCTTTATCAATGTTCAACTTTATTAATATATGAACTTTAGTGATACCTTTGTTATTCTCACATTCTCTTGAAAGATTTTTTCATAACCTTCTAGCATGTTCAAATACTATTGCACTTCTTTCAAATAAAGATATTGATTTTTAAAAAATTACTATATTAAATCAAGAAAATGTCAATAGAAAAATATCTCATAACTGCAATCACCATCTTACCAAATTTATGGCTTCATGCAAAATAAAAATATTAGAAAATTGCTTGGTAGATCACATGCTGGGATGGAACACTTTATGCAAGAAGAAAATTATTAAGTAATGGGTCTCCCATAATAACTTCACCAGGAAACCTCAAATGGTGCTATTAATAATGGACTATCTATTGAGTTTTGCGTAATGAATTACATAAAAAGTTTATCCTAATCTTTTAACCTTTGTTAATTACACAGTTCTGCAAAAAGTATTTTTTGTCAGCTGCACAGGTTTCTTTAGCTGATTTCAATGTTTATGTTTGGACTGAGTCTGAAAATGACCTTCAATTTTGCCCATCAGGTACAGTTTGATAGAAAAATTCAGGAGTGTAATGCACTTATTTGCCAATAAGCACCATATCATGAACACGCAAACAGAAATACATATACTATTCATGACATATTTATAACTGAGATATGTTCAATGGTCACTCTGTAGACCTGTGTAACCTTTTTTCTTGTCATTCATACTTCTCCTGGTTCTTTTTAGGTTTCCAGTACTCCCAGTTTCCTGCTTAAGAATTCAACAGTAGTCAATCATATCATGCCAAGGATATCCAAACATCCTTTTGAAATCTTTCTCCCTGGTCCTCACTGTAAGCTAAGTTGTCAGGAAAGTAGTCCTAAGTGAATGTTATAAACTGACCTTCAGGTTCATGTTTCAGCTTTGATCTACATTTACAGTTAGCATGCATTGTATATGCAGTATTTTTGTAAGTTACATCTCTGAAATTTCTCAAAAAGTTTGGCTCCAAATCTTCTGAGGTATCCTATGCATCTCTGCCAGTTTTATTCATGGAATGAGGAGTCAGATGATAGTTTACATACGTCCGATCCTACAAAATCTTCCTCTTTCAACTTGGCCTCTGACAATTTTGGGAGCTTCATAAGAAACTGCTTCATAACACTCTGTCTGATGTGAAGGGGTGGCATCAGAACATTTTCATGAGGAACCAGGATTTTATAGAAATGCTCTTTTTACCTGGAATAACAGCTTCTTGAATAGAGTGGTCAATTTCTGTCCAATAAAGCTCTTTTGTTTTCTCTTAAATAATAGGTAAATCCTTATATCTTTTCTCCAGAAGCTATGAGTGTCACAGATATTGATATGAAGTCATTTCCATTATGTAGCAACTCTAATTTAAGGCATGTCTTCAAAGAATCTATAAATAAGCTGGGGATTATATTCCATTTCAAATGCCTCATGAGCTAAGGGAAGTCACAATAAAAATGAGATTTCCCTCTTTAGGATAAAATGATGTGAATACTTTCTCTTTCTATAACTGTATCACAAAAATGACATCCTGAGTGATAAAGGTTTTAATTCCTGAGTCTCGATCCCAACCATTCAGCAGCATCTTTTAGCAGGTCCAAGTTTCTATCAAGATTGCTGAACTCAGTTTCAGAAAACAGCTTACACCCATCAACCATAGCTAAATCAGAGTCAGAATTGTCATTTTTCATCTGTTATTCAGAGATCTTTGCATCTTCTGCACATTCAATGAAAAGTCCAGACCGTGTCTTGATCTCCAAGTTTTAGTTTGAAATATGCAAGATACACTTTCTTCATTAAATCACTAATGTTTCTTCACTTTGTTTTAACAATGAATTTGCAAAAAATATTACAAAAGTTACTTTGGGAAATAACACAGCCTCTTAAGGACATATTGCACCAGTATCAAATCCTGAACACTGAAAGATGTATGACTTGCTTTTGGCAGAAATCAAAGGAATGAAATGAAACACATCATGACACAATCAACTTTGTGCACTAACCTAAATCCTTCATCTTCCAGTGTATCCACATTTTCTCATCTCCTCCCTCTCTTTGCCTTGACTTGTTTCCTTATTTAGTACTCTTTATCAAAATTGTGGAATACAATTTTGTATATTATTGCTCATAATTGATTGCAACAATGTATATAAATTGACTAATTGAGAACAGCTTACAAGATTGTTTGTTCAATGACAAAAGCCAGAGCTGTACACACTTGATTTGCAAGAAAACCTTATGCAATGGCATTCTTTGTCTTTTTAAATAAATACGCACCTTTATAAAATCTTGCTTTACTCATTTTTCATCATTTTCTACTGCATTTAATATATTTACGTTGGATAGAATTTGGATTATAGAAAATTAATTTAGCCCTCACATTCTCAATTTTAGTATTGTATTCATGTTCATTAAATTGGTTGTAATTTTAAGGTTACAACAACTTCAACATTTCGTAGATAGAATACGAAAATAAATGAAGTATCTACTAATATTAGATACCTGTTATAAAGAATTGAATAACTTAGGGAATATGATTACATTTCTGAGGATACAGAACATATCCTTGAGCTCTTTTTCCCCTATCACTTTCATAACCATTGTAATACTGTTGGTATAATTACTGCAAGGCCACCTCAACAATAACTCTTTATGTACGGCTGCTGCTTATTATTTACATTGGGATGTTGCTGCAAGGTGTACTACAGTTTGAAAGTGAGAAATAAACTACATTGTTAAATATGAGAATTAAATTACTCCTCAACAGTAAAAGTAAAAGAACATTAACAACTATCTAGCTCCTATGAACAGGTGGTGCACTGAAAAAATCTGTAGTCAGCTCTACAGCAAATAATATGAGGGGATTAAGCAAGATGGAGCATCATTACAGTATGAACATCAAAATCTTAGGAATCAGTCTGTGATTGGCTCAGCCAGATATCATTATGCATCCACTTTCAACTCAATGGTTTAAAATTATTAGGTCAAAAGAAGTAGGTAAATCTGTTATATGTAAAATTGCTTACAAATTAGGGGCTTGAAAAAATTCACCCAAAATTGTATTCAAAATGGAAACATTCATGTTTACACATAATTTCTGTGGATTTCCAGTGGCGTGTGTTACTTAGAGTATTTATATCTTAGTATTTGTTTTTCGATTATGCGATTTTTATGAACATTAAGACGCGAGAAGGAAACAGTTCCTAGAAGACATTTAATTTAATTAACGTTTTTTGTTCTATAATTTTTAAAGATCTGAGACAGGGATGTGGTTTATCTCATACACTTTTTAAAAATTTATCCTGACGGAGCCTGATGGCAAAAGAAATGTAGAAGTCTAGGATTACAAGTGGGATAAAACATTTTATATTCATTATATTTTGTGGATGTCCACATTGTAATTTCAGAAGATACAGATGACCTGAGCTACATGGTTAGGAAACAGCGAGATACATATGAGCAGTTTGGACTCACTATAAATAAAAACAAGACAATATCTGGTGATTAGAAGTGAGGAAACCCCAGATCTACCATTAGAAAATGATTACGTAAAAGGAGTAACCACTGCAAAGTACTTGGGAGTGATATTGGATAAAAACGGAAGTAGCGACCAAGAAATTAACAATAGAATTATGAGG
>KZ308428.1:2275931-2346606 GCA_000376725.2 Ladona fulva | reverse complement strand
TATATATATATATATATATATAATTTTTAAAGATGTGCTTTTGACCTTAAAACGAAAAGCTATCCTACAAAGTAAACTTTTTTGTCACACCTTAAGATGTACTGACTAAAAAGAGCACGAACTATTGCTGTGTTAGATCGGTTTGATTCTTGGTTAGTTTTTTGAGTAAGTTTATCCTCGTTATATTTTTTAAGTCATAGTTTAAATACGGTCAACTTTTTGAGCAAAGAGATCATCCTCTTAATTTTCGTCATTTTCATTACCTACACAATAAAGCAATTATTTTAGACATATCATTACGGATGAAAAACTAATTGTTGAACTAAAAAGGTTAGAATTTATCAAAGTGCACATTCTTTTCACGACTATGCCCAAGCGTCCGCAAAACACTTCACTGCAACTCAAGTTAATTTTATATGTTCATAACTTGAGTTTGCCACGAAAGAGCACCGTCAAGTGACTTTTTATCTTAAGTTCTTTCCTGAGGAGAGATTGATGGAGAATATCTCTACTCTATCTCAGTGCTAAAATTGGCTTCTACCGTGAGATGAAGATTTTGGTTTCGAATTACCTGCATTTTCTTATCCCAGAACTAGTCATCGTAAACAAGAGTGAAGGAAACCCATTAGAGACGAGGCAGATGAGGAGAACCGAGGGCGGCGAGACAGAAAGTGTACACAGTTTTTGGTCGATCAAATAAGGTGGACGATCGGATAAAGGGGATCACAGTGCATCTAGCAAATGGAAAAAACCATCTTTTAAGTGGATGTCAGCATGTGTTTCGTGTGATTGGAACAGAGACCGGAAGAAAACCGATTACNAATTATATATATATATATATTTTATGCTGACATCGATAACTCCTAAAACAAATACATTAAGTAACAACTGAAAAAAATATATACTACACTTCCCGATAAGACAGCAGTATGATATTAAAGGATTCATAAGATGATCTAATTGCTTATCAAAATTCGTGGTTACTTAAATAAAAGTATCCTGGGCATGAAACTAAGTGACTTAAAATTTTCCCATTAGAATACTTTTTTATGTCTTAAGGGAGTTAATGCTTTTAATGAGAAATAATGGTACTAGAAAATCGAACAAAGTACTGAAGGAAGTAATACCGATTCTTATTTTGGCGGCGGAATATAGTTTCGATCCGAAATTGCGAGAAACATGATAAACAAATGGCAGAGTTAAAAAAATTGTGGTTATACAACCGGGATAGTAACACGATTGTTTAATCCGAATTAATGTATTCTCCCATAGAAAAAAAATTTGAATTTAAGTCTGTGTGTAGCCAATATTAGTATGGAAACAGTCGATTGAAGATGAGGCAAATCTCTATAATTTCTGAATTTTCAATTGCGATAAACAAATCGCAGGGACCAACTAACGAAAAAAATTGTTTTCTAATAAATTATTAGATATCAGTAGGATTAGCTATTAATAAGCGCCTTTGGGATGGGGGTAGGGGGGTGGGTCCGGATTCCACAAATTCCCCATCTATGACAAAGGTAATTAGTATATGAAAAAAGTTGTTTTTAAAAGCAAACGATTTCTCGTTAGGTCTTGGTTTTAGTTATGCTTTCCAATTACAGAAGTATATTTGCGATAAAAAAATCGCAGGAATCAACTTAGGAGAAAGTAAAAGTTCAGGTCAGCCATTAAACTGGACCCTCTTCCCCTTTTAGAGGGAATTCTCTCAAATTTCTCACCAATCATCCCTCATTCATTTCTCGCCATTCCTCAAGTAAGATGTCAATAACACTGGGTGAATAATGGACAGGGAGGAGTTAGGGAAGGAATGAATTGGTGAAAGGAATCAATTGGTAAGGGAATGGGAATGATGTAGATGGTGAAGTATTTGAAAATTTTTAACATATCTAACATAAGTAACTATGGACAAAAATTGATGATTAAGAGTGAAAATTCGGAATGGTGGTTTGATCTGTCAATATAGGAAGCAATATAGGAAGGCTCTAAAGAGTTCAATACATTTTCTTGAAATATCTGTGCCACTCTGGCCAATTTAAGTTTCATTGCAAGCTTTACAACTAATTCAGTAAATTCCCTATTTCAATTGTCTTTGCTTTTACAGAAGACGATGTTGAGGATGTTTTATTGCTGTGGTATGGTAGGTTTAATTCAAATTTGGAAAATATACACAAATTTCATAGATGGTATTATTGATATAATCAAATTTGTTTCATCTTGGAGGAATAGGTGTCAAAAGGGACAGTGAAATTGGAGTGATTAGCAAGCCTTCTCATTTTCCATGAAAGTAGCTTATTTCTAAGGGAGGAAGGGTACCATGAAATCGTTCAATAAACAAATAGTAAGGCTGGATTTATTTCTTCATAAAAATTTCTTGTATAGTAAATATTGGACATCCTTGGAAAAACCTTGGTTTCCTCTGTAGTTTTTCTTATCTAGTTCACTTAAAAAGGAGCTACACTCACTATAAATAAAAACAAGACAATATCTGGTGATTGGAAGTGAGGAAACCCCAGATCTACCATTAGAAAATGATTACGTAAAAGGAGTAACCACTGCAAAGTACTTGGGAGTGATATTGGATAAAAACGGAAGTAGCGACCAAGAAATTAACAATAGAATTATGAGGTGCAGAACTATCATAAAAGCTTTAAATTCTATATTATGGGATAAATATATTACCAGGAAAACAAAAGTAAGAATATATGAAACAATGGTAGAAAGTGTGATCACGTATGGGGCAGAGGTATGGGACATAAAGGAAAGGAACAAAAATAGGCCATTGACGACTGAGAGGGATTACATGAGAATGAGTTGTAGAAAGAGTAGACTCGATAATGTAAAAAATGAGACAATAATGGAAATGGAAAAGGATATTACGAGATACAGAGGAAACAATTCATATGGTTTGGCCACGTCTACAGAATGGATGATACCAGATGGCCAAATATTGAAATGGAAACCTCCAGGAAAGTTAAAAAGAGGAAGACCAAGAAGGAATTGGAGACAGGAAATTCAGGAAGCCATGGCAGCAAGGGAAATGNATTTGGGAAAAATGAAAAATTTTAAATGAAAGTATTAAAATGGAAATACAAATAAAACTTACAAAGATTCAGCAAAGCAGCCCTTCATTCAGAATTGTCATAAATCAGGAGAAGAATGAAACTTAAGAAGCAGCCTTTTATTCAGAATTTCCAAAAATTTGTCTTTACCTTGATCTTACCTTACACTTTGAGCAAGTGCAGCAATGTTGCCCCTGTTGACCTTGATTTGGCTCATATGATGATGCCATTGCTCGGGAGACATTTTGTTGTGAGATCCGGGATGGTGTTGACAGTGGAAAGGGAGCTGGTGTTGGAACAATATTACCACCATCTCGATGATCGCATGGTCTCCATGAGTAAGGTGGTCCACCCCCAGGAGGCACCATTGATGATGCACCGCTACCACTGGATCCAATCCCTCCCAATCCTTGCATCTTTTGAGCTAAGTATTCATCATAACTTGGAGGCAGAAGATTCTGTAAGAAAATCAACAGTGACAAGATGGTACTGCAATTGAGAGTTAAACGATTCAAACAATTTTTTCTCATGATTTTCTCATATCATGTTATTATATTTTCACCTCATAGTGCATTATTGACAAGGAGACAAAACAGCTCACCTTATTCAGTAGGGGTATTTTTATTCCCACTGAACGAAATTTTATACAATTGAATTTTACGATAAAACATTGTAGCCTGATTTCAGCTATAAATATATTTAAGATGAACAGTTTCTTTAATGCTTTTTAATTTAATTTACTTAAATAATTAACCATTGAATGATATACATCACGCAGGCTCCCGGATAGCCAAGTGGGCAACGTTCGAAAGCGATCCCGGGTTCGATTCCCGGTGGGAGCCTACGTGCGAAATTACCTAATCTGTCGTAGCACTTTTAACAATACTACTACTACGATATAAATTACGGAATGGGGATAAGCAATTAAGCGAAAAGCAAACTGATTAACCCTAACAAAACTTATCTTATGTCTGCTCAATAAAGGAATGATAATAAAGTGCTTTGATATAAATATGTCAGGCCATGTAACAATAATTTTTGAGCTCTAATGATTTAGTTTATATGAATGTGAAGAAATATCATTAATCATGTTTCTTAATTACTAAATTACTTCGCTCTAACTTCTTCACTTCTCAAGCCATTTTTAGTGGATTTAAACTGGCCATTATACAAATAAGTGGCTTTTATAATTTACCAGTGTAAAAGAATAACCAACCTTGCTCATAGCTGCTTCATATGAAGGAGGAGGAGAATGTGCTGGTGGTGGTATGTTGTGATAGGAATTGAGCAAAGGCAAAGAAAGAGGCTCCGTAGATGAATACTCTGGTGGTTGATCTGGGCGGCGAATATTGCTACTTCCTCCGCTACTTGCATTGGTCCCGGAAATCGGCTGCACTGATGATTGACGAGGGATTGCCGATGACCCTGCAGGTTTTGGAGAGCTAAATTATGCATCGAAATTTATCTCTTAAATATAGCTATAGATAATTATTTAGGTAGCATTCATTTATTTAATTGTATTAAACTAATTAGAAATCGGAGTGGCTTTGTGACCTCTGTGAAAATGTCCTGGACTCGAAATGCGATTTTCCAAAAATTCGATTTTCTCCGAAAGGGAAACACGGTCGCTTTTATTAACCTTATGGTTAATTTTCTTGCATTATTAGATAAGACATAGTGGGTGTGAAATATCATAATAAGGTTCATTTGTAATATACACTGAAAGTTGTTATTTACATCTTCAAGCATCATTTAAAGATTGAAATTGAATTTAAAATTGAAAAGCTACTTGAAACTATGCTAAACATTTATCTATTATTTATTTATTATACGCTAAACACTATCAATTCCAAGACTCATCTTGGTGATCAAAGTGACATTTTGTTATTAAATTTTCTTTGGAGAATTTAACTATTATTTTTATGTCATGAATCTAAGATGTGCGGTAATCAATATTTAGGTAATTCTGGAACTGCACTTAATCTACATTACGAGATATTGGAGACATTGCGACGAGATTAAGGCAAGTTCAACTTTAATACAATTCATCATGAAGTATTCAATAGAAGCGATCTATTTCGTAGTAAGGCTGCATCATTTGGTAAGATAACAGGAAAACCTAAGATTAGTTACTAATTGGGTGTGAAAGTGATCATAAATCAATACTTCAAAGTGAAAATTCACTTTGCACCCTAATTTATATCCTTATTGCTTTACTGAAATTTTATATATTTATCTTCTTAGTCTCGATGATTTTGCTTTACAATAGAAATAAATATTTTTTTAAAATTCCGATAACACCATACACATCAGCTACAATTTAATCATTTACCTATTCAGGATTCCGAGGATATAGTTTTTCTCTGTGCCATATCATATACATTCTGGCGATTCAAATGTATTTACTTTTGATTTAACATTATATTCATGTAGTAAATGAACAGACCTAACAATGATGCTTGGACTACTTATAGGAAAATAGATCTTAAAAACAGGACAGAGAAATTATTAGTAGGAGTAGATGGCGGAATGCCTAATCTCTTACATGCGTCTAAAGATAAAGGAAAAGACGGTGGTAACTTTTTAATTTCAACTATCGTCAGACCGTTATTCAAGGGGATTTTTGCAGAAAATCGCACGGAATACCTGGGAACGAGGAACCATCTTAAAGAAAAAGCAAGGCTCGGACTTAGACACACTTTCTTCTCGACTTACTTAATCTTAGAAAAGGCGATAGTCATTGAGAAAACGTTAACTGAACTTATCCTACAGAAATTCTACATGAAAATAAACCAACTTTCGCAAGTTATTTTGCTTATTGATTCTGTGATATAAAAATCTATTTTTCTAACGATGGAGTTCTCTGAGAGGTGTCCATGGACAACTTTGAGAAGTCAACCACAGTATGAAAGTAAATTCTTCACGGTCGATGGGCTTAAGCTTTTTCTGGCGAAAAGAAAACAATTTTCAGGATGAAATTTGATCTTCGGATTCCTGCATCACATTGATTTTTGAGCGTATCACAGTAAAAGTAGAGAAAAACATTATTTTTAGGTGAATATTTAATTTTATTTTCGACATATCTGCTTTAGTTTTTATATATGAGTATAAGCAATTACACAGTTCGCATTTCGCATATGGAGCTTTATCACATCTTATCACTGATTTTCAAGGGAAAGTAATTCACAAGAGAGGAGTTAATCTCAGAAATATTTACTATGCACTCGATCGTTATTTACACATTTTATTATTTCTTTGTTTTTTAAACACTACCACCTTCCAATTGCTTTTCATAATTGCCTTCCAAAAAAATAATAAAGAAAGGAAAGTTTATGGGAGAAATTTACTACGATGATTTTCAATTTGCTAAATAAATGACTGTGGTATATATTGTGGTTATTTAAATTAATCTTTTATGTATTAATAAATTATAGTAAATGTATTTCTGCTATCATTGTGTCTCGTTACAAGATAGCTCATTTTTGACTTTTATGAATATAGTTTCAATTTAAAATACGAAAAATAATAGAAAAACTTTTAAATAGCATTCTCACCTCGTTAGCTTAAGCTGATATTGAAATCTCGTTTATTTTTTGAGAAATTAAATAAAGATTTCGTATGACTATTATTGCTAAAAATGAAGCATGGAGATAATTTCCCTCTAACACGGGCAGGGCATACAAGATACGGGAAAGACGCGATAAGCGTATTAGATAGAATTTGTGAAATTTATGAATGCCATATATTACGGAAATGCTATTGTAAGCAGGAGATTAAGCAGCAGAGGAATCATACTGGTCGAATTCAAAATATGGCCAATTCATATCTGATCATGAGTGCCTATAACTAGAGGTGGGAACAGTCGAATAAAAACATTCGAATAAATCGATTGTTCGCTTCAATTGAAATATTCGAATAAAGTGTTTCGAAACCGAATAACTTCAATCGAATGATTCTATCCGAATAATTTCAATCGAATGATTCTATCCGAATAATTTCAATCAAATGATTCTATCCGAATAATGTCAATCGAATGGTTCTATCCGAATAATTTCAATTGAATAATTCTATCCGAATAAATTCATTCGATAGTTCTATTAGATTTTTGTTTCGCTTCTCTTCAACAAGGGGCCACATGGCTATCCGAATGAATTCATTCTTTTTTTGCTTGTTTACTCTCCGCGCGGTCAAGAGGAGAGGAGCGTGAGCTCTTGAGGGTTGCATCGTCTAATTTGCTTCAATCGAACTATTCGAATACAGTGTTTCGAAACCGAATAACTTCAATTGAATGATTCCGGGATCCCGGATAGCCATGTGGGTTACGCGTTCTATTTCAGTGAAAGTGGTCCCGGGTTCGATTCCCGGTGGAGTCTACCAATTTCCAAGGTAAAGTGAAAGAAGCGATGAAAATTCAATAAACTGCCCGAGTAGTGATCTTCTGAGACAATCGAATAATCGTAAAAACATTCGACGAAAATTCCATCGTTTCTTTCAATCGGTTTTCCTCTCTTAAATGTGAACCTCTCTACTTCTTCCTTAATTTCATGATGTATTCGAATCTATCATGGTGTAGGTTCTGGAATGTTCAATACTTGTGAATTAATATTTTCGGTTCCGAAATTCCAAATCAAATCTGAGAGGACTGATAAACTATAATTGGCGTCTGCTTCACATGTGTAGACATTTTTTTTCATTGATCTCAATTTCGCAATATATTTTATCACTTCTTTTCTTCTTAAACCTAGCCATAAAAATAGTTTTAGCAAACTGGCTATTTTCTGATTTAATGAAACAAATTTGAATTTCGAAAATTCCATATAATTTATTTTTTTACAATAACGATGAAAAGATATTGATATTGTAACGATACGATGGATTTAATATTTAGGTTAACCTGAAATTTCGGAGAAGTAAGTTCATTTCATATTTAAATAACATCTAAATTATATCTTAAATGTCTTGAGCAACGTTATTTTTCCGCATTTTTTCTAATCGCATTTTCATTGATATATTATCCAGAATTTATATCCCCTTAATCAGGCTTAATGATATTTCAAATTGTGCAAATGAAGATACATATTGCTTTTACGGAAATGTGAAAATCAAATTTAATTAGGCTTTCCGTGGTAAAGTGAAAGAATTATAGACATTTGTTACTCCTGTAAAACCACTGACCCGCAAAACAAATTAATTTATTCGAATGAAAATAATCGAATAAATGCCTAAACAATCGAATAATTATTCGATTGTATTTTTCAATCGATTGTCCCATCTCTACCTATAACTATTATTCCTTCAACAGCGAAGCATATTCTACTCACCCCGTTCTCCTCTGCTGATCCTCAAACCATCGTATCTCTCGGCGCTCCTCGCTCTTCTTCTTTCCCGAAGCGTGGGTGCGGGCCTTTGCGGCTGCTGTGAGATTTGCCTAGAATGCGACGACGCCGAAGAGTGCTGACTCCCGCTTTGGCAGGAACTCACCGACGTCGTATCGTCCTGTGACGTGTTATGATTCGAGGAGTTACCGTCTGATGAATTCGTGCTGTTGGCAGTTGGCTCTGTCCTCTTACTCGCCAGAGGAGACGAGGAGATGGTAAGATCTAGAGACCTTTGATTCCTCAAGAACTTTGGTTTAGTCCGGCAGATTCTGCATTTCTGGCTGGAAACGTTTGAGCTGGAGGAGGAAGTGGAAGAATTCCCAGTCGCAGCGACGGACGGCGGAGCGGTAGTCGCCTTCCTCCCGCTGACAACCGTTCCGCAGAGGCATGTCCGCAGCTCGGAAGAGGTAGGCGGCCCGGTGGCCATGGAACGTGCTTTGAAACTCGGAGTCACCTGTTGGAATAGAGATGAAGGGGGTGGAGAGAGGGATAAGGGCACGCTCTAGAGCGCTTCTCATAACAGCAGCAGTATTCTGCTTAAAATCCTCTTCAAGGAAGAGCAAATGCAGGAAAATTGGGTTTACAAGGCGTTGGTTGCATCAGGTAGTGATATGATTCTGCCGCTTTCAGTCCGATTTATCAAACCAGACACAAACCAGATACAAAATATCCGAGAGAAAATGGCATAGACAACCGAATATAATGATTTCTTGATTGAGAACGTATATTAACGAACGTGAGTAAATTTTGATCGTCGATGAGATGAAAAAGTTTGAGAAATTAAGAAATCAAAATTTTTAATTTCGGTATTATTTTGATACCAGGAAATAATCGCGTGGCTGAAACCACGCGATTCTATTTTATTCTATTTCCAGTCAAAAATTTCTATTTCCAGTCAAAAATTTTCTCGTAAATTCCATAATTAGTTTTAGTAATTTACTACTTTCTCTTTGAGTGGAATGAATATTTCATTTTGTTAATATTCTAGGGATAAAACTTTCAAATGCTAACTAAGAAATTGAAAATTTCATTCGCGTATTCCTATGCTGTATGGATGGAAAGAGTACTTTAAAAAACTTGGCTAGAATTTTCATATAAGTTATTATATTCTCATTCAAAACACTAACATTATATAGTAGTAAATGTTGAGCTGCCCACAGTCTATCAAAAATTGAACATCTTCTCAGTTATTTACTCTGCCACTTGTATTATCTGTGTGTTAGTCATCTCTGAAAGAGCGAGTCATTTTTTCTGAGTCAACGAAAAATCAAATCACTCATCTATTTCGGGTGTTTTTAGCGTAAAAGCAATTTTAATACATTCTCATGTAATAATCTCTGTCAAGAATATTATTTATCATTTTACTGTGCTAACCTTTTAACCTTGTAGTTAAATTGAAGCATGCTTGCTCATTAATATCAATTAATTTAGAAATAGAATTCAGATAAAAAGGTAAGTTTTGTAATTATTCAATTTTTTAATTCAACTTTAGTTAAATATATATGTTGAAATTTTTAACAAGAGAAGAGAAGAAGATATTGGAGATTATTTCCGGAACACCTTAAAAAAGCGAAAAGAATGGTCATTCGGATTCATCCGAGTTACGTCGTTAAAAAGTCAAATTTAGAATGTTACGACAGCGACTATTAAAACACCATTTCTCACATCATTCTTTTTTGTTGGAGCATTTTTTTTACTTTAACGAAATGTGTTTTTTGTTGATAATTCATACTCAAAAACATTCAAATGTTCCAGATATCGTTGAATATTTTATATCAGCATGATAATTAACGTTTTTCTGACATGGTTTATTAATGAAGTGTATAAATTATTACTAAACAGGACTTTTGATTTTTCGTCAAAAAGAGCTGTTTGAAAACTACAACCTTTCAACACCTGTAAAATCTTGACAGTTATTTATCTCTATCAAATTACTGTAGGATAATCTTTATAGAAGTAAATATTTACACAATTGAATCTAAGTGAAACTGCTAGTCTCGAGCTATAAACAATTACTATCGAATGTAAACTACTTACCTGATTTAGAAGCGACCCTTTCATATCATTAGATTGAGAAGAATAGCACTGACAGGATGGGAGACCAGGTCCTTATCCAAAATAAGCGACACTAGTTCCTTACGTTAGACAAATTCAAACTTAACCCAAAACACCACGCCAATAAATATTCCTGTTGATGGAGATAGAATTGAAGAATTGTTATTTAAAATGAATATCTAACATTAACTATAAAGATATTTCTTTATAAAGGAATGGGACACGGTTATAACGAAGACATGACATTCTGCTCTCATCCACGAGCTCTTTCAAAAAGAATTTACTCTTGGCTCACCTCATCCACGGGGGAAGAGGAATCCGTTAGAGCAACTGCGCAGTCCAATTCGAGAGGGCCATTACCGAAACCAAAATATCCCCCGACCTCTAACTGGAATGCAAGGTTAGATTAGCTCCAGCTTCCTGCTTCTCTTGTGCGGAAGATATATTCGATGCGATAATCCTCGAAACCGTACGAAGAAGGGTTCATCCCTTTCGTAAATATTCCCCAGAAAGTTAATGGAAACGATATTCATTGCACCGGAAATCAGCTGAATACGACTATATACATTGTAGGCTGTTAAGCAGAAAATTAATACATTACCTTTATTTATATGGAATGTACTACCGCTAGGAGCTCATAAAATAACAGTATCAGACAAATTTACAAGGTCAACTTAGT
Source organism: Ladona fulva (assembly GCA_000376725.2). Taxonomy (NCBI): domain Eukaryota; kingdom Metazoa; phylum Arthropoda; class Insecta; order Odonata; family Libellulidae; genus Ladona; species Ladona fulva. Next base: position 2,335,432 of record KZ308428.1, on the reverse strand, counting down.
CAATAGTGTGCCTAAAATTAAGGTAGAACATTTCTATCTCACATTGAATAAGACATCTTTTAAAAGTTTCACTTTAATACTCAAGCAAATGAGTGGAAAGGTAATATGAAATCCGGGAATACAGATGTAATAACATAATCTGCGATTCTCAAACTTCAAAAGCATTCGGGAGTAGGAGGTCCACGTAATAGTAAAAACATGTAAAAAGGACTTATAGAGATCCTTAACGAAGAAAAGTTATTTTATAGAGTTAATTTGTATAAAAAGCCATACTGAATTATTTGCTTGAACATACAATTCGTCCCGATTGCTAACGAAGACTATGTAAAAATGAAATCTTATATAGCATCCCTAGCTTTACCGATAGCTATTCAATGGTTGCGAATGGTTTTCGTCTTACATCTTTCGTATTACATCGATATATCGATGTTCATATTTAATTTCACTTCACAGTGCAAATATTTTGATTGGGAATGAAAAGGTAAGTTTCTCTCAGGTATGAAAATTTAATTGGAAATATTGAAACTATTACAAGAACATTTGTATGAAAACTTATATCATCTTCTATGCCATCTGGTAGAGCAAGTTTATTTATACGATCATCTTACGAAAACTTTTAATACGTTTGTACCAAATACTGATACGTACTAATACCAGATTCCTTTACTAAAACATACATACGTTCCTAATTCAATCATTATTAATATCTAATAATAACGCATTATTGGGTATAAAATAATGACGAAAAACTCATAATAGTTTAAACAGTTTTAGAAGTTAGGTCCCATGTAAATTTATTTTCAATAAATTATTTTCCAAAATACAACATGAAGAAACTTGGAAAGAAAGGACAATCATAATTGTGAGGACACGATTCTTTGTAATATCACGAATTTCCACAATATCACGGCCGTATCCGTAGGTTCGATTTACAATATTTAGATACTTATAAAATGTTTATATGAAAATCATTTATAAAAATATCAAGTGGTATATCAGATAAATGGAACAGTGATCAACGTAACACATTTACCATTTATCTTTACCATATTTTAAAATATAGCTGCTTATAACTCGTAAGTTTGCATTACGTTTTCATGTTATCAATAATGGACGAATAAATTTTAATTATACATGATAGTTGTAACATTCCCATTTTTACATAGATTTAAGAGATAATTAAAATTTGTAAGTTGAAACTGTAGCTTTTAAAATAAATTAATTGTAGAAATTTCAGTTATTAACTAACTCTGTTGAAATATTAAACAAAATAATGATTAATTAATTTATTTTTCCTGTTTGCCTTACTATTTCAGTAATTTTTTAAATTTAATCTCATACTATATATTTTAAGGGATTGCTTGATAAAAATTCCGTAGGGTGAATGAAGAATGATAACGCGAAGACCACTCTTGTTGCTATATCACAACTCTGATCATTAAATTGTCTTAGCAACCAACTTCTACAGAAATTTATTAACTTTTCGAAGGCCTCCTTAAGGGTTCTCGAATACTGGAAAATCATTGGTGTTTGTCGTCACCCTTTATTACGCTTTTCAGTTCCAACTGAAACACGGCTTCATATGGTTTTAACAGTAAGTCGTCCGTATTAACAAGGGAAATGCCTGGCATCAAATAGCAACTAACATGCCCAGCAACGGGCCAACGATGAATCGAGTTGAAACTAAAGCAAACATTAAGGAAAGAATTTGGTTGATCGAGATATCGAGATAGAACTTAGCCTAAAATTTTTTACCATTCAGTATAGAATGAAAAAAATAAAAGTAACTACGATACAATATTCAGAAATTTTTCGAGCAAAAAACATGTAGCATTATGGATCTCCGTTCCTTCGATTCATGCTGTACACTATTAGGATAGAGCTCTGAACTTAATAATTTACAACCGCAGCAATCCAAACCTAACACAATCAATTCATTTGCATTATAACGGAAAAGTTCAATATCGGAAATTTGAACAAGAAAGAGGCGAATCTTTATAGCGGAACCTATCCAAACTCAACCGCACAGTTCCGCCATCTTCTCACTTTCTCAGGTCTCATAATTCTTACCCGCCCTAAAAAATTTACGTCTCCATAAAACAGCCTTTAGCAATCAAAACGAATTTTATACTTTCCCACAGCTACCTTTTCACTTCCTCTATATTACCACATAAAGAGACCCTGCCTTGCCAACGTCCACCATCTCAAAACCACTCCAAAAAATTACCCACGGAACAAAGCTACGACTACTAGTGCTTTCTATTTTAAGTCATATATGGAATTTCTATGGAGTAGTTGGTCCATCTGCCATTTCCTAGGGAGGATCTCGAGAGAAGAGTTGCGGTTCGAATGGATAAGGACAGACCTTCAAGTCCAGAATTTCCATCCATCGTTCAAATTCCACCTCAGTAAGGTCGAGGGTCGGGTTACGTAGATGTGGAAAGAGGAAGGGATTGAGGAAGGAAAAGAAAGGCAATGAGAGATGTTATGGAAGCAGTGGAGAAGGGAGGAGATGAAGGGAAGAGAAGGGGAATGGTAAAGAGAGAGAGCATAAAGGGGAGGAAGTGTTCTGAGTTAAAGTAGAGACAACGAGTAAGGGAGAGAAATATGAGAAACGAATGAATTGGATAGCTGGTAATAATATGAAACTGAAGAGGTTTCTAAGAGGTTACGATGAAATGTAGACGTAGAGGGCGCAAAAGAATACATAGAGATAGGTAGGCATACTGGTAGATAGAGAGGTAGAGATTGGAAAAAGTATCGAATAAAGACCGATGACATTGATGAATAAAAATTAATGACAGCAAAACAGAAAAACATAGAGTATAGAAACATTGGTTTGAAAATAAGATGTTAGGAGGGAAAAATTATAAGGACCCGGAAGGGAAAGCTCTTCAGCTTAACCTCTATTTCCTGAACTATGGTCCCAAGGAATAAGCAGGTTAAAAAAATAATTAGTCTCATATGAAAAAAGGTAGAGGCATCTACTTGCTAATGCTATTGTAATCATTACTCTGATAGGGTATTGGGAAAAAGCATTCTGGACGGAGAATGGAGAAACTGGAAGCAAACAGAATGCAAAGGAATTTACATAAAGAAAAGAATTATAGATATAATGGACACCTTATAACAAAGATATTCTTTTTTCGTTATTCTTTATAAAGGACATATAGGTAGATAAAAAATAAAGATCTACTCAGAAATTATTAAAGGAGTTGAAAGCAATTGAAAAAGTTTGGATTCCGCGAAGGATTTATTCCTTCCAGCAAAGTAACTTTAGGGAGGAAAACACGGAGGTATGGAATTTAGAAAATGGCGTCATGAAGATTTTCATGTAGAATTACTGGCCGACACTCAACATCGATACATTCATCTTTGCTAATGGAAATTCAATGTACTATTGGGATTTTCTGATAAATATGGAAGATTTTAGTGGAGAAAACTATAGTTTGATTAGAAACTAGAAGAAAGGAAACCGTCACCTAGAGAAGGTGCTAGGAAAGAGGTGCACTAACGAAAGAAGTACCAGAAAATGAAATTCAAGGGCATAGAAACAAATGGAGGTAGAGGAGAGATGTGATGAAGGAGACAATACGGAGCATACGTGGAGTAGAGAGCGATACGGGATGTAACCGTGAATTAGTGTGGTGGAAAGAGTGCCACTGTAAGGTTAGAGGGAAGGATTCTGAGAGGATAAAGAAAGATGTGGGGAGCATGTAATAATGGGAGTACGCGGCGGAGGGACACGGGGAAAATAGTTGGACTCGTCGTCGAGTGAGTGGTTGAGGGTGGTAGAGAAGGTAAGGGATGGGAAGATAAAGAGAATGAGGAGAGAGGGAGGGATGGAGGGAGAAAAGCAGGTACGAGAATCTCGAGAAGAGGGGTCAGAGGAGTTCCCACAAGGATGGAATCCTTATGACGACATCATCTTAATAAAAAGATCGTCCTTCCTTCCCGTTGTCATGGATACAGCCTCCATCGGTCTCGAGCCCGTAACCCTGAGAGAATCCATGATTACGAAAAGATTATAGTGAAGAAATGATCGCTACGAGCAAATCAGGAGTGGGAGTTCGCGGAGGAAACTTTTTGAAAAGGGAAAAAATATGAAACAGTAAACCTTTGATAAGAATCTATGAGGTTCGAGAAGCGGTGAGCCTATTCAGCGAGGGGTGTAACACTCGTCAACAAAGGAATCCCTTTTTTTTTTTGAGAGGGAGTTTCAATAGAGAGATCCGCTGGAAATAAAGTTTAAGGGAAAGATGAACATAGAACATATCCAAAGCGGATGACCAAATGACAGGGCTGTAAAGAAATTGGTTTTAAAGTGGAAAACGGAGCACTTACGTTCAATTGAGGTCACAGGGGAGCAGCTTGGGAGTCTGACCTAGAAAACGTGCGCTCTACTAGCGCCGTTCATAGGAACACTTGGAAAGTAGGCGACCGGGGCGAAGTAGAAGTGGAGCAGGTGGGCGGATTCGGAAGGAAAAATGCGCTAGTCGTTTGCTTTTGTTGCCGTGACAAAGAGATGCGAGAGACGAGAAAAATGACAATTAAAAAAGGAAATATACTTCGGCTGCACTCTGAATAGGGGGTACGGAAAGGAATAAATCTCATCTTAGATCCGACGTTCACAGTTTTTCCAGAGAGGGAGAGTAGCAATATGACTGTCGGGTGATTCCACTGTAAAAATTTCATCAACAAAATTATCCATTTTTAATATAATCTCTACTATAAGAGAAATTTCCGAAAATTATTTTTATGCGCGGAGGAAAAATATCGGCGATTTTTTTTCAAAAGCATTCCCATAAATAAAGGATGAAGGTGTTCAAGAAACCAGAGCACGAAAGAATTCAACTAATCAAAAAACACAAGTTACCGTTATGCTGTTCAAGTTGAAAAATATATACCTTAGTCAAGTGGAAATGACCGAAGACGTCCATTTAAATCGGGTAGCTTTTGGAAGAGCGGAAGAGTGAATGAAAAGAGGTGTTGGTCGTTAGAAAATTACCCTCGCAGTGAATGAATCGCTCTTGCGAAGTGAGAGGGGGATCGGAGATTTCGGTTCGGGCGATGGGGACGGACGGGGAGGAGTGGGGCGTGGGTGAAACATCAGTGGGTGGAGGTGAGGCAATAAGAGGAGGAGATGGGTGGGTCCCACGGGAGTTAAAAGGGGTGGGGGAGGAACCAGGAAAACGATGGAATATTCCCGTTGACCTGACCTACTTTTCCTGAAAACCATGGAGAGCTTATAGTATCAAAGACCCGGTCCTACGCAAATGCAATTAATAAATTACTACCGAATCGTGTCCATTCATGCGCGGGAAGAGTCCAAAGGTACCACACCTCTCGAAAATCAATCGCAGGGCAAAGAAACGGGACGTCGACAAGAACACACTCTTATTTGAAAAATGATTCAAGACTCTAATATCGTAACGATCACACCGCGGTCGTGATTAAAAAGAAAGGCACGATTAGGCTGATTTTTCCGGTCAAAAGTTGCTTAAAACAAATCATTTTCCCAGAAAAGATTAATCTCCTCTTCGCCTGAAAACAAACTTACGCAAGAGAAGCACACCGACGGCAGTGAAGGTAAACACGTACACACGCACACCAGATTCCTCTGTGGAACGTCGCCGGATCTCAATCACGGTGAAAAATTCTCGTAAATAAAACTCTCTCTGAAAGAAAACTTTGGCTCCAATTCCCGCGGTAGCTTCGGACTGTCGGAATATGTCTTCGGAGGAAATTGTTAAGAACACACGGGCTGTCGTGCGAGGAGCTACGGCCTTCCGTCTACTCCGAAGCGACTCCCTCGGCACATGTAATTATTCCTCCAAATCTGTCACTGCACGATGATATGTATCCCCTCTCGGATGTCCTCTCAAAATATTTCACTCGGAGACGGAGCTTGGGATCCCGACTTCTCTTGCCCACTCATCGATGATCATAACGCCGAGCTGCCGACTCTGGCGCCACTATTGGTGGCCTACAGAGCAAACTTGAATCGTGAGTGAGAGGTACTGAGAGGATGAGAGAGAAAGATGCACGGGGAGAGAGCGAGAGAGGGATTCCAAAGCGAGATGTAACCGAGGTAAAGGCCTGTCTCTCTCTCATATCCACAGACACCCCCTAAACATTTCTCCCTCTTTCCCCCCTCCCGTCTTCACAGCGTCCTGAACTTTTTTAGCGGGACGTAATCGACGTCACTCTCGGCGGAAAGAGGAAAAAAATCTCGGCGCGAGAAAATGCGAAGGGACGGCGGAAAAGAAGCGCGTGAGAGAGAACTACGTAATCCGTTTCCCTCTAGGGAATCCGGGTAGAGACTAAAGGGCGTTGACAGACATGTGCGAAAGCGCTGGCGCCGGATGGATGACGGAAGCGGAGGGAGGTTGCGAAGTGCGTAACGCGCTTTCGGTTAAGGTGTCGAGAGGAAAAGAAGAAGTACGCGAAAAAGAAATGATTAAATTGAGAAAGAAGGCATTCCAACGGGACGAAACATACGGGACTATGCTATTATTTTACGATCACCAGTCTACGAACCTTTGCATGAACTGACAGGGACAGGAAGGCGCCGAAAAGGATCGGACCGACTGGACTCGGCGTTTCCGTTGGTTTGTAAACGGAAAAAGTAAACAGACACCGGCGTTGCGGAGCTACTCCTCAGAATTAAGTTTACTTTACCGCGGAACGTGGAGCATTACCAGGAAACAAATGAAACTCGTTGAACGGCACGGATGGCAGAGCAGGACCGTCCGTGGAGTGGCCGCGAAAGAAAAACAACTCGCGATGATCTCGAAGCGGCAAACCGGGGCAAGGTGAGGAGAGAGTTTCCCGCACGAAATTCGATAAAGGGTAGTGGGAGGTGCGGATGAATGTATTCCTCAACGGGGGAGGGTGAAGGTTGTACGAGAGGGTTCGGAAGTTAGGGTGACAATCGAGCGTGTCGGGGATGGAAAACTGAGGATGTAAAAAGTGGCAAAACAGGGGGAAAAACGTGCGACTTACCCAGTCTGACCGAATCACCTCAGTTTCTCGCCAAATCGATTGAGGGCGGCGCGCGGATCGGGCTTCTTCTCTCTCCCCTACCACCGCCACTCTCTTGTTTCCCCGCTTCGGCCATCTCCCCTACCTCCCTTTCACCTCCCTCTTTCTCTCTAACATTTCCCCGGCCTTTCCTTTCCTACACTTTCAACTCCGTGTCTCATTTCTGCCCATGAGACTATCTGTCCTCAGTTCGTATCCAATCTTACCCAATACCTCCCGTTGTTTCCGCCGAGAATTGCGTCGGGTTGAGATCCTGCGAACTTTTCCACTCAACCTAAACTCTTTTTTTCCGATGATCGCATTTTCTTTTCGCGTTGTCCATTCCTTTAGGTCCCTGACGCGGTTTTCTCTGTTTTCTTAGTTTCCTAACCCATCTAACCCATAACCGACCCTCTTTTAGCGAGAGTGCGACTGAACCTGGAGGCGCAAACTTTCGCGATGAGCGACGGAGGGAGAATTGAAAAGCAGAAAAAAATAACCGTAGGCGTAAAGAGGGAAGGGATGAAGGGGGAGGTTCTAAAATGGCTTTGAAGAAAGTCGAGGGAGATAAAGAGAGGGTGAGGCAGAAGTTGCGAGGCCCCCGAAGATACGGGGTAAGAAGTTGGATAATTTCGTTTTCCCCCACTTCCGTAGTAGTCTCACCTTCTTCCGCCATCTTTCGCCTCGGTTTTTTCCTCAAACTTCTCACGTCGCCGGCATTTCCTCAGAGTTTTGCTTCCGCGTGCCATCCCTTTCCCACTCATTTTCGGCTCGTCTGCTTTTTAGACGGCGGTGTTTGTGGTGGAGGAGGGGAGCGAAATATTTTTTATTTCCCGGGCTGGAGGATTTGTTTCCATCAGGTCCTTATTCTTGCGTTGAGGTCAGGGTTATGACCTACTTATCTGGGCGCGTCGACTCTGCGATGGGATGCGGGCGTGGATTTGCACTTTGTGCATGTTGCTTAGGCGAAATTCGTAGTAGAATGCACATAAAAACCTTCGAAGCAACAGTTGAATTAGTTTAGTCGTAATTTTTGAATACTTTTTGCCGAAGAGATTCCGCACGGTTAATATTTGTTTTATTTGCGACGTTGATTGAGAGGTAATTGGCAACAAATAATATTGGTTCAAATAGCGGAAGTTAAAGTAGTTTGGGTCAATCGAGAAAGAATTTTTTTCTACCCTTAGCAAGGAGAAGAAACTTAAATTATACGTATCGAGTTATTTTCAATTACGGTACGAGAAATAGCGCAAGAGTGGCAGAGGGAATAGTTTGCCCTTCGATCTATAGGTTTTTGGACGAGATTACAAATAAAATGAACAATCAATAACGTGGAATGAAAATTTTATTCATTACGTATGTTTCTTTGTATCTTACGTAGTTTGATCTCGAACTTGGCATTGTAAACTTGAGCTCGAACGCTTGGCATTCACTCCCTTCCCCTGCCGCAGGTCAAAAGGTGCCTTGTAGGGTATTTAGGTAAATGTTATTTGTTATAGGGCCTAAGATCAATTTTCTATGATAAAACCGAGGCGTATATCCATAACCACGCCGAAAACAGAGAAAACGTCACTTTTTTCGGAGTGCAAATCAAACCCGAACTAAAAAATTGATATTTTTTATTCCGAGCCGAAACCGAAAAACGTTATTTATTCCATTTCGATTTTCAGTTCAAAACAATATATAACAATCTATAATAATATATGTTTATGTATACGTTAATGAAGGAATATTTCCTAAACGTATATAAGTTTGATTGAAACTAACTATTACTATGTTGTATTCTCGAATTCAGTGTGTTGTAGTGTATACGATAAAACTAAAGCAATAAAACAAATTTTCAGAAGGATATAATATGGACGGAGCGGAAGAAACGGTTCCAACCGGGTTGACATTGATAGAAGGAGCGAAACAGGAACTAGAACGATATTTGTTTTTTTTTCGTTCAACCGGATCGATAACCGGAACGAAAAATATTGCGATTCGATGCCCTTAATAGAACACCTTGAAATGTGATAAAATACTTTATAGCACAGCAATTGAAAAATATTATGTATTCAATGACCTTTTTTCATTAATTGTGATTTATTTCATATCGGAAAACTCAATGAAATAGGAGGAAGAGAAATGCAAAGGGAAATACCTTTCAAGTAAAGCGATGCTGATAAGTACAAGCTCCAAATGCTCCCTGAAAAAGAAATATCCGAACATGTATTTCAGTAAGTTTACATTAATTCAGCTGAAAGTTGCGGCACTAAATGAAACTTGAGATTCAAATATTATGATTTATATATTATTACATCAGGTTATTCAAGTTATAATCGAGTTTACTCTAAATATTTACTATTAGTTTTTTTAGGCTTTCCAAATTTCACTCCAATAAATGCTAATAGTTGCCCCAATAATTCAAATAACATCGGGATAAACTTGTACTACTGATAAAGCGTAGAACTAGCATTCCGTTTGTAGATGTTCAGTTTGATAAGGTAAAAGTGAAACGATATCACAAGTAAGTTAGCTGGGAATAGAACAGTAGCATTGATGCAACTATGAATGCGCGAGCATGCGAGTTGCTGCGTGAGCATATAACTTGCATTCATTTTTGAGAAAGGAGGCCGGCCAAATTCTCAAAACACTATGTAATGATGAAATTTAGGAGAAAAATTTATTAACATCGCCGAATATGTCTTAAAGATAATTTTTACGAAGATAATGGTTCAGTTCGCGAAATGATATCACAAAGATAAAAAAGTTTGGGGAAGAAACTAGAAGATTACGGCTCCCGGATAGACAAGTGGGCAACGCGTTCAACTTCGGTGAAAGCGCTACCGGGTTCGATCCCCGGTGGGAGCTCACGTGCGAAATGACCTTAGCCGTCGAAGCACTTTTAACACTACTACTACTACTAACTAGAAGATTGATGACTGCCTACGAAGTCAAACTTAACATGACAGTGATGACAGCTTAAACTTCGAAACTATCAAATTATTGAGATATTTGTGTTATTTAGAGCATAACATACATTAAAAATGATGAATTTACAATACAATACAAACTTCTTTTATTGGGCGAAATTGGGACTAAAGAATCCCATCTTCCATTTAACCCTTAAGCCATTTTAAAATCCACAACTCTCTAATTTAGTAGATAATAATATTTATTATTATTATAAAAGAAAGAAAAATGGGTAAGGGTGACTTTGCGCAAGATGGTGCGCACCCAGGAATAATCTCAAGGAAGAATGGACTTGAAAAAAGTCTGACGGGACCGGGAATCGAACCCGGATCTCCCAATCGGCAATTGGGAGACCCGGGTTCGATTCCCGGTCCCGTCAGACTTTTTTCAAGTCCATTTTTCCTTATTATAAAACACTTTATTCGGCGAGGTTAGGCCCATATGGGCCTCTCTTACACCTAACCTCTGCGGTCATACATTTACATAGAATTTCAGTGATTAAAAATTATATAAAAAAAATACATTAAAAAGTAAAGGATAGGGTTGCGGGGAAAAAACTTCGGCTGAAGGCTTTCAGAGAAAAACCCACGGTGCGGGAAAACGCTCACATAAGAAGGGGAGCGAAAAAAACCCGCGAGAACACAAATAAGAATGAAATAATAAAATCGTAAAATCGGTGTAGCAGAAAAAAAAATGAATTCAAATGTCGGCATTTCCGTCCGTAGTAGATAACGCATTTACTAGCGGAAATATCGGTCCAATGTTCGTTTGTCGGAAGAATTAAAATTAACTGATTCTATATGGGTTTTCATTAGTTTTAAAAATCCCATTCGGGAAAAATTGTAAAGTAATTCAAATGGTAATGCGAGAAGTTAGCTATAAAGAGAGTTAGCTATAAAGAGGAAACTGCCATGAAAACGGACGTGAATTATGGTAAAATTCTTTAATAAATTTTGTAATTTTGGCATAATCTATAAAGTTTTGACCATTCCACTAATCGCAACTTTGTGGCCAACAAGAATCAAGAAAGATCAAGACATTTAGTAATGTTTTTGAAACTTGAGGAACTGTAGATCCGTCACTATTTTTCCCTTCCTCATCCCAAACTTTGGAGAAAACGAGCGCAACGAATCCTAAATTTTAGTACTCGGGATCACGGAAGGGAGCTTATCGTTACCATCCCGAGCAATTAATAAGAACATCTTTCCAGAAATAACGTCGTGCGTGCTGGAACAAGTGCGTCCGAACCTGGAGACCCCAAGGAAAGGGAAGAAGCGACGAAGTGGGGAAAAAGGAAAGGAAACGAGGTAACAGAGAAAGCAAGAGGAAGACAGAGGGGCAGTATTCGATTGTCTGGGCTCGGAAGAGATAAAAAGGGCGCCTATGGGTCGGACCATTTCTCCCTCCTCTCTATACCTCAATCTTCTCTTTCCCAAACCTTCTCCGCACCTCTCCCCGCCCCTCCCGACCGGCCATGACGCTTTACTCGGTCGACACGCGCGCCGCCACCGCGACTCAGTGCACCGCATCGGCCACCAGACGGAGACACTGTCGTCCGGGAGAGAAGATGGCGGAGGGCTGGTAGCAGGAGCAAAGAGACGGCTGCGGCAGACAGAGAGAGAACAAGAGAGAGAGAGGCGGACGAGCCGGGAAAAGAAAGATAACCGGAAAAAAAGAGTCTACCACAAGAGGAGACGATAAGGAGAGAAGACGGAGGTGACTGCGAAACCTCCCTTTCCGAGGTCGGAAGCGGTTTCCCGGAATCGAAAGAAATTGGAGAGCTCGCATCTTGGGAGTCAGTGGACGGAGATCTGCAGGGTGGAAGATCCCAGCCATAGGAACAGTACCCGTGAGTAATACATCCATGATATTTCTCGTCTCAATCAATTCAACTTCGATAACAACGTTTCTCGGTATCTGTTCGGATGTAACGATGCGCTGGCTTGTGTTATGATAACGATTTGGAACGGTTTGGAGGAGTAGGTGCGTCACTCGCGTTGTTTGCGCTCTCCTGTGCGTATGCGTTGTAGTTTTTGAGGCTCCACCATTGTCCACCTATGTCTTTTCTGGAAGGCAAGGGATCTGGAATTCGGGATGGGGACTAGGAAAGTAAATACTTGAGGCGGTGTGTGCGTGTGGGAAGGTCCAAGCGAGGGGGCGAAGGGGGTTATGTTTGAGGTTGGATGCCGGTGGGAGGGCCCAGGAAGGTGGAGGGGATGGCTATGGCGGAGATGAGGAGGGGTGGGAATTTAAGGAGAGAGAGAGAGAGCTAGGAGTGGTGTGTGGCGGGTCAGTTGATGGATACGCAACTTAACTTTGATCCGCCTATAATACCGAGCCGCTAGAGGTTTGCCCGAGTCAAAGCAGCTTTGGATTTTGCAATAATACGTCAACTTCCTATGTCATTAAGTAGTCGTCCCGCCGAATCTCAATTAGCGCCTTCGTTGAATCGATAATTACAGCGATTGACTTGTGCTTCTATAACGGCTTAATTGCATCTATTATGTCGATTGAAAGAACGTCAATCCCATATTTCTTTTTCATTATCCGCTAAATGCGCCTTTTGCGCTATTTGGCGTCTCTCCGTTGGTTTCCCTCTCACAATATGTAACTGTGTCTCATTTTGCCCCAGCATGGTCATGAAAGGTGATCATTAGCCTGCAGATGCGGAGTCTACACCCCATCCATGCACCGTATTTTGATTGTCCCATTTTTGTCCCTTTTATTTTGAAGCAAGAACGCATATTTCCCGGAAAGGATTTCCTAAAAGTAGCAAACAGTGATAAATTTTCTTCCTTTCCTTTCCCATGGTTCTCTCCGTCCTTTTTCCCTCTCGTACCCAACTTAACCTCTGTTTTGCTATTCCCTTTTTCTCCCCTTTTCTAACTCTTAATCCATTTCTGTCTCTCTTTATCTTTCCCTATATCTATTCCCACAAAGAAATATTTTCTCCCGGATATTTTCCAAATTTTAACCACTCTCTGTTCTCACTGCCAGATGTGCAATGTTAACGTGAGAGCAGTTAACTCGAAACAAAGGAAAACACCTCCCTCTTCGGGCTTGTGAGTCTCAGTTTCCTCTTAGCTAAACTCATAGTCAGTCTCGCTTAGATAGCATCTCCGGACTTGCCTTTGGTATCCAGTGGCTTTTGCTTGAGAAATGTGTTACCCGCCCCCTTCATATGGGAAATTCCCTAGCGAATATGTTATCCCAGTACAAGACGATTGAAATGACGCGAAAACTCCATTTATGTAGCGCATTTCCTCTAACTTCACATGAAGAAAGATACAAGAGGCTATAACCCCGTAAAGTTATGCAACCGGCATGCACATACGCAAACCCGTTGCATAAAAGTCGGGGGCAAAGATGTCTTCTCACATCTTTCAGTAAACGAACCTCTTTTAGCAGTCCGAAATATTCTCAATATATTTTCGGATTGGAAACCATAATTTGGAGTAAGAGCAAACCCTGCAGGGGTAGAAACTATACTTTGAAATCCAGAGGAAAGGACCCAGAAGTGGGACAGTAAAATAAAAGTCTCGAGGTATTCTGCGGCAGTAATGACACGTTCACGGTTCACACAATGCATCCCATTAAAATTGCTAGATGATTATTTTCCTCTGAGTGTTGATTTTAATAAAATTTTCCCGAACTGTGATCTACGTTGAAAATGAGAAATTCTATATAAAAAGAAATCAACAAGGAAACATTTCCGTTACTTTTCGATGACGTTCAGAGATAAGAAATAAAGATTTTGCACAAAATTGTAGATAAAAGGTAAAACAAGATAGTAAAATGGATAAAAGGTTTGCTTTGAAGAACTTGTTGAAAATAATACCAGAGGAGGAATTTCATAAAGGCGAGGCAGACGACAAGATCCCTTTCTGCAGTTATGAATTAGGGAGAAGGTTGAAATAATACTAAACTCACAAAAGGGAATTTAGTGCCGATAATTATTTCGAGCAAGACAAACCTATCACTATTGTTTGATGAATTAAACGTGATTTGATACGCCTAGCGATCATTGGGATATTAAATTTTCGAGAAAAAAAAAATATATGCATATATACATAAAGTATATATTATGGATACATAAATATGTACATAATACATAAATATGTACATAATACATAAATATGTACATAATACATAAATATGTACATAATACATAAATATGTACATAATACATAAATATGTACATAATACATAAATATGTACATAATACATAAATATGTACATAATACATAAATATGTTCATAATACATAAATAAATAGATGCACACTATTGAAACAAGTACTTTGTATGCATATGTATAGAATAGCACAGTCATACATAGTACCGTAGCAACAAAGCAATATCTGCAAATCTTAAGGTTATTCACAAAACCTCGTACAAGGTGGATAAAAATTTAGCATCGATTGTATGATTCAACATAAACAGGTTTATCGGAGGAATGCACTAGGAGAGTTTCAGTCATACACTGCGTGTATGGTAAAGTAGATTTGTTTGAATGATACACCGAAGAACAAAAAGAATGGAACGCATCGGTTCTCGAGGAAGTACTTTAAGCGGACACCACGAAGAAGAAAAATTTAGAAAACAAGATGCTTGAGAACCGACAAAACTAGAAGCATAAGAAGTAAAACAAAACTGTCCGCATATATCAAGTGCATCAATTCCTCATGAGATATATTCCTATATTTACGCAAATAAACTATACTATTCCGAAGTTTTGAGTGGCGTTTTTTGAGTTGAGTAACCTTCCGTTAACAATTTTATTAGTAATTAAATTTTCTCTGGACCCTTTAAGGAAATAAATATCAAATTGGAATGCCTCAAGGCAGTTCTGAATTTATTTAAGTTAATTCGTTATAGTTTTGTTTTAGTCGATAGTCATTCTCGATGGCATTACTTTATTATGCTATGCATTCCTAAATATGTGAATAATTTTTACAGCTATATTTCTCTCATGGGTAGTATGATTATAGATTGGAACAAAAACTCTTTTAGATCATAAAGGTTGTAACGGATTCATTCACATGACCGGAATGCAAAAATAAATTATGTCAACAGTCGATCTACACCCTACGGTAAAGAAAAGTTTAAAGGAATCCAAGGAACAATTGCGTGATGTGATGAGTGTTGAAAGGTTGAGAAGATAATCCCCGGGAAGATATATGAAAGGAAGGATATATGATAAGAAGAGACTAAAATGGAGGTCAAGTGTATTTTAAGGCCCTTGGGTGCACGCGGGTCTGAATGAGGTGGCGTGTAATGAGTCGAAAGCAACAGGGTGAGCAGCGGGGGCGTTGGGAGCGGCAATAGAAGGGGCCGGAGGAAGGGGTGCGAAGAGGAAGAAGTTTGTTTGGAAACGAATCGATGCGCGTCACGTTGGATTTTCGAACGGCGCTAATGGGCGTCCGGAATGGAATTCCTCGGGAAAGAGTCCAAATTTCCGTCGCGGCAATAGAGTTTTGGTGCGATCGATAGCGGCGTTTTTAAGTGAAGTCCGAGAGAAAATTGAGTTGATATTTGAGTGACTGATCGGCTGAATAGGAAGCTTTTGCATTCGTGAGAGAATCTTCATTTCCTATCTGTCCATGTAACATATTGAGGAAGTGATCGTCTAATGGTTTCCTGAATGTCCAGTTGGTTATTTTCCGTGTGTTCTTATGATTTTTCTTCATCGGGGCAAGAAATGTTTATGGGGAAAGAGTCTTGCTCTTCGGAGTTCAATAATCACTTCACAACTTTTTACAAACTCAGGCATATGGATTGCGTAGTACTGATTGCTCATATAACTAGTGAATATAAATGTAAAATAATAATAGTTCTCCTTGAGTTTAATTAGCGATTAAATTAATTTTCCTACATGAATTTTGGCGTCATTAAGTATGGGAAACTGGCTGCTTAAGTTCGGTCGAAGGGTTTCATACCTCCACCTTCGGTTTATCCTAAACTCATTTGTTACAGAGAAATTGTAAAGTATATGATAAGTGTATAGCTGCTTTCTTTTTTGTATCTAAATTAAAAAAAAACGTTTCCACCCCCACGGTTTAAATAATAAGTTTATATAATCGAAGGGGCTGAAGTTTTTATTAGGAATCACAGAAAACTACAAAACTACCTTCTACCAACCATAGGAGAAGTCACTCTAAGTTATTGGGGTTATAGTTAATATATTTCGTTTAACCATTTAACTGCAGCCAAATTTAAAAATTGAATTACTGTGGACAATCAGTGAATTTTAAGAACCATTGAAATATAAAAAAATTTCATTTCTATTAAAATTTAAATTCATATCGCCTTAAACTGGTAAAGTAAATAATGTACGAAATAAAAAGGTAGTAATATTTCCGCAAGCTGGTCTCTCACGAGGGCATAGCAAGACTTGTGGAAGATAAGCCCCTTTTAAGGTAACAGAATTTCACTTTGGGAGACATCACACGATGCGATGTATTCAAGGAAATATTAAATGTTAGAGTATCTTAAAATTATTTCAATATTCCACAGGTAAAAAATAATGAATGAGATAGTCACAATAAACAAGTCTTAGTCTCTCCATCTCGCTTCGTAAATAAAAACAGAATAGTCTACAAGTTTTATAGTCTACTATCACGCAACCATAATGGAAATAAAATATTTCGTTCTCCATTCATCAGGATAACATTTAGAACTTCTTGGTTTAATACTTCACGCTGAGGAATGCATGCACAATTCATCATTCTTGGAAAATCGAAGAAGTAGTAGTAGAAATACTACTTTTTGCATTACACTACTTACACTACTACTTACACTACGTACATTAGCACTACTTACACTAGTACATTAGCACTACGCCGAAAGGTGGCTAGCAGGGTATACACATAGACATAGACAAATATCCGAGAAGGAATTTCTACTCTAAGAAAAGTTGGTCCTAGGGAAAATTTCCCCTTCGATTTATCGTTTCAATTAATCAGAGGAATGAATATCGTTGAATTAGATTAATGCGTCCAAATTAAGTAATAATAAAATAATTAATTATACCAATAGAGTTCCTCAGGTATGAATTTTTGCATGTTTTATAAATACTCGCAACTCATTGCATTGGGACTAAACACGGAGTTTTATGATGTGTATCCTAAATAAATAACACCAGCCCGTAAATTGCATTAACGTTTCAAAATGTATTTAATGAATTTCATAGAATTTCAACCATATTAAAATGTTTTTGCTTCAGAAAAACTAGCCTATTGGAGATATTGCGCTACAATTATTTATTGTACTAGAATTTACACAGACACCAAACATCGATGAAAGAGCATACGTGAAGTTATGAAAAGACAAACATACGTTTTTTGGCATTTAGAGGGATGGATGCATGAGAGGTGCGGGTGGTGGCGACAAGAGGGCAAGGGGTGGTGCAGAGGTTTGCCGTCGAAAGTGACCTCCAGAACGCACTTCTCTTCTCCTCCTTTCTCCCCTTCACATCTCTCCCTCGAACGGGAGCTCACCCTCGGGATATTTATCCAGCCTTGGAAGCCGGAGGGATTCGGGAACATTGGTGGGCCGGGTCGGTGTTCCCATGGGGTAAAGAGAAGGGGGAGAGGGCCGGACAACTCGCAAGGGTGGAATAAGCAGAAAGAAAAACTCGGAGGGAGGGGTTGCAAAAGAGGAGGAGGTGCTCAGAGGAGAGCGATGCGATGCCGAAGAGGAAAGGGAAGAAGGTGGAGCTATAGGCGACGCTGAGACGGCGATGGGCGTATCAATGGGTAAGGTCACGGGGTTCCTAAGGCGTTTTCACCGAAATTAAATCGGCGGATATGGAAGTCAAGAATAGAAAGAAAGAGGGAGGAAAGTAGTCAGGCAAAGAGGTAATGAATGTGGGGAAAGAGAGGTATGAAGATGACGAAGGATAAAAGTTAGATGCTAGTAGGAGGATGTATTGGGTGTGTCGATTGTATTATTGATGTCCCACAAAGCAAAGGAAGTATTTTATAAAGAGAGGGAGAGATTTGTCCGGTCATAAAACTATATTTTCTGAGAGCGACCAAAATAAACTTCTAATAGATGTTAGCTGTAAATGAATTGGCGAATTTTGCGGAGGAGAACGTGATGTTTTTCGGTCGTTCATATTCAACGGTAACTGTCGCCCAGTAACGGCAACATATTTAAAACTTTTGCACATTGGCTATTGAGCAATCTGCAATTTTAATCACCACAAAAATGATGATTTTGGTATATTTTGTTGTTGAATATCCTTGTCAAAGGCCATGAAATTAAATTTTTATATTTAGATTGATTAAGTAAATTGTGCTAGGAAAATGGTGAAAATAATTTTACTTTTAGAGTTTCCCACCCAAAATTTCCTACTTCTTTGTAAATGATTAATTCTTTATTGAATGGAAATTAACATTCTTATTTAAAGAAGATATTTCCTTACTTTTTTAAGTCATTAACAAGTAACTGATTAGACGAGCGAAAAATATAAATCAAGAGAATGGAGTTTAAAATTTTACTCCTTATTTTGAAAAAATATCAGCTGAATTTGGCGAAATATCTTTCTATATGAGAATTATTGTTATACGTAGATTTAATTGGAAGAGTCATAAGTAGTTCTCGTTTTAATAAGTTAGCCTTTAATAAAATAATTAAGAATGATTTAAATTCCGCAGTTTGTTAACTTTATAAGTCGCCTAGATATTTCGCTGGTATTGAAGTTAGATTTATTATGGGTTCTAGCATAATTTCTTTAATATGAAATGAATATCAACTTTTCTTAGCTTCATTTTACAATTTCATTGCAAGCGGAATGTAAATTCGTAACGTTTTCACTCTGGGTAGATGTTTGAGCATAAAAAGTCGGACTCGTATTAATCTAACGTCCTGATCGGTATGTTGAGATAGCTATATAAAGTGGTAAGAGAGGTGCAGTAATGTTTCAGTAATTAGTCTCCAAATTTCCTTATGAAGTTCCAACTAAAACAATATCCCATTAGCCTAATTTGTAATGAATATACGTATTAATCAAGAGTTAAGAATTTTTCGTGAAACTAGATATAACTTGCAATTTTGAAATACTAGTATAATAGGTCAATTATAACTCTTTGTGGGGAAAATATTGCAAAATATCCGAAAAGTGCAGCATCTTCAGTCTAAAAATTTTCGAAGGAAGTAAAATGTTTTACTTCTCTCCATCACCCTAAAACTAATGCAGTGTATTATCCTCGTCATTGACTTTATTTGTAGTTGAAGTTGGATATTTTTAATTTTCATAAATTTAATAAAAACCAAAACTTAAGGCCGATGTGACACATTGCTTTAAAGTTTCAATTTATATACGGGACGATCTCTTTTTACGATTGACTTAGCTCCAAATGATACGTATGATAAAATAATTTGAAAAATAGAAAGCAAGTAAACCATTATACTTAAAATTACATGAAAGAAAACTGAAAATAGAACGGAATGCTTACTTAATGTTTATTCACCGTTAGTAAGTGAGGTAACATGTGGTGGACGGAAAAGAAAACAAAGAAAGCGGTGAAAAAATAACTCGGAGGCAGATAAGTTGCGGCGATAAATGGTTTCAGAGGGGACGCTTTCCCCCCTCTGTGTTCGTTGGGTCGTCGGGAGTCAAGTGTGATCTCTTTAACCAGATAATGCTGAATACCTACTCGGTTAACGTGTTTCAAACGGCCGAAAGCCTTCCTTCACCTTCGGTATAATAGTATAAAGGAAAAGAACAAGTGTAATCAAGAGATTAAAGCCCTTTCAAAGTCTGGTTCACATTTTGGCCATTCGCTATAACTTTATTTATTCCCTTTCCATGGGAGTGAAAAGTGCACTGAAGAAATGATTTAGGATCTACGCTTGAGTTAATCGATAAGGAATGTTATTCATAGTAGTCGTAATTTCTTCTCAGAAGATTTAATTTATTTTTGCATTAAATTGCAAGACATCTAAATGCAATAAGAGTAAAAATAACGATACGAAGATTGCTTAAATTATATTGACGCATCTTCTTGGTGGATAAATCTTTAATTATACATTATACAGTAAGAATAGGTTATACCTGTTGGTGCTCTTCTAATTCGGATTGTTAATGATTGAAGAGGAACAGTGAAGCTAAGGTTTACCTGTAAAGATCAGAGTGTGGAAAATCTGCAATTTAACGGAATATAATGATTGTAGGGGAGAACTTTTTAGCTGTTGATTTTAAATTAGGAATGTAACGAGTGCAACATTTTCATCGAGGTATCTTACATTTACCTTTATGATTTATACCGTAATATCTAGCTGAATCGTATCTTCTTATAATATTTCCTACAAATATAAGCGAGACGAGGGGATCTGGATGTTTCTCTGCCTTGGCAGGAGATTATTTATTGTACTAGAATTTACACAGACACCAAACATCGATGAAAGAGCATACGTGAAGTTATGAAAAGACAAACATACGATTTTTGGCATTTAGAGGGATGGATGCATGAGAGGTGCGGGTGGTGGCGACAAGAGGGCAAGGGGTGGTGCAGAGGTTTGCCGTCGAAAGTGACCTCCAGAACGCACTTCTCTTCTCCTCCTTTCTCCCCTTCACATCTCTCCCTCGAACGGGAGCTCACCCTCGGGATATTTATCCAGCCTTGGAAGCCGGAGGGATTCGGGAACATTGGTGGGCCGGGTCGGTGTTCCCATGGGGTAAAGAGAAGGGGGAGAGGGCCGGACAACTCGCAAGGGTGGAATAAGCAGAAAGAAAAACTCGGAGGGAGGGGTTGCAAAAGAGGAGGAGGTGCTCAGAGGAGAGCGATGCGATGCCGAAGAGGAAAGGGAAGAAGGTGGAGCTATAGGCGACGCTGAGACGGCGATGGGCGTATCAATGGGTAAGGTCACGGGGTTCCTAAGGCGTTTTCACCGAAATTAAATCGGCGGATATGGAAGTCAAGAATAGAAAGAAAGAGGGAGGAAAGTAGTCAGGCAAAGAGGTAATGAATGTGGGGAAAGAGAGGTATGAAGATGACGAAGGATAAAAGTTAGATGCTAGTAGGAGGATGTATTGGGTGTGTCGATTGTATTATTGATGTCCCACAAAGCAAAGGAAGTATTTTATAAAGAGAGGGAGAGATTTGTCCGGTCATAAAACTATATTTTCTGAGAGCGACCAAAATAAACTTCTAATAGATGTTAGCTGTAAATGAATTGGCGAATTTTGCGGAGGAGAACGTGATGTTTTTCGGTCGTTCATATTCAACGGTAACTGTCGCCCAGTAACGGCAACATATTTAAAACTTTTGCACATTGGCTATTGAGCAATCTGCAATTTTAATCACCACAAAAATGATGATTTTGGTATATTTTGTTGTTGAATATCCTTGTCAAAGGCCATGAAATTAAATTTTTATATTTAGATTGATTAAGTNCGGGAAATTATAAAAAAATATAACTTCAAAATTTTATTAAGACTCCTGCAACCTTAGTGATACATTTGATTGATCTAAAACGTACATTTTATGAGAAGGTGTTTTGATTGTTATAGAATAGTAAAAAAGTATTAAAAATGTTGGAGGGTTTAGCTTAATCTAAACGGAGACGTCTCAGGAAAGCGTAAAACGCTTAGAAATTTCTATAATTAGGAAGAAAGAATAGTCATGTTTGCTGCATATGGAAGAGTCATAGTTTTGAAGAAGAATTTGGTGGGGAAGGACTTAACGTAATGGATGAGCTCACGCAGAGTAAGGAGAGTTATTAGAAGTCGAAGTTCGTAGCGGGAAAGATAGACGTAACGGGTATTCATGGCCTTGTCCAAAGACAGAAAAGTTATGATGATGACAGAAAGAGAAAGAAAGGATTAGGGCGGAAAGCAGCCTTCTCCGTGGTCCACTCGTTGGCAAGGGAAGGAAAATTGAGGTGGTTGGAGTCTGTGGGAAAGTTGATATGAAAGAAGATACGAGAAGGCCTTTCGCTTAGGCGGGACTTGAGCATAGTCCATAGGCATAGAGGGCAAGTCTGGCGGAGATTGCCTGTGTGGTATTATTTTTCTCTTTCTTTCCCTCGGAGGAGAAGAGTGCGTGATGTTCCAGGAAAGGAGAATAAGAATTTATGGCCACTCCCCGTTTCCCGTCTCCCTCATTCTGCCATCCATCCTAGATGCGGATTCTCAACCCTTAAAGGGAAAGCCTCGGAGCGTTTGTTTTCGCAGAGGACCACGGGTGGCGTGACAGTAGGCGTGGTGATCATTACTCTCCCTTCTTCCTCTTTTCCTTTCCCGTAGTTCGTCGCTCTCACACCACTGCCTCTCGTTCCCTATTCCGCCATACCTTAAAACTCGGCCCACCATCGTAACGTTGGAGACGTATGAGAAATCCTGGCCGTCTTTATATCCTTTCCCTTTCCTGTTTCCTCTTCCAGGATCTAAGATTTTTTATTCTATAAAAGAGGAATGTTTCCCTGAGCTATAAGTTTCAAGGTGGGATGATCCCTCCATAGCGTATCGTGGCGAAAGAAGTATCGTTTACTGAGATTATTGTACGGAGATTAAGCTAGGCACCGGACTAAGAATACTACACTGTTTGTAAACAGAAAAAAATTTGAAATGCATGAACTTAAGTCTGAGAAGTAGTTGCTGAATTGAAGTAAACTGAGTTTTAATGACGTGCTGTCATTAAAATAGTCGATGATTCCGAGAGAAAAAAACTTCCGATTTCAGCAAATTTATTTGCCGCGAAAATAATTATATGAAATCTTCATAATGCTATGATTTGCAGATACATTTGTGGGTTACTAGACCCGATATCATTTCGTTATCCCTTACGATCGTATCTTGCATTTACAGTTGCAGCTTTTGTGTAAATTATTGGTATGCAACCAGTATGTTTTGTTTTCAGGTGTCTACAACTCTTGAATCTCAATGAAGTTAAAATATTTTCCGGCTATATAAGAAACTATATAAAAATATTTTCGAATGATTTGATTAAAATGCTTGATTATTCTCCTTCTCTATGTTGAAATTTGGTTACAGATGTCGCACGAATGTAAAACCAAAATTTAGATACTTAGCAAACAATCTGTTTGACTTTGGTCGACCAGGCGAGTGTCCCGAAAAATGTTAAACATCGAAGCAGTGGTTAGATTATCGGGCACAATTTTTTTCCGTCAGCCACTCCAAGTACCTAACTCAAAGTCCCGTGGGGTAAATTATCGAATCTGTCCATATTTATGGGCAGTGGTCGAGTAATGAGACACATAATGTTTATTGGTAGCCAATCAGAGTAGCATCGTACAAGTTAGTAAATATGCAAGAAAATTTAGATACATAATCTATAAAAAAACATTATATAAAATTATGATGATTATTCGTATAGGATCTTAAGTCGTTAAACTATAATATTCCAATAGTTACAACACGGAGTTTAAAGTATTTCTGAAGCATATTTTTATGATTGTTTACAGGTTTAAATCTACGCAAAGATTATTTCAAGATAAAGACTTTTGTCAGCGATAAATTTTTCGAATAATTTATCATGCCGTCATCTCAACACCAATTTCCAGATTCCAACTTATGTACGATACCCTTAGAAGAATCCTCCATTCCAACCGACTGGCTGTCATTTCGATATTTGATACAATGCAGATGCATTTATAACTTTTGAATACAAAACAAAAAGTCTAGAGCGGCTGCAATTGCGACCTTTGCGAGCACTGAAAATGCTGCGGAACAAAAAAGAGAGCAAACTGACCTCATTTGGAAAATCAAATAGAACAGAAAAACCTCTCGCAATGGGGCCACAGAGGAACGAGAAACAGGCCGAGGGCATGACCCATTTTTGCCGACGAGTGACGTCATGCGTCTTGCTGCCGGGCAACCAGGGGAAGGTAGTGCAGGATTTTCGGAAAGGGATAAGAGGGATGGAACGTCACAGGATAAGGTCTGCAAGTAGGTCCGATAGGGTCAAAGAGAGAGAAATACATCCAGTGCTGGATGGGAGTCTTTTATATTCGATACCGTCTTCATGCAAGAAGACTTGTTTTCTCTACTTTCATCCCTTTCCACAAAATTCCATTTTTCTAAATTTCCGTTTAAATCGATTTAAGGTGCGGACGTAAAATAAAGACGTTGGGTTAATTCAAGGCTGTCCAACACATGGCCTGCGCTATGTTCTTAAATCAATTCGTCAGTCCTCCCAAGCTTCACTACATGAAATTAATTTTAAAAAATGTGCGTTTTTAGCTTAAATGGGTGTGAAATATTGGAAATCTAATTAATATTGGCTTAAAGTTATCCTTATCCTCGTTAAAATTGATTTTAATTCTTTACCGAATAGCTCATCGATCGTTTGCCTAATTATTTTTAACGATATATTTACATACTCTCTGATAAATGCGTTAAATCTATATAAAAATACTTATGGATACCTATTGATACGAAACAAAAGTTTTCTTTAAATTCCATACACCATAAAATCTCTTGCTGGCCGGCCTGGTGGATTTTCTACCGTAAATACTGTAGGAAATCAACTGTAGCAAATAATTTGGCAATTCCATGGGTTTGATGAACCAGGAGATTTTAAAACCTCAATCTTGTCCTAATTAAGACGTTTTCTTATTTCTTACTATGAAATTATTATTTAACCACCGTCGTTTCTTCTATTTAAACTTCGGGAAATTCATCGTCATACTTAATTCCAGCTCTGCTAATTTAAATGCTGCTCTTTCTTTGGATATAGCTGCCAGCAATTATTCCTCGTGGCGTAATGAATAGATGTTCCCTTGTTAATTATTGGATAATTACTTAGTCTTTTATTACAGAACAAAATTTGATGCCCTAATCTCTTCCGCCGCGGAGATTGATTGTACGCCCAATACATGTTCTAAGAGGAAAGGCTATACGTTTACAAACTAAGGGGTCTTTTTCCTCCGAACAAGCCATTCTGTGAGAGCCTAGTTTACTCTTCAAAGCGAGTTTAGGAAAGATACCGATGCCGCTACTCGTAAAACTCTCATTATCTTGAAGAACTTTATGTCAAAGTTTGTTGAGTAGCCATCACATTTACATCATCATTTTCTCATTTTATTTTATCAGATGTTAGTCTAATTACTTCCGGTGGACTACTTGCCTTGTAATGTTCATCAAATTCTAGCAAATTTCACTGAGGAACATGAGCACCCACTGTGATCTTAATATTAAAGAGATTGTTATACAGAGGTTAAATTGCGGTTCATCACTGATGGGGAAAACACCGAATACGTTAAATTGCGACTGTAAATGTCAATGTGATCGTAGTGCAAAAATGAAAATCAAGGTTGTATTTCATTAATTTGAAAAATGTTGATGAGGGGGCGACATGGAGAGATTGTTTCGCCTCGTTTCATAGTTTATGTTTCTATTTCCTTACATTGAAAATTAATTTGGTGAATATCCCACTCAGGCGGATATTTATGCAGAATAATTACTCTCTCTAACGGAGTATCTTCCAGAGACGTCGAAAGTGAATGGAAATTTTCATTTTACACTCCTTTGGTCAATCCTATATCGTTATATACTTCCAACTTCTCGACTTATCTAAATAACGAAACTAAAAATGTAGTTTTCCTCTGATACGTAGAGATATTCCCCAAAAGAGACTAGACTTAACTTACCATTGGCTAGTTTTGATTCGCCCCTCTATTTCATCTTTGGCTTTGTCATGCTCTAGCACTATTATAAGCGGACTGTAAACGATGAAAATTTTAAACGCCCTCAGGATTCTCTAAAACAGCTTTTCCTTCTTATCCAGTCAATATGCGATACTCACTTGCTAATTGGTGCCGTGAGAGGACGGACTGGTCATTTTAAAAACTCAGTTCCTATCAGGAGGTCGAAAGATTTCTTTTTAGCCAAAGAAATGTATAACATAATTACACCCATTAAAGGAATTCTTTGTTATACGTAATTCTATCAAGAATTGTGGTAAAGCATTGTATCAAGTAATGAGAAATCAGTTTCAGGACGCGCAAAATTCATGCAGACATTCATTAAAGAATATAAATCAGTAAACAAGCTTTGAAATAAAATTTGCGAGTTATAAACTGTCGAATTTTTCAAAAGGACAAGACATAAAAACTTCAGATTTTATATTACACCATAACTACAAGAATGTAGCCCCTGGAAATGCAGGAGGGACATTTTCTCATGGAGGGAAGCATAAAATAAGAGGAGCTAGTACTCGAGAAACTTGGTCGAAAAAGTTTGTGTGTTATAGTGTCCTTGTGAATCCATTTCAGCTTTTTTGAAAAACCTCAATGGGCCGAGGGATGAGCTTTTTATTTACTGCCTCCATACGGGTTTCCTACATCCCATCCCTCCTCGCTGTCCTAACCTCACATCTCTGTTACACACAACATCCATTAGATCCCAAAAGTTTTCTCCACAATCCAGCAACGACATAGTATTTCATAGGTTTTAAACCAAAGTTTTCTCTATTGCATATTTTCCGGAATATATTTCTTTCGCTAGTTTAGTCGTATATATTTATTCGAATTGGTTGTCTTAGCATTATGCATGTTATTAGAATTATTTTGGTATTTTTTCTACATATAATTGAAATTTATATGATAAACAATTGTTTGACTCGTTTACATTTTATATAGACCCAGTTAGACTACTATTCATAGCTCAATGACTCGAATTTCTTCATAAAATTCAGCCAATAACCTGCGCTCGCTTTGAAAATTGGATATTCCATTTTAAATGCTTACATTCAAATATCGTATTGAATGTATATGACATTTGTCGGGACGAAGAATATCCCGATGTTTTATCTCTAAATGAGTGGATTAACAATTTTACTTCGAGTCAAGGAATCTAAAATTCACGAGGCTATTCTTAAGGATAGATCAATATAATCTTCACTCATCCAATCTACAGTTTATCAGTTTAATTTCAAGTTCGTGTATTCTTCAAGTTATTGAGATATTTACTGAGGATTTCATGGATATATAGGCAAATTTCGTATTTACCTCTTCCACAAATGGAAAAGTTTTATCGCTTTTGTCACTTTTAGAAACACGAGTATTTCGATGAAAATAAGGTATCTAATTTACCAAAAATGTTGTTTGTAGCTATATCGAATACATCTAATTAGCTATTGCAGTACGATTTAAGAAGAAGCGATAAATTCTAAAGTTACTCTGTTTGCTCTAAAGTTATAGTAGGAGAATCGGAATATCAGATACTCTTTCATATAGGAGAATATTCATTTGGTTATTAAAACATTCTTATGGTTCATTAACAAAGAACATGGACAAAAACGGCGGAAAGAAAACTTGCTATGATAAATTGGTATCGGTTACTAAAGTACGACAATCAATCTAAAGGGATTTCATACTACATTTTGAACCTATTCTAAAAGAAAGACGAACAAGGCTAATGTGGTTTGAATAAAGTCATAGTATTAGAAATTTTAATAAAAAATATGCCTAATTTTGGGAAAATCGCATACAAAGGTATTTTGCACCTTACAGATAAATAATTATTAAGTAATATAATACCTTTTTTCTAGTTTGAATTTAGTACGCTTTTCTAGTATTAACATGATTATGGTAAGATAATATTTCTTCTTGAGTGTATATCAACATAATCAATAGAAAACATGAAAGCACTTCCATGTGTTTTGATCGTATTAAAACCGTGGAGTGTCATACTTTATCTTATAAACAACTTAAAATACAAGGAAAGAATATATAAATAATCAGCCATATCGTAAAAAGGAGTTCAATTAAATTCGGAATGATTTAATTGCCTAATATAATGCCTAAAATATTCTTTTATACATATAATAATTTTTAGGTGTTTTTTTAAACGAATCAATGAAATATTGTATTGACTGGTTATCCAAGCCAGATCTCATTTTTCATTCGCAATATTTTCTATGTTATAGGTAGCTTTATAGGGATAGTAAGCCTACGGTTACGGTATAATTGGCTCGTTCTCAGCCTCTCCTAACCTCATTGAGTATGTTGATAGAGTGAATTCGTTTTCTCGTAGCTATAATTGGTGTTGTCAATTTTCTGTTTCAATTCGGCGTGGGAGGAGGAGTGATTTGAAAGCGGAGGTTTGAAATGAAAAAAGGACAGTAGGAGAGCAAAGGAGGAAGACCACATGACTGCAACAACACAACTCCAAAGGCATGTCCGTCCCGGATGCGTCGTGCCAACTTCAATTATTCGGAGTGCTTCTCAAGCGACGTACATGTATGCATGCAGCGCCCCCAGGAACCGTGAGAATAAAAGGAGCTATTCGAGCCTTTTCCCTCTTCCGTTCTTTCTTCTCGAGTATTAATACTCCTGTACGAGCATTTTGAACGGATTGAAAGCTAATCTGAGCAATGGATTAGCGTTTTGGGAAATA
Organism: Ladona fulva; assembly: GCA_000376725.2. Taxonomy (NCBI): domain Eukaryota; kingdom Metazoa; phylum Arthropoda; class Insecta; order Odonata; family Libellulidae; genus Ladona; species Ladona fulva. The sequence goes on along the minus strand of KZ308428.1, from coordinate 2,307,089 downwards.
GAGGCGATATGACGTTGATTTGAAATTAACATAAGTATCGTTTAGCATTCCACGACGAAAAAATGTAGGTATTTCCCTCATCATTACTTCAGTATGTCAAAAATAAAGTTGAGTTTTTGTTTCCTATAGAGGATTAGAATGGGTTAAATTTTTTCCCTTGATTCATTTACCAGTTGAGCACGTAATATAACCGAAATACCAATCCGGAAGATCGAGAATAAATGAGAAAAGCTTTGCAAAAATAAACACAATTTTCATCACATAACCAGGATGGCATTGCTTTCATAGGATCTGATGACTAGTAATTTGAATATGTGCGCTCAAAACCAGTCACGATTTTTTTTCTAATTTTACAAAGCCTTTTTAAAAACCTTCTCATGAATTATATTGTCTTTCCTAAAATTTACTCTTTTTATTATTTAAGATTCGAGTATAGGTTTTTAGCATCAATATTCATGTAAACTATTTATCTCCTTAAAAACTAAGATTTACGACGGTTCACGGATCCTTGACTTGGAGTTGGAACATATTTCTACTCGCGGGACGGACGCTATTTATTCGACTGTTTTCACTACCTCAGACGTTTGGCAACTTTCATACGGAGAGTTCCCAGAAATTAGATGAAATACCTGTCGGATATAGGGCGAGATCAGCTACGTCTGGAGCTTTTTCGGCAAAGATAAACGCAGACCTATCAAATAGCTGAGTTAATTAATTTCCTGCTCTGTGAGCATTCTAACGAGAGTAAAGATTAAAAAATGTAATGGAAGGAAAGCGAAATAAATACCGAACGGAAAAATTATCCATTATCCGGAATATATCTACGTCTAACATTATTCAGAATTAATCCTATGCCTTGTGAAGTCTTATTATTCAATTCAATTCCATGGAAACCAAGCCTCGAACTGCTGACGGAGAATTTATTCAACAATTAAGGTAATAACTCGCGCACGTCTCGGGAAAATAGAAACTACCGTACACAAAAGAAATTAATGCGCTTTTTATCCTGGATATCCCGCTTTCTGCCATAATATCCACGGACCCCCGTCCTTAAATCTTCCAAATCCAACTACCATATCTCCTTTCGCAGGAAGAGGCAGTGAGGTGAAGCAGTGGGAGGAGATACAAGGGAATGAGAAAGCGCAGCAAAAATATATATCCATACAAGTCCTCCATGAACCACCACACACCTCGCCTCGTCATCTCTTCGCTAAGCCGCCATCCAACCGTATCCCGATACGACCAGAACTCTTTCCCCCTCTCCTTTCCATACTTCTGTTTCTATTCCATTCCTTTCCTCTTTCGCCGTGCTTCCTTCTGTCTAAAACTTCATCTTCCATCTTCCTGCTGTTTACCCTCTTTTACAATCTTTCAATATCTTCGTACCTCTTAGTAGTGATGCATCCTTATGAGTATTATACTTGTATCTTTCAGACATTTTCGTGCTATTTAAACTTCTTTTCAATCTTTAAAAGTCTACATTTGTTCAGATGATATCGGCTGAATTCTATGCGATCATTTCACTTTCTTAGTATTTTCTCGTGGCTATATATTTTCTGTTTTACTCATTCTTCTCTACCTTTTACAGGTTTCAAAATCATTCGAACAATAACTCAGTTGTACGTAAATGAAACACCGGTCTTGCGGCTGTATCTCATACTACACATTCTTTCCCTACATCCTAAATTGGCTTCTCTCATTTAATTACCTCCGTAATATCTTCATTTTTTATTGATCTTTGTTTCCCCATCTCGCACTTTTTTGTTTTTGGTGACCTCAGTGGCGAATGGTTAGTACATTAGCTTTCAAGCGCAGAGGACCAGAGTTCAAGTCCCGGCTGACGGGGATTTTCCGGGCTGAGGTGCTTGTGATTGTTTGTCGTTCGTCGTTTGTTCAAATTATTATTACGGATGTAATTGGGGGCTTCTGTTTCCGTTATCGAAATAATAAAAATGATGATGGTAAAGTAATTATGTACGTTTATTTTGTTTATTAGCACACTAATATGCAGCAGGGTAGCCTATTATTCTTTTGTTTATCGGATTCGTAAGAATGCCAAACGCATTTGAAGTGTTTTCCCTCGTCCAAAGGTTGATCTGATTCACTCCAATCTACGCTACCGTAATGCTCACTTACACTGTAGGTACACGTAACGTCTGCCCTGATTTCCTCTTAATTGAGCCGTTTCTACCTTCGTGCCCTTCTCTTCTTGTTTCGCTCGCTTTAATTTCACCATTACGAAACTCTTCACCATTCACTCCCTCCCTCCTTTCCTGTTTCCTCTTTCTCGTTTTACCGCTCACTATATCACGAAACATTTATTTCTTCCGTCTCCCTTTAACCCTTCCCACTCGCGTATTCTCCATTGCTATCTCCCCTCTCTCTCTTCCCATATATTTTCAACTCCTTCGCTTACCCCAGGCAAAATCGATAGGAACTCGTGTGGAAAGCGTGACGAAGCGTTTCTGCACAAGGGGATGGGTTGAAGGAAGAGTAGGGGCAAGGGGAAGAGTAAGGTGTGTAGGGAAGGGACATGGCAAGAAGGAAATAGACTGGGTTGATTTCTTTGGCGAGGGAGATTGTGATTTCTCGAGCAATGTAGATGAGGTGTCTCTTTGTCGCAACAAAAGGATATCTGAATTCGGTGTGGATGAGAGATCCGGGCAGTATGTAATGCCTCCGAGATCGGATACGACCCAAAGGTAAGTGCCGTCAACGAAGCGATATAGCCCTACGGGTCGTTCTGATGATGTCATACACGTTATCCTCACATTAAGAGAGTAATACTCATAACTTTCCGCCAGGTGTGCATGATGATGCGAAATGTAGTATGTAAATTTATATACACTCATTGTTCTGAATCACGGTTTTTAACCACAAAACCTATTCTATTACCTTCAATTCTCAATAATCCTCTTCTCCTGTAATTATTTGTAATTAGTAATGTCCGAGATAAGACACTTAATTCTGTTCCGTCCGAAATATAGTCGTTTGTATGGTTGCACGTATGAAATTTGTATCTGAAAAATTTTCACAGAATCAAAGAAAGAATAAGGGTGTATATGTCCTTAAGATTTTTTTAAGGAATGAATTGCTGTAGATTAATCAGATGGTTTCAAGGTTAACCAATAAGCAAATAATGTCATTATCCACAACTTGAAATATAGGTTTTTCTTATGTTGTTGACATTACACTTTCACCCTAGCGACAACGTAGCGGAAAAGCCTGAGTTCCACCCTATTGCGATTAACTACTAATGGCGTGTCGCTAGTTACCACCCAATTGCGATTTTGTGCAACGCAGCCTCCTGACTGTTGTAGTAGGCATTCCTCAATTAATTTTATTAAATTGGGCATAAATGAAAACCCAATTTATTTTCGCTTATGTGCAAGTAAATACTGCCACCGATAAGTTAAATATCTAATCTTATACTAAAACAGATCGCAAAAGGATTTTACACAATGTGAAAAAAATATAACCGCCATTTCATATTTTGAGCGCTGTTCTTTTATTTCCCAAATTAGAGAACCTGATGAAGTCTCAGTGCATTCATATAAACCATTCATAAACTTAATCGGGAAACAAATATATCGCCGTTGGAAATTTCTGGATTGAGCCATTGATGTCGCTTTACTCTATCATGAACTCGAGACATACGAATCCTTGCTCACTCGTCTGTAATGGTAAATATCTTGGGAAGTATTCATAAAATCTTATCAGAGGAAATAAAATGAACAATGCAGCACTACTTGAAAATATCCTAGGAATAATTTAAGTGCAAATTAACCTTGAACATTTTCGTTTTGTGTGTTGATTTTGAGAGATAAAAATGGGTTTCATGTAATAAAAGAATAAAGGAATACAATGTAAAATAGTTTTTACGGTGAATTGTTGGATTTCCAGGGGTGACGAGGGTAAAAGAACGAGCATTACGCAAGAGATGAAATCCGAGAACGTGTTTTTATTTCTGTAGAGAGATAGCGAGAGAGTCACTTAAACCCGCTGCGGATGGATGGAGCGCTGTGTCCGGTAACACGCTCGCTCCTTTCGCCGACAATGTGAGCAGACCTCGATGGCAGTCCAAGAGGGGAAAAGATAAACTTAAACGGGGCCACCGATAGAGGGAAAGTTGGAAGGAGAAAGGAAGAGAGGGCCATTGTTATTTTTCAGAGGCTAATGGAGAAGGAGGAAAAAGAAAAAAGATGTATTTTGGGAGGGAAGGCAAGTGGGATCGTGAAGAAATTGAGATAGAATGAACGAGAGGAGGAAAGGAGAGCTGAGAAAAGGTAGAGATCAGAGGAAAAGGGGCTCAAGATGAGTGCTTTAGATTTTTGGTTTCAGAAAGTTGAAATGGTATGAAATGAAGGATGACGCCGATACCAGCCACTATGGCGGAGTGGTTAGCATGCTTCAAACGTATGGTCCCGGGTTCTACTAATCGGATTTTTCTGGTTAGGGAAAAGTTGTGTTTGTCCGTGGTAGTAACTATTTAAATGGATGTAATTTGGGTGTTCCTGTTTCCATTAAAGAAATTATTATTATTATGAATACAAGACTAACGCAAAGTTCAGAAGCAGAAGTGAAATTTGTGACTTAAAAAGAGTCAAATTAAAAAATGAAATGAATGGATACGAAGAGGCTAAAAGGTGGAGCGACGAATCAAGAATAATGGAATTCAATCAAAGAGAGAAGACGAAAACTTGAAGGAAAAGATTAGCAAGTAATATGGTCGGTCGGTATGGTTAACGATCATTAACATTAAAATGTTGATTGCTTTCTTCACTGAAATTATTACTCGGTATTTAAACGTTATAAAGAAAATGTATGTTTTAATTATTATAGAGGCATTTGGTAATGTTTTATTGAAAAGGTTATTCGGGAAAGTCTTAATATTGCCTTAACAAGTTGAGAAAATTTCAGCCGCCTAGGAAAATAAGCTTTTATCTCAATATTTCGTTTTAATTATACATATATGAATATTGAGTATAATTAGTTTAGGTTTTTTAAATTATAGGTTTTTATATACACGACTTAAGTTCTCCTGTTCTACATCAATTCAAATTACTTTTTATTATTATTTTCTATTTCCTTTTATTTTACATTGACAATGGGTTAAATGGAAGAGGAGACTAAGGCCCCAATTTATCTAAAAATGTGTACGTCCTTAATTTATTTATCATATAATGATGATATAATGTCGTATATTCAAACACTATGCCGCAAATAAATCGGTTAATGTACAATATATGAAGCACATATGAAGTCAAATTTCTGGGCAGGGAAAAGACTTGAGGAAATGAATTGACTTGAGGAATTCAATAAGGAAGAAGTATAAGAGAAAAAATATTTGAAATGTAAAAATTGATACGAATACTGGGAGAAAAACTGAACGAGGAAAAGACGTTAGTATATCGAAGCAGAGCGAAGAGGGAGAAGACGATATTACCGAAGGTAGGTTGAGAGTAAAGGGCGAAGATAGCATTAGGGAAAAGGGTAAGGGATGGAGACAGAGATTGGAAAGGTATCGAGTGGCGATAGGAAACAGCTGAACGGAGGAAGGGGAATTATTGGAGAAAAAATTGAATGATATGAGAAACAAGGAAGATTCGATTTGGGGATGGCAGCAGTGATGAATGGCGGATTCAAAGAGAAAGAGGCCAATGGTTTCTGGTGAGGGAAGAGCATGATGATGGGAATTAGGAGAGGATGGGGTTTCAATGGGCTGGGATGAATGATGCTTGTGAAACCCATTATAAGAAGGAATATAAGTAGATTGGGATTATGGATAGAGGAGGAGATTCGAGGGTCGGTCTGACCAAAATGTGTAACATTTTAATCTTTTTTTCCGCGTTGTGGCTCGGAAAAATTGAGAAGGAGAGGGGTGACGAGGGTAGGTGGAATGATGGTATGGAGGAAGAGAGCAGTGAAGACGGATATTGTGGCATTATATGGAAATGTAGAGGAGATATTTACGTTCCGCGACCGTAAAATACCAAAAAGAAAAGTGGGGATGGAGATATGGACATTTAAAGGATTAGTTGTGGGAGTTAATTATAAAACATAAAAAAGGTTTAAGGGATTACGTTGGTTACCCAAACTCACCGAGTTGGTTGTTTTGGGATTGAAAGCGGCGAAAAGGCAGAAGATAAGGGAAGTATTATGTGTAGGATTAACTGAAATCCGAAGGAAAAATTTAGATAGGTCGTGAGTTCATCTCACTGTGGTCTCGATAACCGTAATTAATTTATGATCGTTATAAATAATTATTGTGTCCCCTTCTAAGGCAATTATTTTCTTTACACTTGTCATTCATACGGCTAAGATTTCACGAATTTGCACCTCTCATTAAACAAATGTGATGGTCCCCTAGAATACAAACAGATGTAAAGCTGAGAAAACGATAGCATGTTTGTATATGGATATTAAGTATTCTATTAAAAGTTAGAAAATTTATCTATTCACAAGAGACATCTTGCTATTGCGGATGAGTTTTATTATTCCAATTATTCACCTGTTTTCATGGAAATAATTCACACTCTCATGCATTAGGGTGTGAAGAAAGATACTTGACTCATCCAATAAGATCGATGAAATGTAAAGGTTTTTTGACAAACTGATATTAGAAATGTTACTGTAATGAATTGAATAAGTTAACCGATGTAGGAAAAGAACCCATCTAAGATGAATGCTCACAGATATATTAAAAGTGGTGTATTCAATTCAAGCACGAGAATCATAAATCATGTTTAAAGGTACGATATTTAATGAATGGGTTTTTTTTAGTTTGGATGAAATCCTTCATTAGAGTTAAGTAGTACAATAGTGCTTTAGCCTCGAAGTTTTCAAATTTTACTTAAGAAGTTGCAATTAGTTACATGAATGGATAAGCCGACTAAAACGAGAAACACGAGAATCCGTACAGGTATTATTCGCATTCATTGGCCTTTACGTTTTACTCGCATATTATAATCAAAAGCTGGTATAGAGCTTCCTTTGCTTGACGATTTTCGAAAGCTGAATGTGAAGGGAAGAATAGAGGCTATGTGTCCCTGATCTACAGGCAATATTTGAGTTTAGCTCCCTAACCTTTAACCTTCTCTACAAAGGTTTTTACCTAGAAATAACGATCAAACTCAGAAAGTTAAAATGGGATAACGTAGAGAAATGCCAATCCCTAAAAAAGGGAAAAGGCATGCTGATCATACATTCCGGTGTATTAGAGAGGAGTTTCACGGCAAATGAGGATATTATTTTTAAAGTAAAACGCTGAATCCGGATTAGATGGTATTTTTTAGAGAAGAGTAATCATATAAAATCATGTCGAAGCTATAGTGATTTTATTCAATTTAAAGTTGGACGTATTAAAAAAAACTCTATGATGGATGTAGAATGACTTGGTTCTTTCCCGGCGTATGGATTGCAGAAAATGTTATATAATATCTATATCTATAACGGATGTGTGAAATTTAAGATTATGAAAAGTCAACATTTTTGGAGTTTGAACTCGTTTCCGCTGCTTAACCTCGTCATATCGCCCTTTGAAATTCTACTGTCCGGAAATAATGCTTATCATCTGGGTACGTAAATAATTTTAAATAAATGTGAGATCTCAACAAAAAGAAATGTCCGTTTTCCATATCAGTTGTTACAGCTAATTATGTTCAGTCTTATTTAAACAGTTGAATAACATTACAGTTTTTATTATAGTCTTCATCGTGATAGTTCTTAAACTTATCCAAGAGCGAAAATTTAGTGTTTCATACCTGTGCTCCAATAGCCAATTTGATGAATACCTATAAATCCTTCTGTGCGTAGCGTGATCTGAATGGGTACCGCAGCGCGTCAACTGCGGAGAAATTCCACTCCTGAGTGAGGCATGGGAAAACACACTCGTGCCCAGAGTGCGCAGAGACCTTCATAACTGGCATTTTCGTTTCCTTTGTTCTACTAGCGTGGTTGCGGTAGGATTCTCATAAAATTTCAACAACTTTACAGAACGTAACGCTCAATGGGAATTTAAAGTCTTGCTTGAGTCTCAACTAAAGATCAGATGTATCATTTTCTGTTCATTCTCTTCTTTGGATAACATGAAGGCGGTGGCATTTCATTCTAAATCCGCGATAAGGGAAAGCAATATATGAAAAATAAAAAATCAATCGTGATATTTCACACGTTATAAAGGACTTAGTTTGAAGTCTAACAAACAATTTAATGGTATTTGTTTTGACAATGAACATGCAGCATTTAGCCAAAATATTTACTAATTTAAATATGAGATGTATTAGAAACTACTGAGCTGGTATAATCAGCAGATTTTTCTCTGCAAAATTGTGGTTAGCTATAAAAATTTAACGTAAAACTTCGTATCGCGTAATTATAAATTAAGTATGTTTTTGTATGCTTTTACATGAATTTTTAGTTTTTTTTTGTCTCCTTAGTTCAAGAAATTGGCAAGTTTTTCGTTACGAATTCTCTTCTGGATAGCAGCCTCGCTGAGAGAGTAAAAGAAGTGAGTGGACATTGTTTTAGATTGTTTTGAACGCTTTATCTAGGATCCCTCACACGGATTGTATTAGAAAGTATTTTCTGTAAAAAATATTAACAATGAAGACTTACAAAAGTACTAAATGCTGTATACATACTCTTGAATATACTGATTCTGCGATGAATTTATCTCGTTTCCTAACCTCACTTCTCCCCCACGAATCTTCATCCCCCTTTTCCTCAATTGGATAAAAATTTCCCCGAGATGACGACTCTAATAGAATCGTTCCTCCTTTTGTTCCCTCCTTCAACAACCCTCCACCGATTTTTATTGCTCGGATGTAAGTTTGATAAGAACCGCTCTCTACGTCTGATAACGAGAGTCAGCAGACCGCGAAGGAGAGCCAATTTTCCTTCTCCGCTAACGAGAAAACTTGCACAAATTCCTCTCGCCGACCCTTGCGCCCGCGAAATAAATTCCAAGGCCAAAAATCCCCCTTTCCAGGACGGGGAACAGCGTGGAAGCTGACCCCTGACCCCATCCTACATCTGAAAGGGGTGGCGCAAGGGGATAGGGGGTGGTCACCCTTCCCAATACTCCAGACACTTCTACCAGCCTTTCTAAAATGTAGGTCGGATTTATCGCGGTGTCAAACTGTCAAGAGGTAATGCATTTTCCCCGGGAAGAAAATGGATGGGGTAAAACTACGGTGATCTGATACGCTTTCTCGATTCCTGGACCTTTCTTTCTCTCCTTCTTATTGTCGCGCCTTCTTTTGTCTCCTTCCCTCGTTTGTCCTGCGTTTTTTCTGACCCAGATCCTTCCTTGCCGTGCGAGAGATACGTCGGCATCTTCACAGCAACCCTTTGAGGATAAGGGAGGGGGAATATGGGGGAGTCTTGGGAGACTAACCGGTACATTCTTCGTCATATCCCGCGGCCGGATCTTGGGGCGATCTCCTTCATTTTTTGCGCACTTTCTAATCTCCGCGAGGGGCGATCGGTTATGCGCTTAAAGACGTTTCGCTCCGGCACCGCTTCGCCAAAAGAGACGTAAAGAATAATGGCATATAGAATGAAGAAAACTCGGGGCCGAGTTTTACCCGTTGTTAATCAAAGACGAAAGAGGACGGGGTGGCGTAAGAAGCGGAGACGGAGCATATATATTTGGCGAGAGAGTGAGGTGGTCGCGGGTATTGTGCGCCGTTTCCTGAATTGAAATAGACGGGAGTTTTTTCTCCTTTCCCGTGATACAGAGCTTCGCTGTTGTCGAGTGACCTATTTCGTGCGTATCCGGGTATTTTAAGGATCGGGAACATCGCGATGCTCCATTTACGCGTGTTACTCCGGCTGACGGGATGCCCTATACGGTTAGGATAATGAGGGTGCAATTTGTACCGCTCCCCCAAAGACTTGCTTTTACGGGAGACGATTCGGTGGAGTGGCGCAGACTTGAGTGAGAGTCGTCGTAAAGTGAGGTGAGTCGTATGGTGTGAGTTGTTGGAAATAATTTGAGTCGTTCAATCGGATTATCCTTGAAGTGCGATAAGTGATTCAAAAAAAGCTGTTATCACTTATAAAATATTATAATTAGCAATAGCAACGCAAAGAATTAATGTTAAGTTGTACGGTTACAGCCTTTAAACTTCCAACACGGGGAGACAGCTTTGCCAGCTATGTCAATGGTTTATTACCATTGACATACTCTTGAAATATGCAAAGAGCCGTACGGTATTTTGTAATGATCCAGTCATTCACACATCCGTAAATGGTTTAGAATGGTATACGGCAACCTCAAAGATAAAATCCTCTAGAAAAAATATCTTAATAATTATCATTTTTACTGTATATTAATTAAACTAAGTTCTAATTTTTTCGATTTCCACGACACCAACGAAGAAAATATGTTATTATTGTCCTCAGTATTGTAATGGGTCCATTTATATACTTGTATAAGTAAATAAGTGCGGCAAGGACTCGCTACTTCAAAATATGAGTCATTATTAATTAATATTAACACGTATCTCTGGTATGAGTAATAAGTTTCTTTTCGATTTAACCCTGTAACCACAATGAGTTTACCAGAACTGAAGACTTTTCCTGATTTTCTATCTTTGGATATTATCCCTTCTTACTGTAGACCTCGTGAATTTTGGCGCAGGAAAAGCAGATGTATTACTTAATTTTTTGAATCAATTACCCGAAAAAGTAATAGTCTATCGCCCATCTCTCAGGAGCAACTGATCGAGCAAGAACAGAAAGCTACTTTTGGTCGTTTATTCCATTCGGAACGAAGGAGGCTTAGTATTTCCTTAAGTTAGCAAACTAATTGGTGAGATTATATCACTGACCCTTGCCGCTTGCAGTTTATAGGTGCGAATTTAAATGCAACAGAAAGACGCCCTGAAGGTCAGAGGAAGATCAAAAGTAACGCCACGGAAAGGAATCAAGTGCTAAAGAGGAACACCAATGAGGTCTACCATTACTGCTCTAAAACCGATGCTGGCAGTTTCTCAAGAAAGACGGTTTCAGTAATTATGACGAACCACCCCGCAGCTAAGGAAAGAGATTGCGAACCAGCCAAAGACACCCATTAAAGCGAAGAGTCTATTGTACGCCTTTGAACGTTCAGTCGAAGAGAGATCTGCGATCACCAATTGCGACTTCCTCTCCACGGAGACGGTGACGTGCTGGCGAAAGGACTAATATCCGGCAACGAGCTCATTCGTCATCGCCCAGATCGACGCCGAGGAAGACGCTATCTCAGGAAAGAGGAACGGGAAATGTCACGTCGGAGGAAATAAAGAAATCTATGAGGTTTATTCGACGCCTCCGCGTTCGGGCATCTCAGTCGAAATCACTGCAACGCCTACTCTGGGAGTTGAAACAAAGGAGTACGCGAAGTTACTTCTCAAGTGGGCTCCGGATAACTAGCTTCCCCTCTGTGGATGCTGCTGTACGAATGTTCTCGTTGCCGCGTCTCAAGTTCAGACGAGGTGCCATATATATTCTCCGAAGAAATCGCGATCTCGCTTGGGTCAATCGCGCCGTAGAGGAAGGAGGTGCTGCCTGGATGCACTAACAGAGCTGTGAGGATGATTGAGGAATACGGTTACGGCCGTCGACAGAGTTGGATTACACAAACGGTAAATTTTTGGGAATTTTAATTGCAAGGCGGTACAGTACAGCGCACTCGGAAGACGGTAATTGCGTAAATTATACCATAAAAATGGCCGCTTATCCATTATCAGCATAGTATTTTTGATGGAGAGAAGCTGTGGTTGCTAACGAGTCTTAATATTATGGTTATTAAAAATTGGCTTAATTGCAGTATTGGTTGCTGCAATTATCGTCCGGGAATTGGGTCACAACAAGCTCATTTTGTTCTCGATGAAGGAGTTGTTAGCTATGGAAATGATCAGGAAACAAGAACTAAAAGAGGGCAAAGGAAAGGAAAATTATAGGAAGTTTGTCAGTTTTTCATCTTTTATTTCATGATCGATTTCTGCGAGCACAAGCTGAATCGAGATGCTATTTGCGTATCATTGTCCACCAACATTTCAGTGTTATTTCATTTTTACCTATGTTTAGAAGATTTGAAAAATATATCACAGATGTGCATAGAATTGCGTTAGATCGTATTTAAAAGTGTATCATACTCCAAATTTCAAATGTTGTTGCAATGCTTACATCCACTCACACCTTTCCGTCTGAATACGAAATTCTCTTGATAAATAAACAGGTTCCGCATAATTATTCTGCGTTTTCGTTTCTTTCATTTTTTAATTCTCTAGTAGGTATGTAAGTAGTTAAATGGAAATTATTATGGATTATATAAATTATTAATCGCTATAGCATATTTTTATGATAACGTCTTTAAGTTAGACGAGCATTAAGACGAATTCAATCGCGTCAGCAACAACAGTTATTAACAATAACAATACTTTTATGCATTATTCTAGTGGTAGTGGATTTCATTGGCAATGATTCCAAATTTCCTTTTAGGAATAGACGTGGCTTCAAGACTTATTTATTTATTTCGTCTGTATTTATGGGGCATACTTTAGTCTTCAAAGACCATTCTTGCAATAAACTCCATATAAACACACACAAACAACCATGCCCTGACCAGGATTCGAACCTGACTCATTGTTACCTTTTGAGATAGACGGTAGGCTCTTTTAAAAATTTTCAGAAGTGGAGGTTATAATTAAAAGCGCAGCTTAATATATAGTGATATTACATCAAGAACCTGTGTGGAGTATCGAGCGAGGATCGCAGCCGTTGAGTCACGCAGTTTCCGTAATATTTACGGCATCACAGTGAATGAATTCCAATTAACCCACTTGCATAACCCAGAATCAGAGGAAGTAAGACATTAGCCTACTTTTTAAGAAGAGTTAGGAAAGGGATGAGATCGACTTTAACGCTTATCTCCCATGCGACGAATCGGTAAACAATTACGCATTCCTCCCCAAGACACATGTCGTTAAGTTCAGATCCTAGCGATCTTCCTATGAGAGTACTTCCTCTAATCTAAATGCTGTAAACGTGGCCTAAAGCCATTAAGGAGCTCTTCTGAAATGAAGGTAACTCTTAAATGAAGTTGACTTTTCTGAAACAGATTCGGCAACATCTTGCCGAATCTCGAAAATATCAGGTTTCTGCGTAATCAGTGGAATGGTTATTTCAGTTTACTTTTCCTCGGTTCGGTGGATCGATAAACTTTTAATCTTCTCTCGATCTGAGGCTTACGGTTAAATTGAACTTGGTTTAACTTCAGCTACTTCTTCCCGAGTTGGCAGTTCTGTCTCTCCAAACCTTTTACTCTCCGTATTTCAAATTCTTTTCCTCCATTTCTCTCACGATAGATAACTTTCATTTAAATATCAGTGCTTATCTATTCCATCTTCCTGATGGATTCGTTTTAGATGCTCTTTCAAGATCTTTTATCGTTCTGTTTACATTTCCATTGTATTGTAATGCTCTAAATTTCATAGTTTTGTACTTGAAAGAACTAGTTTTATCCGCTTAAACACCTCTTCTTTTTGAATTCCAACTTTTAGATGTGGACATCTTCTCATGTTGTTTAATTCTGTCGTTCTCGTATCGTGCCATACTATCGGTGTCATTGGCTATGCTATTCGTTTAAGAAGTAGTCTTCAGTATGTACTTTACTAAGGAGAATCATCTTTCCGTTATCTTGATGTTATAAACCCAAGGAAAAGCAGATGTTAAGAATAACGACATGACTGGGACTCGAATCCAGGGTTCCCACTTTCCGGGTAGGTAATCAAGCCACTGAATTTCCGTTCCGCCGATTTCACTGTTAAGTGAATGCTTTTTGAGCTTTTTGAGGAAAGTGGCTGTCTGGAAATTGGATGAATGGAAATCTGCCTGGAACGTGGGAGATCTGGGTTCAAGTCCCAGTGATGTTTCTATTTTCACATTTGTTTATATTTGGGTTTTAAGTTCCACACCCCTATGTGCAACGTTAGATGTCTTTTCCTTTCCATTCCTGTTGTATACTGGTGAGTTTTACTCTTCATGACGTGGAAAAAAATTAAAAACTTCTTAATCATGTATGAGCTAACTATGCATGAGCATAACAATGTATGAGCTTAACTATGTATGAGTAGGTTAAGGTGAAGATAGGGGTTATGGAATATATAATTCATTTAATGGTAAATCTAATACATGGTTATTGAAAAATGCAGAAATTTATAAGCTGTTATAGAGTTTAGATGGGTGCATTACGAATTGTTCAGCATTTCTCTTCTTGGTATTCATGCACGGTAGAGCATATTAATTTTAATTTTAATCTTCATGCAGAGGAATACGATATCCACCTACGCTATATCATTCTTTATAATTATGTATTCATAGCTGAAATGTTGTAATACGGAATATTTAGATATTATTTATGAGTAAGCTTGTGATTATGCGATAGGCTATAAATGTATAAATAAATTGCATGAAAAATGAAATTTTAATACAAATATATATGTTAGTTTAGAATATTGCAAATGAAGTCAATTCTTACTAAAAAGGAGCTTGCGTTTCAGACGACCCAATAATGGGTACCAATCATTACATTTCAAGTTTATCAATTGAAGGGAAAATAATACTGTATCCTGTGAAAACTATGATTTGCACGTTTAGGCCCACTTAATATTCGATTAGTACGTAATAGTTATGTCATAGTACTGGCACTAATTAAAGCCGTTATCATGTAAATAATTTTTCGGGCAGATATAAAACCTTGTAAGAGGTTGTGTGCCTATAGAATTTCCTGCATTCAATTTATAAGTTGCAATTAAAATTCTAATGCTCCATGTGCGGAGGGGTAGAGGAAAATTGTTCTCTCTCGAGGCTCGACTAATTTAACCTTCCGTTGTATTTCCATGAGTTTTGGCACCAGCGATAAAAGTCTAGACTGAAATATGTGTCGTTGAAGATACACACTGATATGCCCGCAGGAGTTCTCTATTAATTTGGCGCTGTCATCGGCTGGACCGGAAACGAATAACAAAACACTCTCGGAAGCGTCCTCACTATTTACCATGGTCATTCTTTCTGGCATAGCGTTCAAGTGTGCAAACATACCCACAACTGTGTCTTTCTTCTACTCTTTACTCTTTACACGTACACAACGAGAGGAAGCTCCGCGCTTCGTTATCGGTACTGCTCTATAAATTTTTTTATCTAACAATTAACATAGTAATGTAACAATAAACGTAATATATAAATAATAAAAAGACAAAAATTACTATAATTATGTAAATTCGATTTGAGGCACTGAAATAGGAAGAACTGACTTAAATGGCGCGAGATTTTCATTTTTTTTAACATTTCTTTTGTTTTGTGGAAAAGATATTGGTTCATGGAACTGCTTGGTATTCTTTCGATTATGTATTTAGTCATATTTTTGCAGCGCTCAGAAAACTGTCAGTAGTTCGCCAACGAGAGTTCCTCCCTTGAAGAAGCATGTACTTAGATACTTATGTATGAGCTAATGATTGGAATTGTATTTTGCTGGGGATAAAACGAACTCAGGAGACAGAAAAGAATGAGTTCGATAAAAGCCTTAGTAAATCAAAATATTGAACCAGAGAATGGTATAAAATGGGAAATAAACGGAATTGTGAGGGTGAATGGGAAAGTGTTTTAGTAAGGAAGAAATATAAAGTATTATCATTATTTGACCCTTTATTTGCGAGGTTAGGCCTCTTTTGCATAACCTCGTTTATTTTTTCACTTCGGTGTTTACCGTAAAAATCTGTAAAAACAACAAAAGGAAACATTTGGTTTGTGGGAAAAAGTAAATTAGGAATCAATACGGAAAGTAAATCGATGCGAAGGATAAAATTAAAAATCATTTAAAACGAAAAAGAGGGCTGCAAGAAATGTGGAATGAAAGAACCATGAATAAATCTCAAAACAGAATATAATTTATGTTAAGTAGTCAATGAAGGTAGTTAGAGTAAATGAGGCAGAATCCGCTATAACAGTCTCTCAGGATCAGAAAAAGCAAGGGAGGTGAATGGATATGGTTTACGGAAAATGGAATTTTGGGAAGGTCACAGAAGAAAGGGGAAAGAGGAAGCCACCGAGGCAGAGGCCTGAAAAGCATTTCTCTCATAGATGGGGGAAAGAGAGATTTCCAGGAATATTATGAGCGTGGGAGGTGCGCGGACTCGGTATAAAGCGCTAGGGCGGGAATGAATGAGAGAGTTCCCTTGCCGTCGTTAGCGGTGGAATGAATGCGATACAGGAGGCGTGCAAAAGGACGAGGCAAGCAAAGATATGGGAAGTGAAACTAAAAAACATGGGAAGTAATAAAGACGACTGTAGAGGGAGTACTTGAACCCTAGAAGTGGAATGTAGAGAAAGTATTTTAAAAGCAAATCGCGACGCTGTGGATTTTTAATGAAGGTCGAGCGATATTAAAGGAGGAAATAAAAGAGCGTGGAAAGAATTTTTTGGATGCGTGAGTGAAAAATGCCATGGAATTAACGCCCGCATATTTCTTGAAACCCTCAAATACTACATACAGACGATGCCTCTAATCATCCCCGAAACTATTGTATGAGAGTAACTATTCGAAATGTTGTGAGGATGGCTTCGATGACTCCGATCAACCCGTAGTCGCTTAAAGTGACTAAGGGAGGATGACTCCGGGAATGTTTAATCAAACCCGGTAGTCATGCCACCCTGACGCTCTAGTCATGCTCTAAGAACTCTAGTCATGCTTTAGGGACTCTAGTCATGCTAGGAACGCCAAACTAGCGGCGGCGTGGGTTGCAAAGTCCAGACCGGGCCCGCGATGATGGGCGAAATATAAGGGTCGCGGTTCGGCTGGTGTGGGCCCTTTCTGTTCATCTCTTCTCTGCGTTCGTCTAACGCTGAAGTGTGTTGAATTGTGGAAGAGTCGCCGCTAGTGAGGGTTGGGGGTGCACGCCGAGTTTCGGATCCGACTGCTGGGCCTTCCTCTGTAGGCCGAGGTTCACCATTGACCACAAGTCGGATCCCCTCTGCGTGCACCATTACGGGGGTCGTACTCCAATCGCGGAGGTCGGGGCCATCCAATAACATCGCCGAGGACGGGCATCAAGACGAGTAATAAATCCTTTTTATTGTTCCGAAGTACGCGTTAGTAATTGACCCGAACAGCTCCCCCAATGTCTTCGCGACATTATTTTGATTGCCGTAGTGACATTAAAGAAAATTACTCCAGGTTTTGCCGAGAACGTTTATTAAACAAGTTACTACAAATGAACGGATTACTAATTAGATAACGGAGAGGCTAGCGACGGCAACCATGGTCGACCGATTGAAGATCGGTCGGACGGGCGTGTAGATAAAGTGCTCGCGTCAGGGTATCGGTGGGCTGAAGGCCCTGAGTTCCAGTTGTGCCTTCCTTATAAGCCATTTCTAAAGGTTCAAAGGACGCCCAAAAATCAGAGGAGGGTGAGGGATGCAAGAGTCAGTGCGGGACGCATCATCGTTGATCATATGTCTCATCCACGAACTGACTCTGAATCATCCCTTTCCCACTGTCCTTCCGTCAGAAATAGGGGGAATTTAAAAGAATATTGAATTTAAAGTGAAATTCAGCAAGATGGAAAGGGGATCCCGTTGTAAACAGAAAGCTTCATACGCGTGAAATGCCTACTGCGAGGAGTCAGCCATATTTCGGTTAATTCGTGTAAAAAAGAAAGGACAAGAATGATGGATGAGGAGAAGAAAAATGCTGGAGTGCAGCGGCTACTGAGAAAGAGTTGAGTCTTATTTAAATTCAGACCTTACAAGCTATTCTTTCATAATTCAAAGCTTTAATCAAAAATTATTATTATCAGTATGATATAAAGTGACTTAGGGTGATATACTGGGTTTTTAAAAGTACTCATGCTGTTTCACTGATTCAGAGCATTTACAGAAATAAGGAATGGGCGACGATAAGATTTGAAATCCCTTCGTGTTGAATAAAAACATTGTTAGCACCGTAATGTATTTCCAACATGACTTTATAGCAGGTCTTCATAAAGGAAAGAATGAAATGATGCAAATTTTTTCCGTACCACCAAATATTTTAATATGCTACCATGGTCTTGACGATTCGAGTCATCGACTTTTCAATTTTCATATCGTTAGTACCTGCACTAGACATTTTGAGCTACTAAATATTTTTAAATGAAAACTTATCAGCGCTAAAGAAGAAACAACGACTGCGATAAGTGTATGTACGACCTATTAAATGAGCAAGAAAAGGATTTTAATGAAATGACTAAAATTTAAGTATCAACATTATACAGTTTTAAAATGACCCATTGAATTCATTCTGAGTTAAATAATTTAACGAGAAACGAAAATTACCGGGAACTGACCTCCAGCCCGGATCGTCCAATTTCCGATCGGTTGCTCTAACCATTAAGCTATCTTGCAAGAACAATAAGACAAGCAGTTTTTGCTCGAAAGCCGGTGTAGGAGGCACGGAGGACTTAACCGGTAGGGAGCACTGTACAGTGAACCCTACCTAAGGTAGCGCTCACTGTACAGTGCTCCCTACCTGCTGGGCGATGTACACTTAACCTGGGTATGAGTCACTTAACATGTAAATTTTAAGAAATAGTAATGAGAAGAACACCAAATGGTATCTAAGTAGTNGTACAGTGAACGCCACCTGCAGGTAGGGCTCACTGTACAGTGCTCCCTACCGGTTAAGTGCTCCGTGCCTCCTACACCGGCCTGTCAAACTGTTTTTCATGTCCATTTTTCCTTGGGATTTTATTCTTGGTGCACGCCTTTACGTGCTAAGTCATCCCTTTTTCTAAAATATTTAGGATCTATGAGGTTTGTGACGTGTACAAAATATAATAATTTAAAGAATCGAAGAATCGTTAAATCTCCTCTCCTACTCTGAGATGCAAGAGATTTATCTGAATACTTTCTTAATTTTATGCATTTTTAGATATATTTCGTTCCGCCAAGATACCTCTTGCAGAACTGTGAAACTCCCTGGATTTATTCATTTTATGCCCATTTTCTAATTGCGTAGTGGCAAAAACGGAATCGAATAAGCGTTTGGTGTGAGATTCACGCCGTAGAATCATCTTCCATAAAAGAGAAGAGAGAAATGGACGCGAACAAGGAATTCGAGTGGGCAGACAAGTTTTGAATACATGACAGGAGAGGCCGAAGATGGTATGTAACTAGATAAAAAGGGGGGAAATGAAGGGAAGAGAGTAAAGAGAGGTGGTGGAAAGGACGTGAAAGTGTTGCAGATATTTAGATAATATGGGAACACGCTTCAAACGTTTGGGAAGAAACGAGCCGAGTATGTGTGGCTACGATGGACTGAATTGAAGATTAAAGAGCTGGATCGCTATTAGTGTCGGCTTAGAAATAAGGATGAGGTGAGAAATGGAATAAAAGAAGCGAGTTTCTCGATGACTTAAATGGAATCTTCACGAGGAATGCAGACATCAAGAGAGTTTGTTCAAAGGGAGGGAACTGTCGGGTCGTAATGGACTAGGAGAAAACCGCTAGAAAAGACCAAAGGACAGGAATGGTCGTAATTATGATCTCATTTATTTAATGGGTCTCGAGGATGATGGATGGCGACGAATGGAATCTAAAAATAGATGGTTTGGAGGTGTTTGGAATACATTTTCCGCGCTAGTTCAGGATGGGAGAAAATGGTATTTACTACATTTGAAGATAATGATTATCAGAAACGTTTGAAAAGGCAGAATGGAATCTATTTTCTTAGAAAACTGTACCGTAGAGAGGTATCGAATTACTTTGCGTAATTTACGTTACATTCTTCGACTAATCTGATTTTCATACTTTCTGAAATGAAATTCGACCTGTAAAAGCATTCCTTACCGCAAATATCTTCAGATTATAGGCTCTTCATAAAATTATCAGAATTTCGCAAATCAGGTTTGGCCTGCATTGGTCTGGTCTGATAACTGTAGATTCTTATCCGGAAAAGATTTGTTTCGTTTATTCCATATCGAGTACCAGGTTTAAACAGCGTACCGAGCTTTCATTTTATTTTCTTTAGGGTTTGGTTACATAAAGTACTGCTCTTGATTCCTAATCTGCGGCTCAGGCAGTGAGGAAATGTGCGGACCATTATCTCCGAGGAAACAAATTTATTCTTTGCCATTCATATGCCTTTATTGTTGGAGATTGATGGCAAGAGATTGAAAAAAGTGCATTTTTCTCTAAATCAAGCATAAAATATGGAATTTGTTACTACAAAAAATAGTTCACAAAATGTTATAAATGAGTCAGTGGCAATTCATATGAAAATTTTCGTTTTTGAAACTGAAACATTTTGTCTGCAATCTCTCTGCTTTATGAACATGGCTAAATCTAATTATAAATGAATTCATAAATACAGATATCAATGGAACATTTTATTCATATTTTGTGTTAATTTTGTGAGTTTGTTGAGTTAAAACTGAATTGGTACGAAGAACTTAGCATAATCTAGGGCTTTGCTCCTATTGGGTAATTTAATGTTTTCATTGAAACACCGGGAAATATACTTTCCAATTGAATTACATTTTAATTAACCTTATAACGATCACTTGATGATATTAAACATATAGACCGTAGGGAACAGTTATTACAGCTCCTCACCACGTAGAACATTACCATAATCATTGGATCGATGGATTTAATTGCGCCAAATTATGCGGGTGACTTGCGATGTGCTCTAATGGATATCCTCGCTCAGGAATTTAAACAAAAGTTAATTAAATTGCGTTGATTAAATAGCTGGAGAGAGGGATTATAGTTAAGGCAGTCCAGAAATCTCTGAAAATGGTTTATCTTTGTTAAGCTGAAAAGCTCTCCGACCGAAAACTTCCCAAGCGAAATAGGTGTTTTGTTCTGGTGGCACTCTATAAAATGAAATTTATATATACACCTCTTTCTTTCCAATGAAAACTGAACGGCCATTAAATAGACGACTTTTAGTGTTCAACATCTGCTTTTGGGAGCCTCAGCTTTATAGACAACCATGAAAATGCATTTTTATGTGACTTTTGTAATTCACCTATCACTAATCGTAATTTATTTCACAATATACCAGGAAGTAGCAGAGAAATAGTGCAGTAAATTTTTCCTAGGATGTACTATGACGGTTAATTAAAGCGAGACATTTAGATAGTATCCATCGTGGTAGATTGAACGGAAAACTGTGATAAGAACATCAAAGTTTCATTTTATTTTATTATTCGTAGTCTTTGTTTTTGCTCCACTCATCAATTCTCTCTTTTATTATTACAACACATAGGTATAAAACTTTAACACAATCTAAAGTAAAAATACCATGAAGTGCAATGTAATTAGTAAAATAGGAAATGTGATATTTGTGAATTACGAAGCCATTATTATGATTGCAATAAGTTAAGCAATTTAGCTTATGCCAATAAAAAAAAAAGATTGTATACCGATGAACTGCCTAAAAATTATACACTATGTAAGAAATCTCATCATATTCATCCTTATAACCTCACTGACTTTTATTGTTTCCAAGAAATTTCGTGGAAACTGTAATACTCCCCGAATTTTATTAAAATGATTTAATTTCAAAATTCCTCGAAGCGAAGGCGGAAGTAGTAGAGAACGTGACGGAGAATGTTATTGGAAATGTTGTACTCATTGGTTTCGTTGGGGAGGAAACGTTAAGGCAGCGTTATAGAATATTAGAGAATCATAAAAATATTTTAAATCATAACATTTTTATTGAGCTTTGTTGAACAGTGTAATTTCATTAGAGGCCTTAGATTAGAGTTTTATCAAGTGGAAAATGTTTTCTTAACGAAATTGTTGGGAAAAGAAAGATAATTAGGAAAGGAGAAGTTCCAAGATTCAGTACAACCCTGCTTTCGTTTCCTCAGAAAATAATAAAAGGAATCAAAGAGAAAATAACTGCGATCGATACGCTCATACATTTGAAGGATCATATCTGTAGATTCTGTTGAGAGCGATCGCAAAAGAGATTCATATATGAAAGGACAGAATCGGAAACTATTCTTCGAAACACATTATCATGTCTGCAGTAGAGCGATTCTGTTACTTATTTGCCTAGCTGAGCAAAAGTCGAAGGAAAAAGCCACGGTTACAAGTGAGTAAGAGAGGTCCCTCCTTCCCCCCCCCCCTTCTCTCTTCCTGGTCGGTCGATTCGTCTCGATATCTCAAAACCAAAGGCATCTCTCGATGCACAAAGCTATAAGTGCACGAGGCGCTCGAGCATCCTCACAGTCACACGGCAACGTCCTTCTTGACCTGAATTCATCATCTGTTTCCAGGATAACTCTCGAATGGCGAAATAAAATATCTCATGGACGTTTGATGCAGCATTTTAGTGTATTTGATTAAGTAATACCTTCTCCAGAATGAGGGGTGGGATTCCGTGCACTTTTGATCCGTTATATACGAGCGTTTTCAGGTGGTCAACCATCGGAGATTAGAGATATTCTCCTTCAATTAAAATGTATTCGCTCGCCATAGCGAGAACTCTTATATTTCAATGGAGAGATTGCTAACACCTTTGAGTCTTATCTGGTAGGGACGCGAGGCTTTCAGTTTACATTCTAAACGGCAGAAAGAACTTTTATTCCGAAGTGATCATTAGGGGAAGAATATTTTCAGCAATATGGGGAAAACCAGATAACACACCATGAAAGCCCTTTTGAGTGTTAACACTGTATATGGAAAAGCTGAAAGAGAACTTTCGAACAGCGAACAAGTGGTGAGATTGATTGATAAAGAGGTGAAGAAGAGCTAGACGGACAATAATTGGAAAAACATATGCCAACTCATGTAATAAAATTCTAGGGTTAATATCACACAATTCATTGGTTATTTTCCATATTATTTGCCTTAAAGTTTTCTCTTTCACCTGTACCTTTTCTGCAACATAGGTTTCCTTTTTAGGTGACTTTTCTGGTATCTCACTGTGGTATGTAAATAGCTTAAAATCAAAAGACAAATATTGATAGTAAAAGGATTGCAGAATTGATCTACGAATTTGAAATTATGAGAATTATGAGGGAGCAAATAAATAACTGTTTCTCCAAAATCCATATTTTAATTGTTAATTATCATTATAGGAGCACATGTCTAGCATTAGCTTAGAGGATGATTTAATGAAGTAGAAGTTGATATCGCCAACAAAATAACAAGCGCCAGGAAAATACTATGCTTGAAAATGTTGAAAAGTTTCTTTCAGTAGAACTGTTTGAAATTCAGCCCGTAAAAATGTTAATTACTTACTGCTAAACGGGGGAGATTTGATAAAGGTGCAAAGGAAGCTCCGAGAAAATTCTAAATCCCACAGAAATTGTACTAGTCACAATCCATTTTCAGTAATGTTTATTTTTCAAATATTTAACAAATGTATTTCCCGTTCAACCTTTGCTGCCTAAATCTGGGCTGAAGTTTCATAATGTCGATATATTTCACTTCCAGTTACAATTTGTTTTCAAGTGCACACCTAAACGTGCAAAGTAAACACCTTCCTCTCATTCTTTTCATATTTAATCTACATCAATACCTGTGGAGTCACTCATCGGCGTGTGGCAGGGGGTACATTAAATAGTTATTCTATTTTTGTAGACAGGAATTTAGGTGCATCTAGCTATTTGAGTTTATAGGTAAATTAAAGATTAGCATACATTTTTAGTCCAATACATAATTATTGCAAGTAAAGAAAATTAGCAATAGCTTCGAGGATTCTATAAATATTTTAAGATTTTCAAAACAATGCAGATTAAAGTATTCTTTTGTGCTTTATCTTGGTTTTTGGACGGATAAAGAAAACAACGAAAATTTCTAATTTGAATCATATATCACTAACCAGCAGTGGTGTTAATGATAAGCAGGAGAAAGACTTAAAACTACACAGTAGTGATAAATGAACAGCTAGTATAGTTTAAATGAATTTTGAGACGGACACTGAAAAGACAAGCTTTCGAGGGTTGCGATTACTTCTCCGATCGAATTTTCCGATGCTTCGTTGCGAATAATTATATTCATACCACAGATAATGCAGTCTCATGTATGAACAAGAACACAACGACGCATCGTCAACTACATAGTATTGTCGATCTTTCGATCATCTTTCATCATGATTAAATATCTATAATAAATGATATCATGCTTTATTACCGACGAAAGCCTATAGTCAAATTGCACAACATACATGGGCCATGTATCGAGTTCACCTTTAGGCCCCTGATGCTTAGGTAGTTAATTCATAATCACTAATATTTTAATTTTTAAAACTCAAAATTGAGAAGTAGTAAAAATTTACTATTTCTGGAACAGTGCCACGTCAGAATACACTTTACTTTGCGGAAACGTTTTGTAAGAAAACATTGAAAAAATATTTTAACTATGTCATTCCACCAAGCATCGCTGGATACCATTAATTATCTTTATGAGAAAACCCCAAACAAAAAATTTTATTACAGAGAAAATGAGATGCATCACATTAATTTTTGCGAATGTTTTTGTGCTTTTATAATCGTCCGTCATTAATCATACGAATAATCTCAATTTCCATACATTTACGTGCTGTCCACAATCAACCCTCGTCATGCCCATGCTGCCCTTTCCTTTTTGATAGATATGCAGGCCTGATATTTTGTATCATGGTATACTTTAGGAGAATACATTTGATCATAATTTGCTCCGTGTTTTCTCCTTCATTTGAACGAAATTTACAAAAGATCCTAATATAACAGAATTCCTTTTTCTACCTAGTTAAACAGATACCTGGAATTTGCACGGTCTCACTAGGTTCATAAATGAAGCAGTTGTCGAGGAGAGTTAACGAGGAGAAATGTCGACCAGGGGGAAGAATGAAATGAGAGAGATGAAGCTGAGGAGAGAAGGTTTGACGAAGACTTTGTGGGGATTGGAATGGACGGCAAAGACATGTGCGGTCCAAAGGATTAAGGGAATGAAGCCGTTAGCGGAGGTTTCCAAGGGTGCTATAAAAATCCCCCATCACTCTTCTTTCTACAGCTTGGATTTTCCGCGACGTCTTCCCTCCTAATTCCTCAGCCTCTCACCTCTTCTTCACCTCGTCTATCTCCTCAATACACTTCAAACGAAACTTCTTTGTTCCCTTGTATTGCTGCCTCTGTTTTCCATGTAGAGCGTCTCGCCGAATCATGGCCTGGTTTATTTTTTCTTCTCTCAGCGAGTGGTTTTTCGTACCTCTTCAACTTCTTCCTCTTATCCTATTTTATTTCCCCGCTTTCTTCCCAACGTGAGGCTGTTCTCTTTCTTTTGCCGAGTTTTTTTATGTCCCATCGATGTCGAACGTAAAAATAGAACCGGACGTCCCGTAATAAAGTCTTGTTTTCTTCCTCGTTTTTGGTCCGCTGATATCCAGATTCGAACCTCATATAGAGAATATGTCCTAATTTAACTCTAGTGTATCATTTTTGACACGTTCATCGCCCTACGATTTTCAATCTCCTATCGCGTTATCTTTCAGGTGGACCTTTATGCATTAAAGGCGACCCATTCTAACCAAGTTAAATTTTACATTAGTTTGATTATCATAAATTTATTTGTATTCAATTTCCGGTCCTTTCAGGGCTCATTTCGTCGTTATATCCCTAGTTCAATAAGTTTTCACCATCAAAACATTATCATTTATCCTTATCATCTTTAATGCTTTGAGGCTATAAAAATAAGTTTTATTGACGAAGAAAAAGGAAATAACTACATTTCGGGTTCAATTAGCTACAGCGAGTAAAGAAAATTGAAACAAGTCTGTTATTGAATTGGTAGTTAAAAAAGACTCCGTAAGTCGTACGTTGATGGATGGAACTCACGTTAGCAATCGGTAATCCGGAATTTCTCGTTTGTCTCCAAACGCCTTCCATCTGCCGAAGTCGGCTTAGGCGAGTTTTTTAAACCGCTAAAACAATAGCTACTGTAAAATACTTCGTCTAACGCATACAATCTCTAAGCAGCACCAAGCTATCTTCTATCCACCGTAACGTTTTCATGGGGACTGAAGTATTGCGAGCGCTCATCAAGAAAGAAATATTTCTTCGAGCTTTTATTCGCTTTCGCATGTGATTTTACGGCCTATAAAAGCTGTGATGACTTGGTTATAAAACTTTGAGTTTCGCTTCAGGAGTTATTACTATCGCATGCATGTTGGTTTTGCTGGTTTATATATTTGTCGGATAAATTTGCCTCACGAGACGATTTCATTTCGCAAATGAAGATTTGATATCACGTCAGGTTTGTTTAATATATACTCCAAGTTTGGCTTCAGTGTGAACGATCAGAACTGCTTGACTGAGTCGATATATTCAAATCCTTCTGTGACAAGTTTACAGGAATTTAAAGCCTGATGATTTTAGAATCTTTGCAATTCCAATTTCAGAAATTTGAAATGATTCACACGGGTATGATGCAACGTTTACCATAATTTATGTGATAACTCAACCTCGAAATTAAATCAGAATATTTTAAGAGAAAATTATGCTCTTCTAGCAGCGTAACTTGGAGATTATGAAGTTGAAGTGAAGTGAAGTTTTCATGAAGCAAAGAGAAGTAATGAATAGAGGTTTTGACAAATGAATCAGGCAAAGAATGGTCAAATCCTTGTGTGGAGAGTATTGCCGTATGGGAGTGATACTTGTACCTTAAGAAAAGAAAAAAATCAAAAGATTATAGACCTTCGAGTTGTGGATGTGGCGCAAAATAGAAAAACTAAGTTGGGTTGATAGAAAAACTAAGTTGGGTTGATATAAAAACAAGAACATAGCGTAAAGATGGTTGGTGGGAGAGGGTTTTAGTGGAAGTAAGTAAGCGTCAACAGAGGAAATGTTTGGGTCAAATATTGAAAGAGAATGCTTAGGAAAGCAATTGAGGGTAGAATGCAGTTACGAAAAAGCGAGATTGGCATTAAATAAGGAATATTAAGGCACATGAACCAACCAAAACGTATAACATCTTTATAAAATGCTGTAAAAATATAAATGATGTCGTCTCAAAGAAAAGATAATCATTAAGATCATCATTACCAACGTTTCGGTATCGAAAGGTCGGTATCCAACCGACTCACCCGGTTGAAGACCCGAGAAAACTCCCTGAGCGATATGTACCGAGAAAACATCAGATCTTTCAGCATTAATTGGTTTAGATGGGCATTCCATTAAAATATTTGGATAATATTAATGTCATCTAAAGGCGTCGCTGTAAGACATTCTTATTTCCGAACTTCTTAATATGAATAATTATTCCCTCTATTATCATCATTCCCTTTCGTGTCCTCTCGTCCACGCTCCTCTTTCTTCGTCTCTTTCCGTTACTTCATCTCTTTCCTGTTCCTACGCCGGCCTGACCATAAGCAAACCCTTTCACCGCACTGTACAAGGAAAGGCCTTTTGGAGTGGATTTCTTTCAAAAAGGGTTCGGAGTAGGGAATTTCGGAGCGCTTTGAAGCGGGAAAGGCGTGGGGAGAAATGGGTAGAGAGAGAGAGAGGGAGAGTGAAACAGGATGATGAAGTAATAGAAAGGGAGAGAGAAAGGAGAGCAGTGGTAAGATCTCGAGTAGATTTTCGAGATTGAGACTTAACAGCGGCGTCGGGAAATCAATCGAAGAGGAAGGTCTCGTTTACGTCATCGGACGTTGGTACAGAGAAAGAGCGTGTAGGGTTTTCGGAAGGATTGTTCGAGGGATAGGGCTAAGAATAAATGGTATGTAGGGATTAATAAAGAGGGCATTTAAGTGGATTTAGTATTCGTGCATTGGGTTGAGTCATCCACTAGAGATTCATTTGCGGTCATTCAAGCAGTCGTTGAATTAACATAGATTGAAGATACTGTCTTTAATGTTTTTTATCCGAATGGATATGCTATATTTACTTAACCTCCTTGATTGTAATCCAGAACGGAGGATGATGCTTAGGTGTTAACGCCTTCCGTTTCTGCATTGATGTTATAACATTCAGTGATTTATAAAAATCGACTCTTAATTGTATTATTTCGTTAATAGCGCATTAACGGCTTTGACAGTCAGCAGACAGATGCAACTAATGACTAAGCCGAACGGAACGAGGCGAAGGAAGTGCGACCCGCAGTGCTCCCTCATATTTGTCTCTTACAGAATCTGTAATTCATTAGAAACCTCTACAATGAGTAGTAATAGGTCGTCACTAAAATGATTTCTCCAAGATTCTAGCAGTATGTAAGCAGGCTTTGCATTTCCTTTTCCTCCTTGATTTTAAGTCTATATATTGTGAGAGCGAGTTCTAACGGCTCTGATTGATTCCTTCAATTTCCCCTCTGTAATGCTATCTCTCTCTGCTAAACTTAAGTTTTACCCACTAAATCATCTTGACTCCCTTTTTCTTCTTCACTGCCTTTCTAAGAGTCTGCAATCTACAGTAGCCTCTCTAATAAGTCTTCCTAACCTACATTTCGGCTCTGCCACGTTTCAGTACCTGATAATTCAAAGAAAATGCCATTAACAGAAGTAAAATCTTCTCTACTCAACGTATCAACCTTTCCACTTCTATCCATCTAATGCACTAAAGTAAACATCGAATGGTTTTACTAAATGACAAGAACACTAGAATAAGGATAAATTTGCAAGCATACCAACAAATGATCGATTTACGTACTTCTTATTTCGCCAGTTCGACCTTCACGGTCGATATCTAGGGAAATGAAGAATGTCTCCGAATCAATGAACTTATTCTTATGTTTTCAATAAATTATTGTGTAATTCACTTGAAATAAGTCAGTCTTGCGACCCACTTTGCGCACAGAAAAATCGAAAGGATTCAAAAGAAACCATTGCTCTTTATTACTGTGCGCTATACAATGTTCTACGATTTTGCATGAAGATCTTCTTCGTACAAGAAAGGTGAATTAGTACCTCAGCATATTTCTCTTTCACTGTACTATGCCGGTCTCGGTGGCGTAGTGGTTAGCGTGCTAGCCTAGCAACGCAGAGTTCCCGGGTTCTTTTCTATTATTTCATTCTGTCACAAAAAAACTATGCCCTGACCAGAATTGGCCAGGGCATGGTTTTAAGAGGATAATTCTTATTTGATATTAGGTATCCACAAACCTTCGAAGATGAGGATCAACACGGTAATATAATAACCATTTACGGTTTACATCTTTCAAGTAGGCAGCAAAGAGAATCATAAATATACAAAGAAATTCAATTACCACGAAATCATGTGACAATAGTTAGTAGCATAATTTCATTTGGGAACGGCGTATACATGTACAATCGTTCGTGAAACGAGAAGATAAAGACGTGATGAAGATAAAACGCAAAAAAAACATTTCAAGCTAATATGATGTTATTAAAAAGTAAATAATGAAGTGAATTATTAATTAGTAATCTTTCAATTATCACAAAATGACAAAAAAGTTAATAACTAATATGAGAGCAAACAGCAAACTGTTAATTTTTCTAACTATGTCTGTAACGAATTATTCCGGCATAAAATATTTCATTTATTTGAGCAGCCCCCCATGCACGATATCAGTGCATAATCTGGTCTCGTGGTTAAGTAATGAAATCATAATAATATATAATATATTAATCCTTGAGAACCTAACGGATTTCTAAAGTTTAGTTTTAGAGTAACGTTTAACATTAATGGAATGCTTCTAATACGAATACTCTCTGTTGAAAATCGGAATCGCAACAATTATGTATAAGAATATATTTATGGCTCTGAAGCGATGTCCAGATTGATAGAGGAAGCCTGAAATTGAATCCTCTGCGGAAAGAGAAAGGGCTCCTGGTGAACGTAGCGTCTCAAGATGTCAAATAAGAAAGGGAATCTCGAAGATCTGAATGGGATTGGAGGGATAACGAAAAATCAATGTAAAGGAAAGATTAGATCGACGATAATGAGGACAAGTGGGGAGAGAAAGCAGAAATCAGATAGTGTGGGTGATAGGACGTGAGAGAGTTTGAGAACACTTACTGAAATTAACAGGGAAGATAGGGTAAAAGTATGCAGAAAAAGCATGGTAATAGGTAAGTTCTAAAGAAATTACGAAGATGTGGCATGGCAGAGATAAATTTAATAAATGAAGTTACGAAGACAATATATAACATACACATATTCCAAATTTACTATGAAGGTAAAGGAGCGTTAATGAGCTGGTAATCTCCCAAATGCAGCGTTTGAAGTCTTGAACTATATCGGATTCTATACTCCCGCTTATCTCTTTACGGCATAAAGAAAATACGATCAACGGTATTCACATGTCTAACGTACGCCTCTGTAAGCATAGCAAAATCATCCTTTATTTTTTGGTTGCGTAATATCGAAAGAAATATACTTCTAGATATTCCTAGAAATTTTCTCATGCATAAATACATTCGAAGTAATGGAA
Source organism: Ladona fulva (assembly GCA_000376725.2). Taxonomy (NCBI): domain Eukaryota; kingdom Metazoa; phylum Arthropoda; class Insecta; order Odonata; family Libellulidae; genus Ladona; species Ladona fulva. Next base: position 2,276,681 of record KZ308428.1, on the reverse strand, counting down.
TACAGAAGTATTGAATATACAGATTCTGATAGTTTTATTTCCCTGAATATTATTTTTACAGTAGACTCTTACATTAATACTACCGCTGAAGGCGAAAACTGAATAATTTCTAAAATAATGGTTATTTGTTCGGCTCGTTAATATTTCCTTTTCAAGGAGTAATACTATAATACTAATAATATAATTTGGATACATTTAAATATAAATAGAAAAAGTTTCTTACAAACTTTTGTGCTGAAATTATAGGTGGACGTATAATGTGCGGAAGTTTACGTTTTTTTTATTAACTTCATTAATTGTTTATTTAATTAATCACATCACAGTGTATCCTTCAGTCTCCGAAGTTTTCTGTACTAAATTTTGTCCTTAAGACTAGAGGATGTAAAGTTTATTGGTCGATTTAAGGTAGTAGAATATGGCGGGTGAAGGGATTTGAATTCTCATAAGCATCAGCTTATCCTCTTGAGAAATACAGTGGAAGGTCGCAGAGATTAAATTCCTCCAACGAGGGAATGGGCTGCTAATTCAGGTGAGTCCTCGAGCGATGTTTGGTATAGGATGGAGAGTGGGGAGAGAACGAGAAAGAGGTTATTAACTTGATGAAATCGACGTCAACGGAGTCGAACACGATTAACCGTTCCAGAAAGCACAGATACATACCTAATTCTCGGTTACTTATGTAAGAATTAGGGCAAGTTAGCGTAACATTTAGTCTTTATACGTTAGGTGAATGGGTGAAAAGTTGGTGAT
>KZ308428.1:2237906-2275013 GCA_000376725.2 Ladona fulva | reverse complement strand
GGTAGCCATCTCGTAAATGAAGAATGTTGTTAGCAAACGTTATTAAAATATAAACTAAAGCTTAAAAGATAAAGCGAGTATTTTCTGTCGTTTATATTTATTTATAGTTCGCCAATTGAAAGTGTAGTTTGTAGATTTACTAATTATTGATTAATAATAATGTTATCCATGTCGTCTGATAAAATGTTGCTATAATTTCATCACCATTAATATCTATACTAACCCAAATTTTCCTTATCTTCCCTCCCAATATTTTCTATATTTCACAATATTAGATGCCACATATTTTTTTAAGAGAAAAATCCTAATTTCGATATGTTTTGTATCGCTTATTAATTTATCCGTACTTGATAAAATTAAATTATATAAAGACGAAAAGAAGGAAATGAATAAAAAATTATAATTGTTGGAAAAACGAGGACTGGAATACGGAACGCTGTGAGACGAGCGAAATAACAAAAAAAAATATTTTTTCTATCTCCTGTTTGTGATGAGTTTTGTGAATGTATGAAGTCCTCTTTCATCAATCAGGGACTCGGTTGATTCGGAGCTTAATAGATAAAAACTGGGTCAGTCAATGTGATTGTCCAAGTGACAATCGAACAAAATGTGAACAACGGGGAAGAAGATTTTCAAATTCAGCGGAAACGGGTTCTGAGTATTTTTATGTCAGTTGATGGTCAAAGCATTGATACAGAGTACTTCCGTTAAATTTCTCATTTTATATTCGGAAGCTATTACGTGTTATGACTAATTATACTGATCGTCTCTTCTAACTATAGACTGCTGTGCATGGAATCGCGAACATGCATTACTTAACGTGTCCATTGATTCCATTTCGAAAGCTGATAGGAATCAACGGTGTTTCGCAGATGGCAAGACAACTCTGAGCTACATAGAAGACCAACTTTGAGTTGGTTCATTTTAGTTTTTGGGCTTTTTAATCCTGAGTAGAAGATGACATATCCTTGAATAGTAAACTCAGTAGGAAATACCAAAATTCCATCATCTATAGACATTTTATCAATGACAATTCGTGAATGCTGTTACCCAGGCATGGTAAGCATTTGGTAGCTCATATAACAAGATTGTATTTGTTATTATCACTAAGGTCTTTATTAAGGCAAGATGGAGACTAAAAAGTCCCTTCTTATCCTATCCTTCTTATCACTCTTTTCGTTGCAGAAGATACATATTGACAATTTTTGCATTTATTTTCTCGCATAATTTCAACTCACTGATAAAATTAGGCCATATCTACATCGGAAATTTACTGCTTCAACAGGAGTTTGTCCTATTTAACATGGAAAATTGCAAAACCGCAACTTAGCTGCTCGTTTTGCAAATTGAACGGTGGGTAGGGTTTTTAACTTCGTCCGTCGGAACGGAAGGAAGTGCCCAGGTAAACCAAGAATAGCTTATACACAGTAATTAGTAATAACTAAGAGAAGGATATATTCACTTCTTAAGTTTATGCTTTTCCTAAAATTTTGTCGCCAGAGAGCAATAAATTTTAATACGATATTCGTAAATGATGCAATGAGAACTTACTTCAATCTTCCATCTCATTGGGAAAAATTGAAACTTTATTTCCTGACATTATTGGTTTATAAGAATGGGTTTTTCTTCATTCCTACCTTAATCTGTATATGAGATGTTGCATATAAGACAGTTATTGCAAACAAATTGGATACGCTTGCATGTTTACATGCACGTAAAAATGTAAGAGTCTTCAGATTTTATCTTTTTCAAAAATTATTAAACTGTCTCGCCGCAGGACAGCAGGCGGCGAAATAATAATTTCTCTTCTCTTCAAGTTTGTTACCTACCTATTTCATGAACAGGGTGGCTTTATACATTTAACTAGCGAATCAGACGCCTCAGGACGGAGAAATCAATAGGGCATATGAACAGCAATATCGGAAAATGATGAGAGTTCAAATACAGGTTAATTAGGTTAAAAAATACAAAGAATATAAATATATTTTAGTAATATTTTAAATAGATTTGAGAATATTCATCAGGATTTGTAGTAAGTATTGTTTGGTGTTGAGGTATTTACTACTGTACTCTTATCAGAGAGTGAATTTAATATCAATGATCTTATAATAATCAATGGAAAATAAGTCATTTTCACTTCTTTACAAATTCATTCCTATAAATGTGTAACTGCGGATAGTTTTTCTCGTATTCGCTTACCCATTACATAATAATTAATTTATCATTAATTAGTATAATTAATCAGATTATATTATTTATATATCGCTTATTTCTTGGTACTCAGAGAACAACACCACATCATCTTCCATTTTCATTCAGGGCAGAGAATTTAAAAACTGTGCACGGTACATCAGAGAGGGTTTTTTGAGAATTAATAAAAGTGATGTTACATACGTATAACTCAGTAAACGGGTCATTATACAGCGATAACGAGAACCTCTGCTCTACAAGATATAGCCTAGATCGAACTGAACTGTTATTATAAGTAATAATGGCAAGATACTGAAGGAAGTAATACACCTAAAAGTATTTTAGAAATCCATCGATAGAGTTACCTTTGAAATGTTCCAAATAACTACTTTAAGACTAATAGTATGATGTAATTGATGATAGACGGTGAGATTAATGGGGCGTAAAAGGAAAGAGCACGAGTAATTAAGACACCGAATCAGTAACAAATATAGCGTCATGTAATAACTACTGATACCCAAATTGATCAAACGATAACCTAGAAGGAAAAAGGCAGTCATATAATTGGAAATGTATCCTCTGGGCAACCACGCATCTGAATTACCGTCCGTAGTGTATATACCTATTGAATTCTTGGAATATTGCGGGAACTACCATACTCACTGCTCTCTTACATCATCCGTATGAAATTGCGCCCGCAAGATCCATCTATGCTAGAGCTTAATCATAGATGTTAAGGCAACCACGTAGGGCACAGTATGGAAGAAAAAACTGGAAATGGAGTATGAAGATATTGCTAAGAGAGGAGTGAGCGTGGATGACGCGTCGTAATGAGAGATCGCCTCGAAGTTGGAAAGGAATCCACCATTAGTAACCATGGGAACGTTGCCTCTCTTCCCTTGCGCCCTCTTCCGGGGACAACCACGCCCCTCTGACCTTCGCCTCTCACTCATCCCGTTTCCACACGCCCTCTCGTGGCGCCACCTCCCGACCTCTCTCGTACCTCTTATTCTTTCGGAAACGAATTTCTCCAACGCAGTTTTTTCAGCGTCTCGTTAAATCTGTGGTTTTCAACACGAACGCGATCTTGGGTGCGCACATAATTCGAAAATTTCGGTGGCCATATAATATGTAGGTCAAAAATGGAAGCGACAGTACATACACTTCGGTCTCCATTATTATGCGGACCGAGGATTATCAAACATTCACATCATTCAGGAGGTTTATCCTCGCCAGGGTGGTGGAATGGTTAGATTGCTAGCGCTCTAACTCTAAAAAGGTCCCGTGTTCGAGTCGAGTCCCGGATAGTCAGATATATTTGATCTGGGAATGGTACTGTGAGTTCGTAATTGATAATAGTATTTAAAATGTATGTAATTTAGGTTCTTTTGTTTCTATTCAAGAAATTATTACTAAGAAAATGTGGTACCAATGTTAGCCATTGAATAATTACACAAATCCAAGTATCCAAAAAATAACAAATAATTTCTAAAGTAGTATTTATATTTTTATAACAAAATAATCGTCTTATCGTAAAGCATAATTTTTATTGTTTCTGAGTTCTAGTCTGAAACATCATTATCATGGATGAAAATTTTCTATTTTCAATTTCTCTCGATTATAATATTTGATAGAAAAGAGATGTTGAACTTTTTCCACGGAATTTTAATACAGACTCGGTCAGGTTTCAGCGAATGATCGCCGTCATCAGGCCTGCTGGTAAAATGATTCCACAAAAAATCTCCAATGTCCGTGGAGATTACAATGCTTTAAAATATACCGTAGGAAAATAAAATAAAATGAGAAAATGAAGAGTAAACGAATGAAATCGAAATAAAATATCGAAAGAATCACGGAAGCTACCCATTTACCTTAGAATAAGGAATAAGTGAATGAGATGGCCTAGAAAATATTGAGGCGAAAGGGAATAGAACGAACGAATGATGATAATCAGAAGCAGAGCGGAAGGAGGAGGTACAATATGGAGAATGAAGTTTGAAAATAAACGACAAATTGGAAGCAAGGGAGCGGAAAATTAATATACGAAAAGAAGAAGAAAAGAGAAAACAATCATGAAAATATTGAGATGATATTCAAGTTGAGGTCGAGGAGGAAAGGAAAAGCAGGAGAAGTGGAAGGAAGACCTAATTTATTTTGATATGTCGAAAAAAAATGAGAAAGGTTATGGACGAAATACGGATGAGAATGAACGAAGAGAACGTGTCATAGTGAAGACGAAAGAGAAAATGTAGAGGGAATATAAATGGCGGGGACAGTCAAATGAAAAGGAATATGACAGGGAAAGCATGTGGGAATCTTGGTGCAATGAATGGCAAAGGAATAAATCAGGATAGAAAGGAGAAGGAGAGAATGTAAAAGAGATGCGCAGGATGAAAAAGAGTAAATGTGAAGAGGAGCAGGAAAATATGGGAAGGGCATAAAAAGACGTTGAAGGGGAAACGGAAGTGTGAGAAGAATCGAATAGAAATGGGGTTCAGGGAGCGGACGGGAGTCGACGTTCTTTGAAAGATCGGTTCACAAGTTTTTCTACGAACCAATCCACTTCCTTAATACACTAGTTTTTCATTAGTTTCTTATTGCACTCTTTTATCTAAGCCAGTGACTAAGATGGCTATTAAATGGCCTAGCCAAAGGAAAGTAGAGTTTAAAAGAAGTTGATATTTAACAAATAACATTTGATATCTAGTTACGAGTCGTAAATGAAACTACAGCTTTGTGTGGAGTACGATTTTACATTTTTCTTTCTCGGATTCATTTAAAAAATATAGATTTAAATGAGGATGGAAGAAGTTTAAATGTAAGATTGCGTTGATTTTAGCCATGTTCTCAGGGTGCAAAAGAATCCCGCATATTCCAAAACAACGTTAGAGTTTCGAGAAAAGCTTCGAAAAGCCGTAGCTTGCAAGCAAACAAACCGTTAGGAAGTTCTAACCAGGGTTTTCCGTGGTTGCGCTTTGCAAAGTATCGAAAGGGATTGTTTTATTGCAAAGCGCACTGGTTGGAACTTACTAATGGTTGGTTTACTTGCAATCTATGGCTTTTTGGAGCTTTTCTCAAAACTCTACTACAGGAACACAGCCGTGTTCCTTTTTCTTATTGATTCAGAAGGAAAAATTATTTAAGGAAAAAATTAAGTAATTAAATTTAAGAGGATTATAATAAATGCTTGTTTCAAAATGCCACTGAAGGCTTAGGCGAACTTTATATGCAGCGAAGTCTTATATTTCTTTCGGCAATGACCGGTGTGAATTTAAGATTTCACACCGATACTGATTGCTTCAGGATTTGCATGCAACTTTTTGTCCGATAGACACTTCCACTAGAATACCCACTCTATTCCTTATAATAAAACCGAGTGGCATCATCGAGGAGAATACATTTGGATACGATGGTCCATCAATCAAACAGAAATTCTGAATTAAAAGAGCGAGTTTAGAATAGATAAGCGTGGAAAATTCGCGAAGAACATTTTTTCGCTTTCACGCCACAGGTATAATTGTCCAAGGTGGACATATATCTTGCTCTGCCCTTATCCCGTTTCCAGTTCGGTTGCCTCCTCTCATCCTTCACTCACCTCACTTAGCCTTTCACAATTCCCTGCGCTCTGCTGGACTTCGATACGAATCCCGCTCCCTCTTCCCGTCGAATGCACTACTTCCATTTCCAACTAATACTATTCATTGTAGATCCTATTTAGCAGTGCTTTTTAGGTTATTCCCTGGATTTTATTAGAAAAAAGATGAATTTGGGAGTATTTTCACGGGCGATTCTAAAAACTCGCCAGGTCAAAGGACGGTTGATTAAATATTATTTTATATTTCTATAACCAACAAAATAACGATGACTTTTTACCTGATTCCATAAAAAATTTCGGATTCGACTCCCAATCGTTTAGGGTATAGTCCGGGACATGAAGATTATTCTCATGTCTGGAAGGCTTTTTCGGTTTCTAAAAACAAAATGAAAAAAATCCCAATTAAAACAGATTGAGCACTGTAAGATAGATTATTATATTAATTATATATGGCGAATAGAGGATTTCACGAAAGTAGGTTACGTAAGGATCAGGAGTTATGCTAAAATTAAATTGACCTAATTAAAAATATAACATATTTCCTTAGCACAATTTTGCTTTGGGTATGAAGTCGATAGCAAAACGTTTAATGAGATGAAAGAAAAAAAATCCATTGAAAGGGCGTAGCGTAATTCAGATGACGTTTACTTAAAATATTCACTCTATAGCACCGTGAGTATTTTAAGTTTACTTAAAATTAATATGAAGTAAATATTTTCGCCATTAAGAGATTTAAAGGAAGTGAACTTGACCAAGAGAAACCTAATTCCTTGATGAAAATCTGTTTTTAAATATCCTAATAAATATAAAAAAAGAAGATGGAAGTGCTAAAAACCCGCGAAATACAGTCCAAAAGCAATTTAGTTACCTCGACTATTCAGCGAAAACGATTTCCTTTCAGGATAATTGAATCAGCCCAGCAAAAGAAAAGAGACATTTTAACCTCTCAATTTATTTAAGGTGGTTTTACTCGCGTAACTTCGTCTCATTAAATAAATTTTGACCAACAAATTCTCATTTCCCTGATCAGAATCAGGGAGAAACTTAAAAGGCAAGTTGAGATTCTTGCCGCAATCTTCATCTTTCTCCTTCCCTCTCACAACTTGAGGGAAGACTTTATGGTAGAGAGAAGCAGGAAAAATAAAGGTTTCGAGGAAGGGTTGGAGTACTGAAGTGAAGTGGAAACTTTCCCAGGCCGTTAAAGAGTATTCATCCGCTTCTACGTCTCTCATGCCCCGAGGAAGACCAGGGCTGCCTTGAACAAGCGAATGTTAAAATAGGAAAATATGTAAAGAAAGGGAGGGAAGTGAAAGAGAACGCAAGAACTCAAACAGATATGTAGGACAAGGGAATGGTAAAGTCAGATAACATAGCGTTGAAGAAGGGACAAGAAATGTGTGGAAGGAAAAAAGACGATTACAGAAGAATTCAGAAAATACTTGTAAGATCTATTTCATATTAAAAAAAAAGAATATTTCGTGGAAAGCTTGTTGGACAGCATTTAAGGCACGAAGGTCTAATAAAGCTAATAATGGAGAGAAAGGTGGTAGGAAACAGAAAAAAGGAAGACCACGCCTACGTTATTTTGACCAAATATTAAGGACGTGGGGAGTATGAGCTACTACGAAATGAAGTGGTTGGCAGATAGACTAGAGGAGTGGAGATTGGTTGCAGATCAATCTACGGACTGAAGATTGAATAAGAAGAAGTTTTTTCAAGGAGTAGACATCTTCAGGTGATCCTCAAAGGATGCCGACTTGTTAACGAAACTAGTCGAATAAAAATCTGCTGTGGAAATAACGAAGTATTCTTTCTTTTAATATGTGTGTTAAGTTCCACGAAGTCACACTTGGACATATTAATTTTACTAAGATCTATTTTCACAGACTAATTTTTGTTCCTGCAGCTAGATGTTTATATTTTATGCTTTCCTTTTCATTTCTGTAGAATTTCGGAAACTCATGGGGGTCTTAAAATCTGCCATTTACTTCTTCCTTGATTTCCTTTTCTTACGCTCCTAAAATATTCCTTTCTCAAAGACCGATTAAAAATAGATTGTCTTATAATGTAAAAATCTGATCATCATTCATTCCAGTGTTTCCAGTAAATATCTCTGTTCTATGACTCTAATACTCGATTTCTCGCTTCTATGGCAACCGGTTTTGTACGTTTCATCCTTCTCCGAATTCATATTTCTCTTTATAATTAATCAAGTATGAAGATAATTCACAGCATTGCTCAAATTTGGTCGTAGAAATGTCTTAAAAGTCGAAATATAAGCATCAACTTTCAACCCCAAAAGAGTGTACGCAAAACGGGCATTAGAATGCATGGACACTTTGAAACAGTTTCGGCTTTTGGTAAACAATTAAGGATATAATCAGAAATGTTCAAAGAAGCAAAAACTATGGGCAAGGTAGATGAAAAGGACTGAGGGAAAATAAATGAGAGGAGTAAAGAAGAAAGAGAGAATCCTACATACCCTGGAGGGAAACGTATGAGAGAGGAGGACTATATATCAAGAGCCTCAGAACCTATTCTCAGAAGAGCAGAGGGAGGGAGTTTCACTGAAAGGACAGAGATGGGAGAAAGAGATAGCTGGAAATGTACACGAATAATATGCAGATAAGTGCCTATAAGTGCTCTAACGCGAGTTCAAAAGGCAAAAAATATTATAGCGCTATCATGCGAACAAAAACAACCCTAAGATAAAGGATACGGTAAATTAGGAAAAAAACATTCTGATACCGAGAAACGCCTAAATAATTGTGAATCTCTTACGTTACCTTATTGTAGCGAACATGTAGCAACTTGGAGGTGAAAATAGAAAAAAAAAACTTTACAAGAAATACTCTCTCATTCATTGTTGTTGAGTGAGTGTGTTCGAAAACTATTACTGCTAATTATCCTGCCTGGATAATCGACATGGAACACTGTTTTAGAAAATTGTAGTAATAGAATGTTATTTCGAAGGCAATTTGTTTCACGAATGAACACTTAGCACTAAATTCTATGGATAAGTGTCCCGATGGGTCAATCAAGACATCAAACGGATCAAAGAGCAATCGCTAAATAAATCCTGGTTCAGTTATCATGTGATTCATTCATAGGAATTGCAAAGAACTTAGACAAGTGAATTTTTTTTTTAATTTTTAAATTTTGTTAGTATGGAGAGGATATCAATTTATATTGCCATTGATATTAAGATCTTGAATTCGGCAAGGTTTTGGAATCCTTTTCAAAACTGAAAAACTTTTGTTTTTTCAATGGAAGCGGATCGTTCCGAATGAATTGGTTATTTTTAATTTGGAAAAAACTTTAAAAAAGCAAAAATGTTTAACAAGAGCAAAATTCTCCAGGAGAAACTATCCGATTTGATTCATACATAGTTGTCTCACTTACACAAGATGCCAGTTTGAAATAATGACAACGTTGTTAACTTAATCGGACATTCCATTAAAAAACGGAGAGTTTAATCTTCTACAAAAAATCTTAAATGCTCTGTATCTCAAAGCATCTCCAACAAAAGGCACAATCTCATAATAATATACCTTATATGTAGAATCAAAAATTTAGACAACTTCAAGGCAAATTCAATGAAAAAATTAGCTACGTCACAGTTGTTAGATAATTAATTCAAACCCAAGCCACACAACAGAATACCATACAAACAAAATAACAATACCAATTTACTTAGCGAAAAGATTTACTTGCTCTGATTTAATTTGTGGTAGTGGAAAAGGGAGTATATCTTTAGAAGGTGTAGGAGATGTTGACAGAGGCCGCTACAATGAAGTTAAAAATGTCCCTCTCAACGAAAAGATTTCGGAAACAAAATCTATTTTAAATCCTGTAACAACTTAATTAACAAGCAACTAAATTTTACCAGACAAATTTCAAAGGCGGTAAATACAAATAAGGCGACTGTAAAAACTTCAAGTACTTCCCAAAAGTATGGGTTGGATTCGTTGATGATGATTTACGATGCTAAGTACTATTGAACGTAACATTCATAGTTTCATTAAACTCTCAGCATGATTCAATCAAGTTCACGCACGGAATAGAAATTAGCATTCATAGACGCAATTATTGAAAGATGAAACGAGAAATTAAATCTCAATGTTCACAGAAAACATGCACTATCGGACTTATACATCACATTTGAGTCAAATCACTAAATAACACATGAGTTAGTCAAATTTCATCTAATGGTTTACAGATTTCTGCGCTTACCTGTGTCAATACTAGATTTTAACAAAGAACTGGGATACATACAAAGTGCGCGAGTTTAAAAGGCTATGAAACAAATTTTTCTGATGACATTCTCAGCATCAAAGAAAACCATTAACAAATAATAATAACATCCGCTTTGTTGACCAGAGCACAAATAAGTGTTACCATTGAGACATAGGGTTGCGATTTCCCAGATGTGTCTATAGCTCTATTGACTGATGTTTAAGTGTTTAATAATATTTGCAAAGAAGCTATTAAATGCAATGGCAATGACACTAGAATCTTGTATATTTTTTTCATCACATCTATCTCTTCAATTTCTTAACTACTTTTTCTTAGGCCTTATTCACCTTTTATTATTTCCCATGTTGCTTTACTTTTGTGTTTTGATCTCTGAATATAATTATTATATACCATTCTCTTACCCACTTTTTGATTTTATGCCAAATTAATCGATAATTTTGTATAAACCGAATGAAGGCGGCATTATCTATTCTTTGTTTTGCCTTATCATGTAATAATCTTTTCCTTTCACTAAGAGTAGTTATTCTTTGGGTTACCCCATTGATTTGGAGATGCCTTGGTATCTGCTTACATGATACAAGTGGAAAGGCTTCATTGAATTTGTCAGAGAAGTTTGCTAGAAAGGCGAATATTCCAATCAAATGTACATGCATTTGGAAAACAAAAATGATAAATAGAAACGGGCTTTAAAGAACATTTAGCCCATTTCAAGAACGAAAGACGCAATTAATCAAGCCAAGCAATACACCAAGAAAAAGAACTAAGAAATGACCACCCGATAAACATTGAAAAGTTAAAACTTACATAAACTCTAAACGAAAACACTAAATTAGACGCACACGAAAGTGTTTACATTTTCCAAAATAAAAACAGTGCCCATAGTAGTGATGGGAAGGTCACATTCCAATGCTTCCGCTTTACCAATCACTTGCTCATCGTCCTCACTATCTATAACCCCACTCCACCGTAAGGTTTCAACGGAAATATTATGTATAAATACCTTCTCTCCCATTTCAGCTCCGGGTGAATTCCCGGTTCATCTCTGACAATGTCAGCTTGGCTGACGGAGTACGATTCAGCTTTTATTCATTGATTCATTTATATCTCTATTGTTTTATGGTTTTACGAGTTTCAATTGTTCGTCTCTAGGGACAAATCTTAACTATCTTTGGTTCGTTGTGTCCTGTTGACATTCCGCATTTACACTCACCCTAGTTAAGATCTCCACCGTTAGTTTCACATTAAGACTGTTCTCTCGTGGACAATGGATTTCAGAAAATTTCCACATGTATACGCTTAATATCTGCAGAAATACTCTTCTTAAAGCAGTTTCCTAGACATGATGCGTTTCTCAGATTTATCAACATATTCCTTTTGTCCACAAACCAAAATTAGCCTCGATAACTTGGAGTTAAAATGCGAATAATCTGACCGTTCGTGTCTCTATTTTATGATTCCAACTTGTAATATTTCGTACAATCATTTCTATTAGCAAAATAAACATTTTTGAAAATATATAAATGCTAAGCATATGTATTTATTGACATTAAAGAATAATTAAGGATCTAAATGGTGAATCAGTAATCAAACGTTCCACTTCCATCGTAGTTTTGTAATTTTTGTTTCATAACTTACGTTCTAAATATTTAAATCCCCTTTGTTTTACCTTAAGCGACTCACTAGAATCGATGGAATCGAATCGAGACTCGAATTTTCTTCCTATATCTTAACAAAAATAACGCCTATACTATTTAACATACTATTAAGAATGTTAACATGCAGCAAAGATCATAATTTACATAAAAACAAATCATTACAGTCAATAGGAATCAACAGGAATGATAACAGTATTAGACAAAATAGTTCAGAAAATGTCATCTAATAAATGAAAACAAATAGTAATAACTATAATTATTCTACCCTTTATTAATTAATGTTAAGCATGGAAAACGCCCTGAATCTCGAAATCAAGTTCACCACTACAAAAAATATCTCCAAACATGCGCAAGAGTAGATCCTTCTAGCCCCAGCTGATTATGCGATGCATTCATGATTTAGAGGAGAAAGGTATTCCCTAGAAAACGTGGAACCCTACGTCAGGTAGAATTAGCAGGCCCCTCCCCTTTCCAAAAATCATTTCTGGTAAAATTAATCACAGTCTCTGAGCTGCTGATGGTCTCCCAAGTGAACTCGAAAACCAACAGAAAAGGTTCAGTCCCAACTCCGAGCGTCATAGAGTGATTAATCTCCTAACGCTAACATGTGGTTAGAACAAGATATCACGCACACATCCCGATTCTGGTCTTAAAAGTTACATTTTCATCTCCATCCGAAATTTTGGAACGCGCGTTATTAAACTTTTTACGCGAAAATTATATCGAAAAAGAAAAGAAATACTAACTGAACTGCTTATCTAGGGTCAAATAACAACTCACTGTATTCAAAAAGGAAAAATGAAGCTTCTGTGACGTAGCGGTTAAGGCGCTTCTCTGTCTTCTCAGGCAAAGGGCTGTGGTTCAATCCCTAGCGACGACTATTACCAGCCGGCATTCTCTGGGCAGGCTACAGGTTGACTCAGTCTGTCAAAATGAGGTTGGAGGTAAAACCCTTGGAAAAATTGGAGTAGTACCGGCTCCATCTCATATCGTTAGGCTCAATATTAGCAGTCTTAACCTACTGACTCCCGAAAGCGTTACTACGCTACGAAAGGGAGACATTAAAAAAAGGAAAAGTTGATATGCAAGAAACCGTTTTCAATGTATAAACGATGAAGTAATGCTTTGTAATGTGTTTTTATTTCGGAGTAATAATTTATGATATTAACTATATCTGTAGTCAAACCAAAAAACTGGGCAATCAAACACAAGTTTACCCTGATGGCCCACTACCAAGAAGTCAACGTCCTGTCGTTGGATTATATCAGAGAAAATGTTGTCTTAAATAGATATCAAATGCTTGGAGCTTAGGTTTATCCAAAAACATGATGTTGGCACCGGTAAGCAACATACAAAGAGGTATTAGAACTCTGACAGAGTTCCAGGAAGCTAAAAACACTCATCCTGAAATCGAAGTAGGGAAGCCTCGAGCATTTGCATCGCGACAAGTAACCGCAAGACATATCGAGAAATAGGGTGCTGAGAATTTCCGAGAAACACTATAAAATTCAAGTGAGTCGTGAAAATAAATACGAGAAAACCCCAGAGGTGGAGGGGCATTTGAGAGGGAGCGAAAGGATGAAAAAGGGAGCGATTCGAGACGGAAAGTATTTGCACACGGGGACAGAAAAAAGAGAAATTGAGTGGAGATGAGGACAGAAGGAGAGGCAGAGTGGGGGGAGAGGAAAGGATAAAGCTGAAGCGTAGAGGGAGATGTGAGCGAAGATGGAAAAGGGGCATGAAATAAGGGCAGAGAACGTCAGAAGGAGGGAAGGGACTCTATCTTGAGTGCCCCCACGTGAATGCTTGCGAAACGGTTTTGGATTCCAGGAAAGACGAACGCCTTCTTCCAAAGTAGGCTAAGGCTCTCTCTCACCATTCCTCTTCCTACGCTGCATCTATCTTTCCTTTCTCACTACGTCCCCTCCTCACCTCTCATACCATTTTTCTCTGCTTCAAAATGAGGGAGATCTCTCACCCACCTTAATGGCTGCGAACTGCTCGAGAGCCCGTACGAAAAGACTTGAAGAGAAGAAAGAGGGAAAAAATTATTTTTCGCAAAAAGACGTAGAAAGAAGAGGTCGGAGAGTATTGTAGAGGCATATCAGGTGGGGAATAGTATTTTCGAGAGGACCGAAATTTACTTTCTAAACGAAGAAAATTGCGTAGTTTTAATGGACTGCAAACTTGGATTACTCCACAAAAATAGCCGAATCCAATTAACTGGAGCAAGGTGACTTGCTGAGATAATTACCTTAGAGTATTACATAAACAATTTTTGCGCCTGGTTCGTTTATGGAGACGCTCTTAAAACATTGTTATGTTTGGTATTTTTAAACTAAAAGAGACGTGTTTGCGTTGAGGATGAATTTGCAAATTATTTAGACATACAAGTATGTACTGTAAGGTTGTTTATCGACTTTGGTGCGGGAAGGTGACACACAAACATTCTTCCTTGCATTTTAATCAATAACTTAGGGAATTCAATGTTTTTATACCATCTTATTATATTCTCTTATTGATCTGGTATTTTATGTTATATTAATGTAATATAGCATTTTATGATTTTATAGTAACTCATAGCATCCCAACCGTATGTATAGTATTTCTTTTAAGTAGAATACGTTTTCTACGACCAACTCCTATATCATAAAATCGATATTGTTAGGCGTGACTTCGTGGAAAGCCACAATGCAATGAAAGAAAGTAGAAAGTAAGAAAAGTACTAAGTCTTTGCTTTCATTGCGAACTCCTATATCGTTTTATTGAATGTTTCCAATAAGCCGTGCGTAAGAAATAAGTGATCATTTACCATCAATCCTGACCTAATAAAATAAAGATAGATAAATTATTCCAGTGTAGTCGTTTGAAGCAAATAGACATTGAGATAACAGTGTCCTTCTTCACCAGGAGATTCCTCTCTCGACAAAAAATAGATTTTATTTGGTCAGTTTTTATGTGAAGTGCACGGTGGCAGATTTTCGTAGTGGTACACGGCAGCGGACGACACGGTAATTTATAGGGAAACAGGAAGCTCAAAGGGTAGATTAACCCTATCATGTGATTTAGATAACATTATGAAATGCTACTATGATTGGCAATTAGAGCTCAATATAGATAAATGTTCAGTAATCAACTTCTTCCAATGGAAAAATAATGCCAATGATTATTCGTACCGGCTCCGAGGGCAAACTTTATCAACAGTAGAAACGGTGAAATACCCTCACCAGTAACTTAACCTGGGGGAACCCACATCCGTAATATATGTGGTCGAGCGCTTAAGAAACTCGGATTCGTGAAGAGAATTGTCGGTAGAAGCGAAGAAAAATCCGTGAGCGATGTTACGTTGCGTTGGTCAGGCCTCACCTGCGTGTAGTGTATGGGATCCTGCAGAAAAATGTTCTATTCGGGAACTAGAAAAAGTACAGCGAAAGGCGATAAGTTTTGTAAAGAATTGTTACGACAAGTCAGTGAGTGTTACGCAAGTACTTCAGGACGTGGGATGGGAATCTTTAGAAGATAGAAGGCTTAAACAAAAGTTAAATCTACTTAATAAATTTAGAGAAATCACGTTCACAGATGATGTAGCTGACATAATGCGTCTCCCATTTTGTATAGGCCATTCTGATACTGCGAGAAAAATCAGAGAAATAGATGCTAGAACAAGTCGTTTCAAAAATTCATTTTTTTCCGCGAACGATACGCGAAAGCAATCGATTAGTGAAGTAGAGTCATGGTGCTTGCACCCGCTGCCACACACCGAAAGATAAGGCGGCTTGCAGGGTACTTATGTAGATGTAGAAGACTTCGCGTAATTCAGTTTGCTCTTTAGACTGGGCAGAAGCCAGATCACATCTTCATATGTTCAAACTTCACAGATTCAGGCGAGGTGTTGTGGTAATCCATAATGGAAAGGAACTATGAAAGATTTGTACTTTTACCACAAAGTTGTGGTAAAAGTACAAATCTTTCATAGTTCCTTTCCTTCATATGTTCAGCTACCATACTCATAAATGTTTTTAAATATTGCTGAGAGGAGGCTGTTGGGCGTTAATTCTTCAAACTTTCCTTCCTTCCTTCCTTGTCCTAAAAAGGTAATTCGTACGAAGTTTCAGTCCTTTAGGATTCTATCTTATTCCTTGAAATTGGTGAATAACTGAGTTAAAAAGTTTAATTCATCCTTAAAGTTCCAGCTATTCCGTTTGCACTCCATCTGCTTCCTTACCTCTTCTAATCTTCGACTGTTTGTTGCATGTCTGAAGTTATGTTTCGTTATTTACCGAAGTATTTCTGTGCTGTTTTCAAGTATTATGTCGGTCGCACGATGTGTTGCCGTCCTTTTTCTGTATGCTCTTCAATATCTTCTTTTCAACTGCTAGGCATTGCCTAAACTTCTTCATGTTCTTGTTGCTCTCTACAGTCTCTAACATATATCTTTCGTTGAAACTCCTGACATCTTCCATCACCTTTCTGACTGACTTGTAAAGCTCGACGTATTCGGTGTCATCTCTTGGCGTGTCTGAATTCTTCGATTCCTTTCGGCGTTTCATCATCTGATTAGTTTTCTCACTGACATTTCTTTCCTTCAGTCTTCCAGGTATGCTTTCAATTTCTTCTGATGCTCTCTAATGATTTCCATGTTTTTAGCACACGTTTTAATGCAGTGCTTGTAAGTGTGTAAATGTGCTAGAATATGTTGTCTGTTTCCTTTTTCTCTCATACGGTCCTCTCTTAATACTCATTAGCTAAACGATACATATACATTTTCACTGAAGAATATAAGTTAAGACTTGGGTCTCTCTGGAGAAACAGAGTTTTTTGATTCTTGGACTAGTCCGGCGATTCTAATAGAACCTTGAACAAATGAGCTATCCCTTTTTTTGCTTTTTTTGATTGAAAAATCTAAGGATGGAGAAGCATGGCCGAAACTGACCAATCCGATTCTAAACACTAAGAAAATCTTTGGTTAAATGGCAGGGTTTCGAAGCTATTGGAAATTTCGACTCAAAAGATATCGCATGGAGAATTCAAATTTGCTCCGGATGTGGTATCAGAGTCGACAAAAAAAGAACCCACCTGAGAGCCAAACATACACTCACGACCTATTCGAGGTCTGTTAGAATGTGTGCCAATCGAACGCTTCACTGCACAGTCAAATCCTTGCGGGCGGTTGACTTTGTAAGCTTGGAAACACGAGACGCGAGGGAGGTTTATTAGCGGCGAAGAGAGATTGGCAAAAACGAGGGAAGGGAATAGGGCATTAACGCTTAACTTAAACATGAGCTTTTGAGTCAAAGGAGCAGTAGTTGATTGATTAAGTCGCAACAGGCATCAGAAGAAACTCTTAGAATAAATACCAATATTATCACGTCTCATACGTTCTTATACCAAGTGTCTTTCAAATAAATATTTTACACACTTTTTTCCCCAAAAAATGTGAAGAAAATAATCCTACATCACAGCATTCTGATGAGAAATCTGAGTATAGGAACTCCTCTGTGTTAACAAATCAAAATAAATATAAAGAAGCGTTTCCGTTATCAAAAGAAGCTCAGGGTAATTAAAAGTTGACTTAAAATATTAAGGGTTATTCATAGATAACGAATGTATGTATGTATGTAAAAGCATAAAAAGATGAATATATTTCGCTAAATATTTACGGCTAGTTAATATACGTAAAATCCATTCAAAAGTAGTGAATTTTTTTGGTGGAAATACTCCTTTCTCTGAAAATCACGCTGTTCACCGTTGAGCAGATATATAAAATATATTTTGAATCTTTTTCATTATATCAGCACTTATAAAGGAAGGGACAAATTCAGAAGCGAGTTGAAAGAAACCGGTTGTGAGGCGAGAAAGATATCAAATCAAAAAAAATCAAAGTATGGAAGAGGACTGTGAAAGGAAAAATGCAGAAGGGAGAGGTGAAAGAGGAGAATCAGAGAGTTATGAAAGGAGAGGTGTAGAGGAAAGGAAGATTATTTGCATTTCAGACGGCGAAAGCGTCTCGATTCTCACAGACGTTTCAAAATCGAAGGTGAGTATCCTTAAAAAACCACTTCACCCCAATACCCTTTCCCCTCACCTCTCCTATCCCTCTTGAGTCATATAATTCGTTCTAGACTCCCAAAGAGGTCAAAATGGTACCTCTTTTGGTAGGAGAAGGGAAAGGAGGCTTCAGAGGTATAAGAACGAGAGAAATGCTCCGAAATAAGTATATGCAATAGAAGAAAAAGAACAGACTACGAGGGAATTCTTTGGGAAGATCAGATGAACCTCGTCCAGGAGAGGGTAGGATAAAACTAACTAGATTACCTATGAAGTCCAGGAAAAGAGATTCAAGGGCTTAAGGATTTAACTCTGGAAAAATGAGGAGGAATCAGGATTGTCCAATTGATTAGGCGAGTGGTGGAGACACTGAGAATGATGATGTAACAACAGAGGTGCAGGACACAAATGCCTATTCTCAAGAGACGTAACGTCCTCACTGTTGTCTGTGGGTCCATTTATTTTGCTCGGATCCCAGCCAACATTGTTATGTTGTGTAACGTTAGTTTTGGATGTAGTTAGCTTTGTTTACAGTTAATAATAGTCGCTCATATATTTCGCATGCAGTATTGTAGCATCTTTTGGTGCACCTACTTCCAACAGTGTATAATTTTTCATATTAATCACACAATCCCTACGTTATTGCGATTCGTAACCAGCAATTTTCATTAAATTCCACAAATTCTTAAAAATTAAATCGGTAAATGACCGAAATTGTCATAAATTGTCTCATATGTTTTGCTTCTAATCTGAATTATCAATCGGATATTGCGTCCAGAAGATATAGTGCTAATCTTCACTCACACACATCTTTTAGTGTTAGTTTCCAGACAATCTTTTAAAAAGCTTCGCTTTATCTTTCATTACCGTTCAATATCTGTCATAATTTTTATAGTATCCTAATGCAGCTAAAATATCTATCCTTTAATACTCTGGTAAACCTGGTTGAATTCCTTTCTGACTGAAGTTTTTAGAATAAAGACACCCATTAATCCACATGCAATTATATATCATTCAGAAATTATACTTGTATCTAACGCTCCTTTGGCGTGATGACTATACACTTTGATTTTTAAAATGCACAGTGATGACTAGATTTGGGTGGAAAATACTATCTCCAATAAAACTGAAGTTGATGCAAAATACTCAAATTTTGAGAAATGCTGCGCCACTCATTTTTTACTGTTAAAAAGAAGAAGCAGTCATCTAACGAAAGTTGAGGAAATCGCGAGATTTTTCTCACTGTTATCTATTGGACTTTTCAGCGTTCTTTAGTTTTAACAAACTGGGAGTTAAATAGATTGAATGACGTCGAGGTGAAGAGATATATTTCCTTTTTAGAAAAATCACTATCTTGACTAAAAATGGGAAAATATGAGATTCGAAAACAATGGCATCTTAACAATACTGCGTTAAAAGTTAGCGAAGGAAAAGGCTAGATTTCTTGGGTCTTACGAGGAAATAGGAAAAAGATGGGGCGGAAGAAGGGAGCTAGTGAAGGTCGCAGAAGTAAGGCCATGATGGGATTAGCGTACCGATAGAGTTGGTGTAGTATTTGGGTCGAGTTTTACAGTGGACTGAGAGTTGGGGGAAAGAGGTGGAGGAAAATAGAAGGTAGTTTGGATGTGAGATGAAGGCCTAAAGCACGCTAATCGAAAATGGAAATTGGGATATCTTCATTGTTCGCCGGGTCTGACACAAACAAAGCACGTGCCGTATAAAGGAAAAGATTCTTACTTTTCCAAGACTCGTAGCACATCATTCCATCAGAAATCAACTTCGGAGTGAGAAGATGGAACGTGTTAAAATTAAAGAAAATATTCTCTCTCCGAGTACTCCTACGAGAAAAGCTTCCCTAATTTAATTTGACTTGGTGAGCATAGAAGGGAAATCAGATTCCTCTACCAATGGATGCAAATCCCTCCTGAGTAAAAACCCTCATTAACGATTTTTTATTAGTTTCTGCGAATGTACTTCAAACACTTACATCATTGCGTTTCTGCTAAGTTTTATTCCTTTCGCTATCTTTGTTTCAACATATCGCTATGGTTCTTTGAAAACTGATTGCATGTGATCAATATTACCAGAAATTTCCTCGAGAGGAGAAGCATACTGATTAACTTTTCAATTTCAGTTTTGTTTATATTTAATGAGATAGGAAGAAACGGCAGTTTTTTTATAGGCTCAGTTGCTGTCTAAAAACAGAACCAAGGTTTTTCTTAGAGCATAAAATTAATGTAAAGTTACCAGTCAAATTAATACATAGTTAAATTCAAATCTGATATAGAGGCAAAAAATACGTTCCAAAAGGAATTACCTCACGTTTGAAATAAATTATACCTTTAAAATCAAATTACATAGGTGATTATCAATCTACATCATTTCAAACGTATATCTGTTTCTTGAAATTTAATCAGGAACGTTTGCGATATTGGGAGAAATTATAAAGCACTTTAGGAAAGTTAATTTGATGGTACTCCAATGTAAATTTTTGTTAGAACTTTGACGAATTTGTACAGTACCCAATTGGAGGACAACAGCTACTGATTTCGACTTCGAGATAATCAAAGAGGGAATTGCAAACAAATGTGAGTGTAAGCGTTACTATAAGCGCTAGTAATGTTTCCTGATCAGTAATGCCAAGATATTTTACTGAGCTGACACTAAGGAGAGATTTGATGCAAGTAAATGAAACAAAATTAGAAATAGAGTGTATAGCGCTGATAAATACGTTAGCTTACTTGATAATCCTGAGAAAATTAATAACGAGAGTAATTAAGAGGATATTGGAAAGGAAATAACATGGCATGGAAAAGCCGTACGGCTGACTCCCAAGGATAAACAGGTGTGAAAAAAAGCGTCATAACTGGGACTAGAACCCAGGTCTCTCACTTTTCGCCCAACCATTTTAACCACTGAGCTATATTCTAACACTACTGACCATAATCATTCACGTCTACAATGAAACCTTCCATCAGTGGCTGGAACGATAGGCTGGATAGATAACAAAGAATGCAAGCAGAAATGCATACAAGTTTAAGGAGAGGGAAAACAGGTAAGGAATGTAGGGAAAGAAGGGCTGGCGGGGGACCAGAGATAACTAACGTTAAGTAATGGATACGTATCTCATTGAAGAGACTCGGTAAGGAGAAGGGCGATACAAAAGACATACGTAGTGGGACTGCGATGCAGGGGAACGGGGAAGCGGTGAGAGGATGGCAGAGAATCGAAGCGATTGTCTTCTATTTGCGCGTGTGTTTGTGCTTCTCAATGTCTGTCCCTCACTACCACCTTTGCGTCTACCCCTCTCCGTTTTCTCTCCCATGCATTGGAGCCGAATGGAAGTGGGGCGCCCTGGATAGTGAAGCTATGCTTCGCCGTGTCTCGACTGACGATGCATTGTCTTCTTACGGTTCGCCACCAGAAAATGGAATGGAGGGAGGTTATTTGCACGATGGAAAGATAGGCTATAGATTTAGAATGAAGAGGGAAATGTAAAGAGGGGAAAGGCACCGCTCGCAGATGAGAAAAACGCCTTCTTAACGTATGTGTGAGCTCGAGCATTCGTGGGGAATAATCAAATATCCGCTGCATCGGCGGGAGAGATTTTTTTGTATTTTTCATATACCTATGCCTTAGAATAGCTAATAGATCTCCACAATTACGTTTCATTTTCGAGATCTATGAAAAGTAAATTCTTGTGGAGAAAGACGTGTCTCGTTACAACAGGTAGAATTCCATGCGTTCAATCATTGAAATATCGATCGTTTTGAGTTAAAATCATTCCGTGTTCGAGTTATCATCTCGTCTTCGGAATCAGCATGCTTATGTACCACGAACAGGAATAGTCAGTTGTTCCTTAAGTAATAAAACAGTTTTCGTGATCAAGGAGCAAACAAAAAATGTTTATTTATTAAAATTTTAATGCCAAATATTTCGAATTTTGTGAAACGGAAAAGGAAATCCTGACAGAAAGCAGTATATCCTAACCCGGGTCTTCAGCTTTCTTTTTTCAGGCAGTTTTCCTGTCCGTTTCTCCTTGGGAATATTTCTAAGCGCACGCCTTAACGTGCAAAATCACTTTTCAGCATTTTACTCATATCTCCAATAGGTGTACCTTGACACGATTTTTTTGCGCAAATAAAATTTTTTTGACATGGGATGAACATTGAAAAGTAGCTAGAGCAGCCTTAGCTATCAAACTAGGAATTAAATAATTCAATTACAACCGAAATGAACATGTATTTATTGATATTATTGACGTAAATTTATCATTATTTGTTCTGCAAAATGTAAGTTTCCTCTTTTTCCTCTTTTCTTCATCTAATATTGGAAACTAAATCAAACTACCTGCAACTCATTCGTTCGTATTATCGCAGTAAATTGTTTGTTAGTCATCGTAAAATATGCTCTTAAATTTTGAGACCTTTCAGTGTTCGATAGAATTCCTTTGTTAGGAAAATTGAGATCGAGAACATTTTCATTTTGTCTAGTAGAAAGAAGAACGAAAACATTTTCGATTGAAATTTGGAAATAATTGCATCCTAAATGGTAACGAATGTTATACAATTTCACAGTATTCTCCGTTTACTTCTGATACATTCAGTGGATAGATACCTTCCTATATATAGATAGGTAGCTTCCTTTCTTTCTTAGTCGAAGCAAAGAACACCAGTTATCAATCGATTAGTTTTTAGATCCCCGTACGATGCCATTTGACCTCCGATAACGAATGGAAGCTTTTTCTTGGCCATGTTCATCTTCATTGTCTCCCTCCGTCATTTTTCTTCGTAGAGCCTTATTTCTGTTTAATCTATACTTGGGAGTCTCTGATTGCTTGTGACATCGATTCCTCAAAAACAGTTTTAGTATCCGCATTATTTCAAAATCTCTTTCATCTCTATCTTGTGTCCTACAGAAGTGTATTTCTATATGCGAGAAAATATCGGATATATAGTTGATGCTTTCCAGGTGCTTGTCTACTCAAATCTTCATCGTCAATTTACAAACCCTAAATGATTAATTAATCAGCACATGCTAAGAAATCATATCATATTTCTCTGCACGCGGGCATCAAGATATTATCATTAATTTATATATATGGTATAAGTCGATCCAAGGTAATTTCTTTAATTTGGGTACACTATTTATTTAAAATATAAGCCTTCTTTTGGGAAAGTCATTAGAAAGGTAATATTTCATTTTCTTTGCTAATTTTCAATTGGACAATTTTATATATTGAATAAATTGTTCAGGCTAAAGACATGGGCACGTGCTATTTTCTGTAATTTTGTAATTTGTAGTTTTCTTGTAGATCCTGGCTAAGTATTTTATTCGCTATGTGAGGTAGAGGAGGTATTTCCTCTTCCCTACACAACTTATTAGCTATTTTCAGAATCGATATGTCTGAGATATATGCTTCTCTTCATTTCTGTTATGCTTCACTTTTATAGATTTTTCACCGTCATATTTGGCCTAAATGAAACAAGTTTTTATGATAGCGAACTATTCTTATATGGTAAGTATTTTTAAAAAGCATTGACAGCTGAGCTCATTTCGCGCACACGGATCCCCATCAGGAATCAAACCCGTGAAAGCTATCAATAAAGACCATCCACTAAGCTATCTGGGAGCCCTAAGTATGCTTAAATTTTTTATTTACCGTGAGCAAGTTTTCTGTCACTCATTGGAAAATCTGGTGAATGGCCTTGGGTTTTGTATTTTATTTATGGAAAATTTGAAAAAAGATTCTTACTCAAATCTTGGAACGTATGTGCCAGATGACTCATGAATTCTCCCAGTTTTCCTAGGCCGTTGGAATTTCCATAGTGTGGACTTCATTCTTTTTATGTAAAACTCTTGCAGAATCAATTTAGTGTAGCGACAATCAACCTCTATGTACTCGTAGAAAACTTCTAATTTTACACATGGTGTCCTGTACTTTTAAACATATATGAGACACATCAAATGCATATTTTAATACGGAGGAATCATCATTTGTAGGGAAAAATGCGATAGAGAAAGAATAGGAAGTTTTCCTTAAGCTGTTACAACGAAAAGAGCTTTTTCAGAGCGCAAAATAATACAATCCTTAATAGGGTAAAAAGGAAATAAATTTAAGCCATTAAATAAAACACTAATCGACAGGATCTTCAGTACTGCCACATTAAAACAGCAGTCTGGAAGTCGATTATTCTATTATTTTGCTGCTGCAATATTTAGCAGACTCTCGTTGCTAGGCTCTTCTATGAGAGACTGGATGGATAGAAGGACTGTGCGAACATCATGTGCGAGTGGAGACCACTTTTCTTTCAGGTTATTGTCATATCAACATTGGGATGAAAACAAGGAGTAATGAATACCACTACTGGCGCTGTGTACGTTTATGTAAATGTAAGTCCCCTGCAAGCCGCCTTTCGGCGTGTGGCAGGGGGTGCATGCACCATGACTTTACATCCCTAATCGATTACTTTCGCGTATCGCTCGCAAAAAATGACCTCCTGAATCGATTCGCTCTAGTATCTATTTCCCTGATCTATCTTGCAGCATCAGAATGGCCTAAGTAACATGGTGGACGCATTATGTCGGCTACATCATCTCTGAACTTGCTTTTTATAAGTTTATCTAGTAAATTAATCCTTTGTTTAAATCTTCTAACCTCTAAAGATTCCCATCCTGCATCCCGAAGTATGTGTGTAACGCATATTGATTTATCGCAGCAATTCTTCACAAAACGTATCGCCTTTCGCTGCATCTTTTCTAACTCCCGGATACGATACTTATCGGCAGGGTCCCATACACTACTCGCATACTCAGTATGAGGCCCAACTAACTCGCAATAACAACGCTCGCGAACTTTTTCCTCTCTCCGACCGACTATTTTCTTAACTAAGCCGAGTTTTTCAAGTGCTCTTCCACATATATTATGGATGTGGGTACTCCATGTTAAGCTATTCGTGAGGGTTACTCCAAGATATTTCACCGATTCAACCATTAATATGTTTATCCCACGGAGACGGAGAGAGTGTATGAGTAGCTATTAGAAAATACAAGCTGAGCTTAATCACCAGTTTAATAAGCCGTTCATACAAGTCCATGAATTTTAATTATCCATTTAAAGAAATTTTTCCTTTCAAGAAAGGTCGACACCCTTTTCTCAGTATTTACTATGAGTATTACTAGCTCTTACTGCTGCTTTTTGGTAACAGCATGACTGTCTTTAAATGGAGTTTATCTTTTCTCTTTAGCTTTTGTAGAATCAGCAGAAGTGGCGTAAAAGGAATTAACATTCTGAGCCATTTTCGCCGAACGATCTGAAACGAACTGATGGCTCAAGCATAGGATTCCTTGCCATTAGTTCATTCGTCGTTTTCTACATTAAGTACAGTCACAAACAGATGGAAATAACTGAAAGCATTGAGGAGTCAAGATCTTACGGGTAAAAACTGTTAGAAACGGTGCCTTTATTCTTTTAAACGTCAAAAAAATGAAACCTCTATTAATTAAGTTCCGAATTCAATTCCGCTCGAAAGAGCCCCGAGCGATGGATTTAATTGAGGCGATTTCGTCATGTAAATCAGACAATTTTCCATGATTAATCATCCAGCTCCAACCACATGGTCGTCATTATGTCGTATGCATCGATTTTTGACTGTTTTTCTACACCAGCATTCTGTCGCCGAAAGCACGTCAATTCCACTCGTTTTGGCGTTAATATTCAACGCTAACGCGGATGTAATTAGCATTCTGGGCGGGACACACGTTTTCACCTCTCATTTATCATTATCGCCACCATGCATTATGGGACAATTGCCAATCGCCATCAAAAAAGATAAAGATGTCTGAATCAAAGCGCGTTTGGGGTGTAGACGCCCGTCCGGTCACTGAACGCCCTCGTACATCTCCCTCAATCTCTCTATCTCCTGCCCACGCACTCGATTTTCCATTCATCAGGAAAGGATCGCGCATGAGGGTGGCAACTGCCAGAATTATGTCGTCCACTTCCTGGAATCTCTCTCCTCCATAACTTAAGTGGTGATTCGCCGCTGCCCACGTAAATATATCCGGAGGCGCGCCATTCCTGCTGCAATCGCATCCTTTTGGAACGTCCGGCCGATCCCGCCTCCGCGCCCCTATAGGAAAGGCTTTAATGGACCAAGCAATCGGTTGGAACTAAGTAGGTGATAATCTTTTTACGGGCAATTCCGAGTACTTGGACGCAAAGGCGGTGATGGTGGTTTTGAAAGAATCCTAGTCAAGGTTTCCGCGAATTTAATAGCAGAAAGATCTGCATATTAAGGTGACGCCTACCTCTATCGAATTAAAAGGATAAATGAAAATCCGATTAAAAAAAATCTATTCTAAAAGCTTTCTGGTACCTTCGTAGTGGTGGATTTTACGGATGACAAATATAAAGATGAAAATTCGGTCTACAATAAAGCGGGCATTTATTCGTAGAGGATCGTCATGAACGAGTAAATACGAGGAAACTTTGGGAAGTAGATTTGGACCAGCTATTTCCGGGTTATATTTTCATATGTAGCAGAGACATTGAGGCCAAGTGAAGGCGATATCTAGAACTTAAGGGATTCTGAAAGCGGACCCAGAAAATTGTGAAAACTTAATAAGTGTTTCGGACGGAAGAGCACTGGAAAAAAAAGAAGAAAAGGGGATTTAAGGAAGTATAAGATACTTACGGAGATAATACGGAAGCAAAAGTCACTAAGAATATGGAATTATGTGATAATAGGTAAGAAAAATCGACAGAAGAGTATTTCAGTCAGTACAGGAAGGATAAAGGGTTCAAGAAGCGCTCAGAATAGATATTCAGAGATAAACGCAAACATAGATCCTGGAATAACTTTATACAAAAATCTATGCAACTTCTAGTAAAAAGGATTTTTTGTATTCTTTGGTGTCAGTTGCGATCTTACGAACATAGGTGATGAAAGACGCTAGTCTTGTTAAAATTATTACCATTAAGTTATTTAATGCACTTTTATGGCAAAATGAACCTTTTTCTAGCGATAAATATCGCCTTGATGGTTCCCTTTGTGAAATAGATGACTTATATACTCGACTGCACATTCGATAATTATTGCCGATTTTTCCATAGAAGCTGAAACTTTGTAGTTATGTCTATATACGTGCAGTTCTTCCTACCTCTGTGACATCAATATATAATACCAAACCTGTTTATGCAGCACAAAGAGTATTTTAAAGCACCTTGTTGTAATTTTATACGGCGAGGCTTAATATTATTGGCATGTTTTAACTAATAGCTTAACATTTTTAAAGCAATTATAAACGTATCCCTGCGAATGAAAAATGTTAAACATTAGAAAATTAAGTAACTTGTAATCATATCTTCGGAAAAATGGGAATAATCGGTTATTCATTACGGATCGCATGATTCATGCTAAAAAATGGAAAAGATGTTTGTTTCGCAAGTTTAATTAAAAATCTACCCCGAAACTGTTCATGCGATCTAAGGTAAAACTTTCACATATATGAAGAAACATCTTCCAATTTTCAATGAGATTCCCCAGGATTAAACCTAAACTCCTCCATAACGGTTTTTTTGATTGGAATATTTGAAAAATAAACAGATGACGTAAATTCTGTAAGAGTTAAAGCATTAAGGTGTATAATTCTTATTAATACCATATTCCGACGTTAATTATGTAAGTAAAAATCAATAGAATCAAATTATGTAATAACCAGTAATTTAGAAGCAAATTGGCAATTAATAGCATTGTGGATATTAGCTTCGACTTTAATTACCATTGATTTAGTAATTCACATCCAATGTCGAAGAAGAGGAGTGTGCAACAAATTTAAGCTTGACAGATTTCTCTGGAATTATAGAGGAAAACGCCGCCTACTAAACAAAAATCCAGGGAAAGGGAGAATAGAAGGGAATGCTGCTGAAATAACCACTTCCTAGAATTCAGTATTGCTAAAATATTTTCAAATACATCAGCATCTTCACGTTGATTTCCCCCAAAAGAGCCCGCTATCAAGTATGTGGAAATGCAAGAAATCGCGATAAACATCTCTTTCGAGAAGCTTGGATGCATTCCTGGAAAATGTCAAGATTTCACATGTTATTTTTCCGCGTGGGTGAGAATGCGATAATCTCTGAACGTAACATATATCGGGCTACGCGAACGTGGGTGTATTCGTTGTCGCGCCGGCGCGCGCGTGCATACAAGAGAAACTGGAGTTTTCGGGGTGGAGAGGGCTAGAAATCGTTCGGTTTTTAAGGGACGGTTCGAGAGACATCTCGGCTCATTACCACGGAAGATCGTCGGCTAGGGAAATCGTTGACAAAGCGAAAGAGTGTGTGTTGAAAAGATTCGGGCACAGCGAGAAAAGTAAATTTCCAGTTTCGGAGGGAAGGGGTGTGCATAGCCAGCGGTTCGTCGCATCGGTAAGATACAAAAGTGTTTGTCGAGTACGTATATATTTGTGGCTGAGAAAGCATTCTTTGTTTTATCGGCAACGATTTCACGCTCTCCTTCCCCCATCCTTTCCAACCTCGGTTTACCTTCCCCTAAAAAAATCCTCCCTCCTTTTCCGACATTCCTCGCGTTTTGCAGGGTTAACAGCATCGCCAGACCAAGTCATCAAAATTGTATGACATCGATTGGGTTTGCAGGGGAGAGGCGGAGAGGATTCGAAGGGGGAGTGCGGAAGAGGGACCACGTGATCTCCACCACGATCCCTCAGACGACCTCCCACTCCGGAGGAAGAGGGAGGAACACCAAGGGAAGCAGCACCAGCCAAAGCACCACCGTAGCGACGCTTTCTCTCCTGATCCCGTTCCAAGTCGAAACCAGTGCCAGAGCATAATCCATCCACAACAACAGTGTCCTCCCATCTGCCAAATTTTCTTATTTACAGGGTCCGAAAGAAAGGGAAGTAAGAAATATTATTTTATTTCCCAGCCTCCTCCGCCAAAACAAACCTTACGAAAGGAATCGTCCGCTCCCCGTTTGATCGCTTCCGAAAAACGAACCCGTGAAACGATTCGCTTTTGTTTTCGTGGCGCGCCGGCGGAGGCTGCCGCCTAGTTGCCCGCGCGGGAAGCGTACCGTCCGAGCGCATTTTCGCGCGCAATCTTTTTCTTTTCTCCTATTTCGCCCGTTCCTGCAATGGATTACATCACCGGAAAGGCCTACAGAGATCGATCTGAGGTTTGAGAGAAACAGTTCGCGGCTGCGGAGGTGTTGTTTGGGGCAAAAAAAGAGGACTGCGTGTCGTCAACGACTTCCTACAATCCAACTGGTCTCTTCCCTCTTCCGGTGGTCCCAGAAAGGCATTAAGGTGGCCCGGGTGACGCAGCAAGGGTGGCCCACACCGCCTCCGTCACCACCGCCTCACATAGGCGCGGCGGCTTGGAGATTTGGAGGAGTGGCGGGGTTGGGCGAGACAGTGGCCGGGGGAGGCAGCGTGGTGGGGTTCGGTTCGGCAGTGAGAGGGGGCCCGGAGATATTCCGGTTCGGCGCCCTGGAGCAGCAGCATCATCAGAATCACCACGTGGCGACCGGAGGGATGGACGGAGTTCCGGGAGGAGGAGGTGGAGTAGCGGGTGGAGGGATGGTGGATGGGGAGCATGGACTTCCTCCAGGATATCGCCAAGGGGAAGCGATTCCGCCTGAGGTGCCGTCTTCGCCGCCCCCTTCATACGAGCAGGTTCTCGCCGAGGTAAGTGTGAACTGTGAATGAATAGTCTCTGCCACGCGTACCTCCCTCGCTCTGGTTATCTGCATGCAAGAGAGCGCGCGCTTACGTCTGAGCACTGTTCATACTTAACGTCTTTATATAAAGCAAATTCCCTCCGCTTATTTCTGCTCAAATGAAGATTACGATGAGATACATCCGATGCAACAAATCGTCACAGATTTGATGGTGAAATTTTTAAAATCATGAAGTCGTGCGCAGTTTTCACTGTTAACAATCATTTTATGACTTTACTGATAGCATTACAAGGAAATGCAGATAAGGATTCTTAGATCGTAGGATT
Organism: Ladona fulva; assembly: GCA_000376725.2. Classification (NCBI taxonomy): domain Eukaryota; kingdom Metazoa; phylum Arthropoda; class Insecta; order Odonata; family Libellulidae; genus Ladona; species Ladona fulva. The sequence goes on along the minus strand of KZ308428.1, from coordinate 2,245,240 downwards.
TCCCTTTCAAATCTTCTTTCAATTCATTCTCCCTTTCGGAGAATAATGCACCCAATTTACTAATGAGCTCCCCACCTTTCCTTCTAAGTGCCGCTTTGTCAAGTGAAGTACGGAGTACTAATGGAGAAGACGAGCCATTTCCCTTTAGATGATCAGTATGTGCGCTTTGCTAACGATCGTTTCCTAAACAGAGTGAGGCAGTCTAATAGACTTGGATCATTCTTGTGAAGTCAACATTAATTTAATCTAAAATTCCTTTGAACGTCTTCTGAACGCAAGAAATTTTCTTCTGTGAAAATTATTTTGTAAATGAGCACAAATCATTCACTGACCGAAAAATCCTTCAAGTTGAAAGGAAATTGCATAGAATAGAATTCGGAACAACTGCGATATTCATAATTTATAGCAAGGAACGATTTTTAGTCTTTCAACGCATTAAATCTCTCTTTTGAAACTTTCACATAACTATATAAACAAACCCAATTCATCCATTCATAATTCATAAACCATTACATACTGCGGAGATAAATTGTAAACGTCTCACATTGAGTGAGAAGTTGAGAAATTTCTACTTTTGACCTACATACAGGTTAGCTATGACCTCCTTGATGCAGCAACGAGCAAGGGTATATTTGTACCTTACGGGGATCCGCAATTCCCAGGTGCCTTATATCTTAGTGGTAAAGTTTTATTACTTTTTAAGTTCAACTTATTTTTATTTCTTAGGAAATCATTTCTTTCTTAGACTGTTCAACGGCTTATTCATTTAATATATAGTCCTCATAATTTTAACGTTGATTTAATCCAAAAGATATCTTAAAATATCTATCTCTTCCGGTTTGCATGCAAAATCAAGTAAAACACTAAACTTATAAACACTCTTTCCAAGATCTTTATTCAACTCCATGGCTAAGTAATTTCTAGCAAAGCAAACTATTCTAGAGATTTTATAGAACTCTCGAAACATTGAGAGTATCATTTTGTTGACATTGTATCATAATTTTGGCTGTTTTAAATGTTTATTTCATATAAATGTTTTATTTCAGCGGAACATGTATGAGCCCAGTTGGTTAATTTTTTCTAAAGATCTCTTTTTTGCGGCCTAACGTCTTGATAAACATTCATTTAATTTTAGCAAAAGAAAAAAATTGAAATTAAATATAAAATGAACAAAAAACTCGAATATTTTGTAAATTTCCAAAATCAATCTGCATGGTCCATCAGTGATCGATAAGAAAACCTATTTCCGAAAAGCACTCGCAATAAAATTCTCCGGCGACAGAGTTAAAAAAGAAAATTGTCGCCACGTACAGAGGAATAAAAGTTCAAATCCACTTAACGTTTCATCTCTGAGGGAAAGAAACTTCCCAGAAGATCTTCAGCAATTCCTTCGGCGTCTGATAAAAGTGAAGGAAAATCATTCTCTTTCCTTTGCAACGCTGCATCTATTACGTTTTTCTTCATTCTCTTCCTTACAGCGGATTTTTCCTGTTCTTTTCCTCTTTCTCCTATTTTATCCTCTTTCTTTTCGTTTGTATTTGTTGTACATTTGCCTCCTTCCTCACGGATATATGCAGTTCGAAATCTTTCTATCGAGAATCACGAGTTTGCCCTACTTGCTATTCTCTCCTGAACATGTGGAATATGGAATATCTGCGGAAGATTAATAAAAATGGGATTTACACTCAAAAAGCTAAAGTTGTTACTGGTCTGAGTATACATATTTTTGCACTTACGCACAAGTTTTAAAACTACTGTGTAGTTTACGGGAACTTTGGCTGATAATTCAGTCAACGTTAATCTGTTTGACAATAAACTGAAAATGATTCCCTAAGATGAATTGCTAATTATTATCTGTGAATTGATTTATAGAGTACCACAAAAGTAGCAACAAATTTATTCAAACGATCTGATACAATAATATGACCTATCTTTCAGCTAATTTATATACTACATGGGTTTAATGTACTACATGGGTTTAATGTACTACATGGGTTTAATGTACTACATGGGTTTAAAGTACTACATAGGTTTAATGTACTACATTGGTTGAAGTAATTGCTTCCATGAGAGCTATAAGAGCTTTCAACTTGGCTATTTCAGTAATACTTCTGTCAATCATACTAGCTTGATGATTGCACAGGTATATATTTTTTTGAAAACACAAAACTGAACCACTTATGCAACGATTCAAAGCTTTACTACGTTTTGCGGATGTTTAGTAATTGTGCTTCGCTGCGCAAATGTATTAAAAGTTTAGTGCTGCTTTTTTTTCAAAATTAACATCGTCAATGCAACTGTATTTAAGTTATGTCTTTCCAGCCATTCTATTTTCTCGCAAAATTTCCAGCTTCTACTTTCTTTTCTCAGAATTCCCACTCTTTCAGCTGGCCTCGGATTCAGCAGTCTTTTCTTTCCCACCCACTTCTTCTCTCTCTGAATCTGTGTGGCACTTCAAAGGCAAAAAGAGAGCATCTTTGCAATGCGTTCCTTTTGCTCTTCGTGTTCGAAGAAAAAGGACACGAACGCTGCGCACATTAGATGTTGCCTCCATAGGACGGGAATTTTCTTCTTCGTAAAGGAGCAATAAAAACCTGCCTTTTAGCTAAGCCAAGAGAGCACGGAAGGGCCAACGTGGCAGATTCAAGGAATAGACTGCATTTATTATAATCATAGAATAAATTGAATCAGTTTAAAATTCTTCGCCACATTCATAGATTGTGAAGAGACTTAAGAACGTCTAAATATTATACTAGACGTATATGTAGGTTTGAGTTACTTGTGTCCCAGTATGTCTTTTCCTGCGACTGGGAAAGACAATTTCACACAAAAAGAGGTTAACAGACGGGTGAACGTTAATATGTGTAATGAATCCTTAAAAAAACTTATGCTGGTTATTACCAGTTTCGTAAATAATTCGTCAGAATTCAAGAATTAAATGTAAATAGAAGAATTGAATTTTCTTAGAATGCTCTAAATTAAAATAAATATTGATTGCGAATTAAGTTAATATATAATGAAATTTTGCAACTATCCATTAATGCTTACAATAAATAATCGGTCTTCCTGTAGTTATACAATTTAAGCATTTTTTGCACAGAATTATTCCATTGACTGATTTTTTTTCATATTACATAGGATTTATTAGTATGACCAACACCAATTTGTTTTCGAAACATGAATATCACCTAAATACTAATAATTTTATATACAGCGTTACAAGTGCTTTTAAACTTCCAATTACTCTTTTTTCCAAGAAATTAGCACCGGTGCGCATGATAATAATTTCATTTCTACTCAGCTAATCTAGCTAATTAAACTTCCGTTGTTCAAAGATATAGGTAAAAATCATTTAAGAATAGTATCAAGCGAAAAAATTTTTGGCGGCATTTAGAATATATAGTTCAGTAAGTCAATTCAATTGGTAATCTCTTGATTATGACTCTTCAGAATTACCGATGATACAGACTGCTTTTACACGGCAGCTTAAGCGTAAGTAATATTTAACTCGCTACTCGCTTTTTTGTGTCAATGTTTGATATCCTCAAAGACGGCTTGGGTTGGGCCACCTCTCTCGTATACCTCATCCGACCTTGAGAAAAGAGTACCATTTTGAGTAAAAAAGCGTAAACTATTTCTCATGCGGAATCTCTGCAACAACTCTCACCAAACGGCGTCAGTTCCATCAAAAACTGTCCTTCTTTGGCGAGAGGCTTTCAGGAGCCTAATCAACTCGGGAGTGGGCAAACGTCTTTTCTTCTTCTTCTTAGAGTAGTAGGCTGTTCCTTGTTTTCATTCCTCTTTCCAATTTCGCAGAATCGCCTGGCGGCGGAGGCGGCACAGATGCAGCGGGACGCAGAAGGAGCGGCAGAGGCGTTAGGCGCATGCGCAGTTCCGGAGAAGGAGAAGAAAGAAGAAAAGAAAGAACGGAGGGAGAAGAAGGAGAAAGCAAAATCTAGTAAAGAGCAGTATCGGCAACTTGCCGCCCAGTGGGGCATCACATGCAAGATGAGCGACAAATGCCGGTGTTTAGAGTGTCAAGTGAGTCTACTTAATGTATTATAAACAATAAGAGCCTTAATGAGCTGGATTTTTAGTTTCACGTTTGGAAATGAAGCATCCATAAGATGGTTGCCATAATAGAATGGTGGCATCTGACCCATAATCCCTATGACAGCTTTGATATTTTTGTTATAGTTTAATGTATACTGATTCCAAATGGATAGCAATTCATTTAACAACTATTTTATTGCCAGAGATAAGTATCTTCATCAATCCATTTTCTGTAATTTACTAAAAGCATTATGTCATCATCAGCAACTTCGATTCCTAGAATTAAAAATATATGGCTATAAGACTTAAGTGATTTAAATGCTTCTTAAGGTGAAGCAAGATCTACACTGGGTTAATTCAAGAAAATCTATGAGAGTCAGGAGGAAGGCGTTGAACCAGAATCGAACCGAAAACCGAAATAAAAAAGCCGTTATTTTTTTTGCTTCGATTTTCGGTTCAAAACAACATAACTTTACTAATACAGAAATAACGCAATGTTTACTAAACATTGATAAGTTTGATTGCAACTATTACTATGTCATACTCTCGAATTCAGTGTGATGTAGTGTGTATGAAAAAAGCTAAAATATTTTTTTTTCATTCGGAAGGGTTTAATATGACAATGGTTGGAGCGAAAGAAAAAGTTCCAACCGGTTCTTCTGTGACAAAAGGAGCAAAACTGAAACTGAAGGGCTCCCGGATAGCCAAGAGGGCAACGCGTTCGACTTTAGTGAAAGCGTTACCGGGTTCGATTCCCGATGGGAGCCTACTTGCGAAATGACCCAAGCTGTCGAAGCACTTCTAACAATACTGTAACTGAACCGATAGTTCATCTTTTCGTTGAATCGGAGCGAATGAAGGAACGAAAAATATTACGGTACGATGCCCTACTCAGGAGGAACCTGTATTTTAGATTCTCTTACGTTCTTCTAAAAATACAGGTTTTTAATGATAAATGCGGGTTTCCTTGAACTGGCACAGCGTAACTCTAGATAAATTTGCTTAAGTGCTTATTATATCTCGATTGAAATAGCAGCCGTGTGCAATTTCCTCTCATATAGCACTTTTACTTTGTACTTTTGTTATATAGTGAACCGTTTGGATGGCAAAAGAAGTTTTTTTCATTATAAAATAATGGATTTTTACGTGAAAATTCATTATTTTATATTTGTCACTTCACCAGAGAAAAAGAAGGAATCCAAAGAATTTATAAAGCGTATTTAGTTCTTTCAAGCCATTAAGCAGTTTATTTTCCATAATTTAATTTATTGTCGACTCAACTGCTAAGACAATCAGATATTATTCTATTCTTAAATGCCTCGATTTGAATTCGCTCATAAAATCTAGGGCTATCCTACCATTAGCAGTCCAAATCAAACATATAAGTCATTTATTGTGCGATACTTAATTTTCCGGTACATCTGAAAATTATTAGTAATTATTACGGATTGCGTTATTACATCACGAACATGAAAGTCTTTCTAAATCTTTAAACAAGTTTATGTATAATTTGAAAATTTTGCAGCGCATAATATTTTTTATAACCACGTGATCCTGAAGTAGTCCCCCTAAGAATGATGTACAGCTTTCCTTCCCAAATTTAGAGCCCCTCTAATTCCGTTCTCTTGTTTGCTTAGCTATTCATTAAAACTGAAGTTTCTTGCTCCTGAGGAAATCACTAAAATGGATTATTACATGAAACTACCTTGAAAGGACTTAGAAATAGGAAAATGGTTCTTTTTTGGATACGGTTCGGGTAAAAAAGTATCATATGATACGTATTGATAAGTGCATACATCAACCCATGTCAAAATTCTTTTCATTGGAGCGGAAAAGAATTAAGATATAAGGTGTCTTAATTTCTGAACCAACGGTTAGTATTAATTATTAGTATAAAGTGCATTTCGGTTTTCAGAATCAGTTATTAAAGAGCCATGATCATTTATCTTATTTTTTTGTCGGTTAATCTTGCTCTTTTCATTAACAACTTCATACATATCTAGTTAGTGATTACCGTGCTAAAATCTCTTTAATTCTGGTAACGCAGTCTCAGCCCTTTCATTCTTTCATTTTTCAGTAGTTACGCACTCCGCTTCTCCTTTTTTGCCACGAATTCTCCTCATTCAAACTGCGTTCAACTAACTTATATCCTTTGTCTGACAAACCCAAATTTCTATACAACGAGGTGACAGCAAGCCTTTATATGTAAACATTTTCGACACGTATTCTCTTTTAATAACTAACCACATCCGACATATCCACCTCCGCCTGCATTTATGGGCAATTCTATCTTTCCAACTATTTATACATTCTTTGAAAACATTCCTCTGGATTCCACGATTCCAATGTTCTTATAATTTACGCTGATTTTGCAATCATTCAATTCGTTCATTTGATCGAATATGAATTTTTTTGGAATGATAGTCTCAGATCCACTCTCTCTACATCTGCACCCATATTACCATAACATTTATAATTATCTAACAACATTTATAATCTGCCGTTTCTCTAATCAATTCCACATTATCAGAATACTAAAGCACGTACATATCAAGCTTCCCTAATTTCTAATAGCTGAAGCTGTCAAAAGCTACTATGAAATATTTATACAAGTACTCTGTCACTGTTGAACTGTCAGCAAGGCATCATACATCTTAACAGATGTTAGTAGTTCTCCATAAAACATCAAACAAATTGTTGGGTTGGCAAATCTTACACCTTTTTTCTACCTCTCATAAAAGCTTTACTGCGATCATAAACTGCCCTCCATGAACTAATCAACCATTCATCTACTCTATACTGAACAAAAACTTTCTAAAACCCACACAAATTTACGTTACATTATGTTCCTTTTCCAAATCAAAGGACGCAAAATACACCTTACTCCTCATTTTCACACACTTTTTTGAGTGAAATAATTTGTTAAACGACGGATCTTATCATCGTGTACGTAAAAGGCATAATAGCATACCGCACCAATTTCGTTCATTAGCAGTGTATCGTGAGATTTCACCACTGTATTTAATGAACTTATACCTCCATAACTCACGCATTCATCTCTGCTCCCTTTTCTTATGTACCACGCAACGATTGTAGCGTATTTTATCATTATCATAACATCATCTGACTTTATAACACAAGGTTAAATAAATTACACAGCCGATTAATTAATCTGAATAATTAGAATAGAAATTTTTCATTGCGCTTTGTATATTTATTATTTATTTGACGAATATTGTGATTATTTATATAAAATATTTTAATTTTATTATTTGTATCAT
>KZ308428.1:2158596-2228462 GCA_000376725.2 Ladona fulva | reverse complement strand
TATATATATATATATATGTATATCTCCAAAAGCAGTCTGTTGTTAAAGTCTTTTAAGCGATAACTATGCAGGTTTGAGTCATTTAAAGAGGGTGAAAAATCGGGAACATGAAAATAACCCTCATTCTTACTTATATATAGTTCTCATATATTGTACATATTCTATGTTTGAGAGTAGAGAATAGCTCATTCGGTTCCTAAAGATAATTTGCAGTAAAATATGGACCTTGGAAATCGAGAATAAGTGGTAAGAAGATGATTTGTTCGTCAAAATAAATAGCCTGGATTGAATCGTTTAACAAGAAAATAGCTTACGCATACATGCTTATACACGCGGTTTAATTCGACCTAAGGCAGCATAGCTGTTTAATTAATCTCAGAAGTCCTCTCTTGTGGAACGTAAACATTCGGGATTTTTCACTTTTTAATAGCGTTCTATGAACGCCTTTCATCCATTTACGTTAAGAATTAAGTATTTACTCTATTGGCGATCCCGCAGCTCGTTCCATTGTTTTCTGTATTCTCATTTGCACCTGTTATCACGCCCATGTACAAACACTCACACGCTTTTACGCATATACACATGTAACCATTCACACACATTTATGTACACACATACAGGCACGTATACAAATAGCCACGTATATACACGCACACGTAGATATTGGCACACGCCGAAGTTGCTCGCTCGCCGTCAGAATTGCGTTACAATAGGTGACAAAAAATCTTTGGCGGGTTGTATTTATTGTTCGATTACCGTTATATTCGCGCATAACCTAGGATCGTTGAATCCAACATACGAAGTCGGATGTTCTCTTCTGTCAAAAAAATCAGTGAGTCTTCCGATAAAAAATCGTTTTTCAGAAAGTGGCAATGCTTCACTCGGTGGAAGGGACTAACGAGGAACAACTCTTCTGAACTTATTCTTCCATCTTTCCGGCACTGCTGCTCAAACGTATTCTTTCGAGCACATCTTGGGAAAAACGGGGAGAAGACTTGGGAAGAGTTTCTAGGGAAGAAAAAGCAGGGAAACAGTATCTTTTCCCGTTGTAGAAAGAAGGAAGACATGACCTTGTATCTTCCGTGGAAGATTTCCCACGGGTGGATTCTTCCTTTCCTCCTCATCCTTTGCCGGCATGAGTATGGCCCATAACTTTCCGATGCAGAAAGTCCAAGGAAAGGGATATCGTAAAAGTTTCCCTAAAACCTGATTATTGCGTCACAAAGACCGACGTCTCTGAACGCAAAGTAGCGTTAACGGTTACGGTCTCGGCCTTCAATCTTAAAAAAGTTCTTTACTCGGATTTTGTGTTTATTGTGAAGTGTATTGGAAAATTATGTTTCTATGGAATAGTATGGAATGCATATATAGGCGTCGAAAGGAAGGCAACTTTGCTCAGGAAGAGTCTATTTACGATGTAATCAAGAGTTGATATGAAACTGCTATCGACTGATACCTCCGAGAGAAGTGTTGATTTGATAGTGATGAAAGTTCTAAGCAAGTGATGAATTTGAATTTAAATTAGGAAACGTACGTGGAATAATAGCAATCACCAACTTGATCATTGTGATCATTACAAAAAACAATTGATGACATAACTTCTTGTATCCTGTAATGAAACTTCGCAAGTATCATATATATGTATCTTAAAATAAAGTAAAAAGCGTTGTGTACTAAAAGTTTGCCTAAGTCAAAGGTCATTTAATATTACGGAGTCTTATTCTGGACTTCAATTCTCGAAAGTAAGCTTTTATAAAAAATGCTAGTATGAGTACTGGCTACTGATAACATTTTAGATCTTTCTGCCCTTTAGTTCTGTGCATAAATAAGAGAGAAAGCTTTGTGAGTGAAAAGGCTCGTCCAATTTAAATTATGAAATCACTTCGTGAAAGAAACCATTCCGATTTTATTACCGTAGTCAAGTCTTTAAGCGTTTTAGAAATGGGCCGTTGCACACATCCCAAGTTATATGTTCACCGGTTTGGATGTGGGGAGTTTAGCTCGAGGTCCCGCTCGGAGGAAATCTTTCTGTGAAAAATCTAGTTTTAAAAATGCAGACATACATCTGCGTGTTCACATAAAATGTTCTTTATGTTCTTTCTAATACTTTGCTTCCTTTCTGCTTTAATTTCCATTCATTGGCCACTAAAATATCCTTTCTCAGATTCACATAGATAAAAACTTACTACGTACCGGTCGGGGTTTTAAATTTGTATAATTATATCTGATATCACTTAAATCTCTCACTCCCTCTATGTGTAGCCTCTCACATTCACTGTAATTTTTATCCGTTTACCCTGTCCACTCCAGTAGATTCTCTTCAATTTTCCCATTCCCAATTTCTCTTGGACATTCTGTTTAGCATTTCCATATCAACCATTTCTTCTTTTATCTTCCTCCGTCCGCTAATCGTTTCTCAACCGAATCCATTTACTCGCTGCCATTCATAAACCCACCCTTTTCCAACACATCGAATCCTCATTTATAAACATCCACAGCCTTTCCTTCGATTTCCCTTAATTCGAAGCCGTTACGACCTACGGAACCACATCATCTGTTTATTCCTTATTTTCTCCTCCCCGTCATCTTCCCATCCCGTAGGCCATCTGCCTCCTCTCTTCCTTGGCCATTCCAAGTAGCGCGAGGGATCAAGAAGCGTAGGAAGTCGTCCTCTTTCCTATCGCCGCCAAACCCACGAAAAGTTCATTCATTTGGTCCCCCGATCACGAACACGCCATCGATCTGGCCCCGGCGCCTGCGCGACCAGCGCGGAGGTTCAGGGGGCGAGCGGAGGCGTGGAGCGGCGACACGTATGAGCGACCGCCTCCCGGGGGCTAGAGGAGACAGCAGCTTGCGTGGCGGTCGCTGGCGAGTTGGTGGTCCCCGGCGAGGGCTGTTTCTGCGGAGGACGTGTCCGCGGTGTCCAGCCACTGGTGCGGGGGAGTCGGGGGCGGGGACGGGGGAGGGGAGCCAAGGTCCTCTTCGCTCCCGCGGTCGAAGTCGCAGTCAAAGTAGTGGCTCTGTCGGATAAGACGAGGTTATTTGGAGATGCGAATAAACGAAAGATGTTCCCATGTTTCTTTCAGTTTGAGATAAAGACATTTTATCCAAGCAATTCATGCAATACATATTAAAGATTTTATTCAGTGTAATGAGTAATGCTATCCCATTCAACTTGCCTTGAGAGTTAGCCTTTTACTAATACTGTTGGTTTGCGTTGAGGAATCAATGTAATTTGGTCAACACAACTACATTACTTATTATCCATTTCACCTCTGCCACTCATGTTTATAGGCCGAATCGACCTGTAACCTCAAATGATCAATAATTTCCGGTAGATTAACTACCTTGGCAAGGGAGTGAACCATTTGCGTGGAAAGAAAAAGCCATAAATTTTACACTGCCCAGTTTAACGAATTTATCTAACTGCAGCATTCTAATGATAATCATTTAAATAATTTCGTCACAATAATTACTAGGTAACTTTTCTCGGGGTTTCTTATCATTCTGGAACACTACTTCACCGTTGTTTAAGGGGAATTCTCAGGGACCGTGGACTCCTGAACCCTGTGCAAATCCAAACACATTGTGGATCGCACACTGTTTACATAAGTAACATAGGGGGTCCGTAGGTTTTGGTTTGCGATTATATACTTGTGGTTCTAAAACTAGATACGCTAAGAATTTACCAGGGGTGCCTTCCTAGTTAACGTTTGTATAGATATATCAATTACCTAATGTAAGAATTATGAGCAATAATTATATCATTAATTAGTTTCAGTTAATGAAAGTAGCACTTCCGTAAGTCTAGAGCATCAATAAAATGCTTTAAAGTAAAAATGCTTGAAAAACAGAAGCTTAAAGGCGAAAATAAATGAGGGATTCTTCTAAGAAACTTTTATGATGCTATTATAATTTTTTACTCAAGTGTCCTTATCAAATGGTCAAATTAGAGCTAATTTTGAACTCAAATTTTCAAATAAAGAAAGAATACTGTGTTGACTAAATTTAGTCAGCTTTCCTGTCTTTCTCTCAGTATCGCCTAATTCATTCTGTTTCATTTTGTTCACGTTGTAGTTGGAAATGAAGGAATATCTAGCGATAATGTCGAGGGTATCTTAAATATTAAGATGGTGCAATGTTTGAAGAATAAAAATATTCGCAATTAAAGAAGCAAAGAGAAGGCGGAAAAATACGCAAAGAAAGAAGTACAGCAGATATTATAATTATGAATAAAATAGCTGTTGTTCATTTCCAGTTTTTATAGTCAGTAATGAAGGTTTTTGTAGGAATATAATCCTATTTATTATTCCCCTTTCAGGAAAAGTATTCTAATAATTCCACGTCGCCTTTAGGTGGAATTTCATGATCAGACGAATAAAATTACGAATCATAGTTTCGTAATGATGGCAGATGAAGCCCGCGACGAAGACTAAGTTTTCTTTTTGTCTTACAAGACTAAAAACGTAATTTCTAAATGAGGCACTGCTTTTGAACTCTGGATTACTTTGAAATACTATTGTTTGAAGTATTTGTCTCAATTAAAGGGATAGTTAGGAAAGATATATCCAAGACGGAGGCAAAAACTGCTTTTGAAACCGCATTTATGACACATTCTGATTTTGCTATAATGGTTTCCTTTGTAACATTCAGAGCATCAGTGATACAATTTTGCCGCTGTAAACCTATTTATCTTTTTTAGGTCTAGCTTGAGATAGTAGCAATCGTGATATTCCAAATACCGTCAGTGTAAAATATTAAAAAAGTTTATAACTTAAATGTAACTGTAAATTTAGCGAACTATCGAAAATATTTAATATGTATTTAATTACATTCGATACATAAATAAATGGCATTCCCTTCACCGGCTTAACAATATATCTAATAGAAAATAGAAAATTATGTAAGAACTTCTATCTAGATTTCTTATTTTCCATAAAATTGAAGAATTTGAATAATTAAAAACTGATGCTTATAATTTAACAGACGTATGATGTAAACATTTTGGATTAACATTCTCTTAGTTTCTTTAGGTATGCGGTATACTGTAAACTCTCTTTTAATTTCAATTTCTTGTAACTCTGCAACACTGTATGAACCTAGACAATTTTCCTTACACATTCTGAAAATTGAAAATATGATAATATATTCTATAGAAAATGAGGGTCTAATAAGTAAATAATCCTTTTACGTAGTAATTTAATTTTATTATGATGATATTATTTTATTAAGTAATAACGCATAGAACTATTAAATATCATTTTGCAAAGATTCAATATTCATTAATATAAATAATTGTTTTTGTTTCCAACTATCTTCAAAAGCAAACTGCAAACTGAAAGTAAGAGCTCCGATATTGATTATCTTCAAAGGACACCGAAAACCGAGAAGTTGTTCTGAAATCGACAAGCATTTCCGCAAAGATTACACAGCTTCTTCAACCGCAAAGGTCAGCAAACCAGCTCGATTGCAGGGGAGGAGTATGTTACACCAAGAATGCAGCGAGATTTCAGAGTAATCACCGCACCCTCTGTTGCATATCAATCCCACCCATATCTCCTCTAGCTTAAGCTAATCCATGCGTACAGCTGCATGCTCACGCAAACATGTACGCACTAAGAGGAGAGAGCAATCAAGCGCATGCCTCCACGTGCTGTGTGCAACGGTTGCCTACTTCTTTTTGCTGACATTGGTCTAGAACATGACACGTGTCGCATTGAGAGGAGAGATGGAGAAGGAGATGGGGAGAAACGGAAAGAGCGGATGTAAAAGAATTCCGCGATTTGTATCGATCTCAGAAATGGTGTGAGTTAGAGCTATACTTTCACACTTAATTCTAGCAGCATTTAGTTTAATTCTTCTTATTCGCATCAATTTGCTGTGAAATGTCAGTACTGAAGAGAAATGTTTAAATAAATTTTAACAATAAATTTCCAAGGACAAGGACAGGATAAAAGCCTAATTGAACCGGGACTCGAACCCAAATACCCTTCTTCCTGGTCAAGCCAAATGAGCTATTCTGCCAAAACATTTCAGAGATGCGGTTTTTGGGAGACTTTGTATGCAAAGCCTTGTTGCAAAGTGGAAGGTCAGTGTTCGAGTCCGGTTCCGTCAGAAATTTTTAAAGTCCGTTTTCCTTGGTAATTTTATCTAGCTGCACAGATTTACGGGTAGAGCAATCTTTAACCCTTCTACACATTTAAACAATAAATGTAATTGGTTCCGTATTTAGTTCGGTGACCAATTAACTTCTACGAGGGAGAAATTCTTACAGAGAAAAGTAATCGAAATCATATATGCCCCATCGGTAGATTGACTTTACAAAGCGAAATAAAAGTCTCAGAAGTGAAAAGACTGTTGACGAATAGAGATGAATGACTGCGGAAATAATACGACGAATGGTAAAATATCATAACGAAGAAAATAACTGAGTCAAAGAACGAAATATGAAATGCCAAAGAGAGAGACAGAGGGGACTCTGGAATAAAAAATGTGAAGTGAGGATATAATGAGAAAGATGACTTTTTGATTCAATTAATTTGGTAATAAAATCAGCGGAAATGATGTTAAAAATATATGAAATCATGAAAACGTTTTCAGCAAAGGAGTAACAAGGCGAAAAGGGGCGGAATATGAAGGGCGAGGAGAGAAAGAGGTAAAAAGAGAGGAAGAAATAACGGAGGAAAGAAAATTAATGGGATTGGTAACAAGGTGAGGAAAGACCTGATTAGAAAAATAAAATATAGAAATGATTTAATTTAAGAAAAAAAAGATGGAATGATCCGATGAAAAAATTCAATGTTAAACTGGTGATAAGACAGGATGATTGGCTCCCAGATAGCCAAGTGGATAGCGCATTAGTCTTTTGCAAAAGGGTTATCGGGTTCGATTCCCGCTGAAAACCCGTATGTGCGATCCCGTAGGTGTGAACCTCTTAATACCTCTACTGTCGGGGTACATTTAGCTGTACAATTTCGACCGGAAGATACATGGAGGTGTCTTAAAATATAAAATAAATATACATTTTATCAATATGTAATATTAGCTCACCTTTTGATAGCGCAGCAACGCCTGCGGAAGTTAGCAGATTAAGCCCGATAATTAATGAGCCTAACGGTATGAAATAAAGGTAGTGTGGCCGTCACTATACTTTCACCGCCTGTTATTACCCAAAGCCAACCCTCGGTACTTATTTTATCAGGTCTCCCAGAAAAATGCCGGAAGATAAATTGACATTGCTGGCGATTGAACCTCCAATCCTCTGCGTGGTAGGCGACTTCACGAATTTAAAATGAGATAATTAGTATTGATAAGAGAAAATATGTAAGGAATGGGTAAGAGTAGAGAGGATGGATTAAATAGGAAAGATACGGTATTACATCATTGTGCGTGAACAATCGAGGTGGAAGAGAATGAGGAGAGAAGATGATAAAGAGGTAGACGACTGGTTAACTATAAACATTAGGAGGGGAAGAGAATATGAAGGAAGAGAAGAGAATTTAGTACATCCAGAAGTCCCAGATAGTGCAGTGGCGGTTGATTTATGCAAGGGTATGGTGATTCTATTTGCATAGAGGTGTCGATTATAAGCTTGCCTTCAGCGCCAACGTTACGGTTCGAAGGTGTCGGCTGTGAATGCTCTGTCATTGTGGAGGGGAGAGAACATATCTGCCAATGCTCGAGGGTAGGCCACAAGAGTTTCGTAATGAAAAAAGAACACGAGAGCGACGTGCTGTGATTGACAACGGGGAATCCGTTAGGTGGCATGGTTATAGCTCGCACGCATTAGGTATTGAGATGAGGGAGGAATTCGATCCCCCCCTCACCTCTTCAGCTCCCCCGAGAGTGTGTGCGAAACGGAAATAAAATATTGATCGCCTCTCTTTTGAGCGGCCAATTAGCGTCCGACTACGAGAACGAAACTTTCAATTTGTTCGGCCCCTTTGCCCGGGAACGGCCGTAAAACTCCTCTTCTCTTATACACACATGCGGGCATTCCTCGAAATTAGGAGTCGTAATTCGACGTAAGGGTTAGGAAAGGAGGAAATGACCATTCGGTTTTTTCGCGATCCTTTATCCCTGAAAGGACGTTTCGGGAAGGATATGGAGGAACGCTAAATTATAGGAGTTTTAACGTGGAGAAAATGAAATGAGCTTTTCAATCGAGCTGGTCTGAGGCAAAAAGTAAGCATAAAAATATATTCCGATTTATAATTTTCGTTCTTTCTTTTCTTTGGGTATAATTAGACACGTTAGAATATAACATGTATGAAGTTAACAATTCCAATGATTCCTTCAATTTTATTTCAGTACTCTAAAAAGTTTGTTCTACCTGAATGTCCATTAATAAATAAGTATATCATTATCATGGTCACAAATTACTTGAGCGCAAAGAATTCCGAAAAATATTTTATTCGTAAATGTTCGAGTACTGGAAAATTTCGCATGATATCGGTTATTAGTTTATGTAGCTATGGTTTTAAAAAATCGAAAGTAAAAAATATTTCCAACTGCAACTTCTGTAACAAATTTTCAATATCAACTCACTATTACTATTACAGAAACCGAGGTCAAAAATATATATCAATTATTATTATTATTAAAAGAACCGTGCGGCTACATCCCAAGGAATAACAAGTGTGTAAAATAGCGACATGGCTAGGGCTCGAACCCAGGTCTCCCAAAGCATTCCCTTAACAATGTGGAATAGANTTTTCAATATCAACTCACTATTACTATTACAGAAACCGAGGTCAAAAATATATATCAATTATTATTATTATAAAACGCAATTATTTGGAGCACCTAAGCCTCCTCTAAATGTAGAAATTCACTAGAAAATTCCAGAAAGAGTATTACAAATTCGAGTAATTATTCTCCGCGACATTGCTATATTAGTCGATCATTACAAATTACGAACATCACTAACTACACTCGTCGACTCGAGTCTTAATGCAGAAGTACTGCAGAGGAACTACTCCATCTCAGTGGTACAGTTCGCTTTTATGAAAAAGTACAGCTGTCGTCAGATTTCTAATAAAATGCGCTCATCTGTTACCGGAAATCAGCAGAGTCGTAGTGGATGAGAATGGAAGAAAAATGGTACTTTCCCTATCAGATGTACGAGGAATGACGTGAAATGCTCCGACCTGGATTTTAAGTCGGATTCCGCATGCGAATGCGCTGGGTCAACGAATGGAAATCGAAGCGAAGCTCTCTGCGTATGGACGCTGTTTTTTTGTAACGATGATTGAAGAACAAACAAGAGCAAGTGTCAAAAGGATGTGAATGTTGATTAAGGACCTTTCTAGACCGTTCGGATACGTGTTTTGCCCGAAGCTCATTTGTTTGGTGTCTGGCATGGGCGACAAATGGAAGTCAAATTCTGTTCACGGCTTTGCGTCACGAGCATTTTTTCGAGCATCACCTTGCTAATTGATGTTCGATTACCAAAAGGTTATTAGATTCTCTATGACGGAAGCTGGTAATCATTTCCTACTTTTTGAAGGGACTTTTCTACCGAAGGAGTTTTCATTTTTTTTTCATTTACAGGAAGGTGTTGGGCATAAAAATATCACTGAATATGGATCATAGAACAAATACTGAAACATATCAAAGCGTAACTTCGAGTCAGATTTAATAAAAAAAATGCCGTATTATTAAAGTAATTTCAATAAAATATCTAGATAGTTTTTATAAACTAGATTGAAATCTTACATTCATTTAGTTCTATAAATTTAATTTTACTCCATATTACATTATTTATTATCCATCAAAATATGTATACAAACTCCGGAAAAATTTTTGAATAAGTATTTCATTGTAAACCCTACAGAGGATTTATGAGACTAATACCAGTTTTCCTTGTCCAATACAATATCAAGCAGTGCCTAAAATGAAGGATATCAGCACGAAGACTGTTGTAATTACAAAGAACCACTCGTATCTCAATGGACAATTTTACCATGATAACTCAAACAGCAAGTTGCTGCATTCATAAATGTCCTGAAGCTAATGACCCAACACTTATAGGAACTCCTGTAATTGTAGAGCATGTACGTTAAACTTTCTTGATCACATGACAACTTAATAAATTCAATATTAAAATATTTATACAAGTTTTTCTAAGAGTGTTAAGTTTTACCTGGAGTGAAAGTGCATTTGTTGGTGGGCTATGTATTTTTGCTATTTTTAGACGATGCTCATCATACGTATTACTATTTGGTGCGACTTTTCTGTACGATCAACTGTTTACTTTTCTTTTCTGATTCAATTGCTTCCTCCTTATGGACTCATATTTTCTTGATCTGAAGCCAAACCGAGCATATAATTGCTCTGACTCAGGAGTCAGTGTCCTCTACAAAGAATAATAGGGCTCAGAAATAATGTACCCTAATACGGAATATAATATATGCTTAAATAGAGCTTGAGTGTGTACAGTGATAGCTGACATGCTGCATGCCACTTGCACCTGTATTATTATAATGTACTAAAATATCTTTACGGCGGTAATACATACAAAATTGATCTTAAAATTTTTATTACGCATGAGTAACAATTATCAAGGTCTNCAATGTTAAGAAGCATCTTTGAACATATCGATTTCTCGTAACAGTTTTTTAACAAAACGCACGGACTTATGCTGTCTTTTCTAATTTATGTATGCAAGAATTATAGGCAGAGTCCCATATAATGCACTGATATTGTTGATGGGGTCTATTCAGCACAAAGTAACGTCGCTAACGGAATTTTTTATCCCACCCACCTACAATACAAAGCCGAGTTTCTTTATATGATGGAATGTGTGGATACTAGTTACAGCGAATCACCATCTGACGGTTGATTTTTGTTCATTAAAAAACATAAATTAATAAATTCAAAAACAAGAATAAGTCAATTTTCAGAGAAAACCATCAACATATCACATTAACATACCCCGTATTAATAGTTTTTTCTCCCTTCCCAACACTTTGATAGCGTATCCTGGTAGTTATGCAACTTGCAGAAAAGAAGCGACTCGAGGGTTGCATAGATTGCAAGAAATTAAAATTTTCATGTTTGATTAAAATTTTGTTGTTAGCGTTAGCATAAACACCGAGATATCCGTTAATGAGATGATTTTCAGTTTAATATTTCTTTAGTGGAAACGAATTTGATTTCAAGTTATTAAATATTTTTCTTTTTCCAATTTGCGTTCTGGAAAACGAAACTGTTTTTACAAGAGCAACTTATTGATTATGGCAACAAATTGAAAAGGAGTGGTTGTGTGTACTATCTCTTTTTTAATTAAGGACTGCAACAAGTCGCATTAAACGTTTGCTCCGCGCGTATTACATAGGACAACCACGGGGAGTGTTTGAATGAAAGCTTTTGAAGCGAATAATTGGAAGTGGAATGGGTTCAGCGTCAGTTGAGACTTTTGAAAATCTAATTTTAGGTTAAACTCATTGACACGAGGGAAGAAAAAAAAAAGACAATTTCATTAAAGAAAAGAGAGGGTTTTGCTTTGGGAAAAAGCATTGGGGCGCGTGACCTCTCCTCTTTTGGCTCGTTATCATTACAGCAAAAACGAAAGAGATAAATCGAAGGATCCGTAGAGTCAGTAAACAGCAACGAGAGAAAAAAAAGAGATCCAGTTAACGGTTTCATCATTCGCATCGGTTAGAGAGAGGGGCAAACCGTGTACAAATTGGAATATCGGAATAGGTTGCACGGAATGTGGTCAGGAAACTCATTAGGAGGGGATTAAGAGAAAGGAAGCTCTAGAAATACAATTTGAAATGTTCCCAACTGGGGAAAAGAAATGAAAGGACATGAGATGTAAATTCAGAAAAGTTCCACTCGGATCCCAACTGGTATCTTTTTCAAAGTGATGAGTACGGGACTATAATCATATTAGGTCGTAAAAATTTGAAAAATTTCGACTTTCGAAATTCTTTTTAACGCATCGAACAGATGCATTCACTATTCATCCTTATTCAGAGACCAGAAATTCAAATGAATATTTAAACCATGAAATTTCACAATAAACCGCTTAATTATGAACAATATTTATCTAAAAATTCAGTATTCTACTATTGAGTCTGTTGGCTTGTTTAATCTATCTTCCCGACGAATATCTTAAGAATTCTGTTTGCAATAGTTTTTATGTCAACAAGTTGATAATCTGATTTGTATTAGGATACTTAACAATGCTGCAGAAAGAAACCAAAGTTTTATCAGATTTAAAACTTCATGGCATTTCTTCAATTCCTATGGGCTTACGTAGTCATAAGTCATTGGTCAAATCGTAATTGTGATTCTATTCACAATTGTTTAAAAAGTATAGAAATTTGAGAGTTGATTAGTATGGAACTTTGAAGTCAAGCGGAAATGAAGAAACGCGCGCGGTATAAGAAAACAGGCGAAGTGTTTTTTTCCCACCAAAACAAGGACGATATCGATTTCCATCTCTCGAGGAATATGGATTTATTGGCAAAAAGAGGGGACTTTTGTTTGGAAATTCGAGACAATATGTAATGTATACATCGAAATAACCGAGGAAATTTATGAGAAAAATAATTCGAAAGGAAAACAATGAAAGCAGAGTACAACAGCGGCATAAACTAATGCTCAAAGAAGACAGTTCGGATGGAATTCTTAAGCCGAGATAGAGGACGAGAAGGAGTTCCCCGGATGAGCGAATAACAGAGGCAAAGAAATGGATAGCGGGAAGTGACGTTGACGTGATAAGCGGTGACGTAGGAAGAGGAGTGGATGATATTGTGGGAAAGGAGATGATTGGTTTTTCGGAGAAAAAAAATTTGAAGAAGACGGATGAAGCTGCCGAAAAAAAGTATTTCTGGGAACATACGAAAGCGCAAAAATGGAGAAATCTACCAAGTGTCTTAGTGTAATGCGCATGCGTATTGTGAACATTTTTGTTCGCTCCTGTCTTTCGTTATACAGTCATTTCTCCCAGAAGACTTCGAAAAACATTTGCTTGGAGCAGTAAAAGCTTTTACTAAGAAATGGGTCAACTGAAGATATCCAACATACTGAGAATCGTTAACACTCTTCTTACTATTGTTTTAAATTTCGATTACGCAAGTGAAAGCAAAGATACTTCGTTTTCGAGGGCTTGAAAGGTAACTCGAATCAAATAAACTAACTAAAAAATGTTATTTCTTGATGGCAACGCATCTTTCATAGAGTAGGATGGTTGAAGGTTGCATTCTACATTCAGGACATAGGAACATCTTCTCGACAACTCTGGATATTACCCAAGAGAACATCACAATATTTAATTATGGATTTGCGATCGATTTCGTTTGAGTTACGATCAATATAGACAAATAAAAATGTTCTAATGCAGAAAAGACGTTAATTATTTCTTCCTTCCTCACGCTGAATGGCAAGGGGAGGGGGGTTCCGGGAATAGGGTCTTCTGAGAACTTATACTGTCCGCATTTACTGAACAAGCCTCAAAGTTAATTTATTTTTCTTAATTTAAGTTATTGATTTCAGCCTTAAATTTAATCTCTGAAGGTTTCCACCCAATGTTAAGAAGCATCTTTGAACATATCGATTTCTCGTAACAGTTTTTTAACAAAACGCACGGACTTATGCTGTCTTTTCTAATTTATGTATGCAAGAATTATAGGCAGAGTCCCATATAATGCACTGATATTGTTGATGGGGTCTATTCAGCACAAAGTAACGTCGCTAACGGAATTTTTTATCCCACCCACCTACAATACAAAGCCGAGTTTCTTTATATGATGGAATGTGTGGATACTAGTTACAGCGAATCACCATCTGACGGTTGATTTTTGTTCATTAAAAAACATAAATTAATAAATTCAAAAACAAGAAGAAGTCAATTTTCAGAGAAAACCATCAACATATCACATTAACATACCCCGTATTAATAGTTTTTTCTCCCTTCCCAACACTTTGATAGCGTATCCTGGTAGTTATGCAACTTGCAGAAAAGAAGCGACTCGAGGGTTGCATAGATTGCAAGAAATTAATTTCTTCGAGCCATAACTCTCTTCTCTATATAACACTACGATTGGTGGTTTTTGTTTATCTGTTGCAGATTTAATCCGCAAATGTAATAAACCAAGAATGTGGTGCATTAAAGCTATTATTTGATGCATCTCCACGTTATTGAAACTGCACTGTTAAGAAAAAGAAGTTACGACAAAAATTAAAAATAAAACAATGGAAACATTGCAAAAGTAATATGGAATTTAATTATATCGGCAATAATGTTCTCGTTTAGTATAAAAATAGTTTTTTAAACATGCTGATCAATTGCGTAGAGAAATTTAAAAGAAAAATAAACTCTATTGGTATATGAACTTTGTACTGTTATGGCTATTGAAAAAAATAATTCAGAGAAACTTATGTTCTTACTTTCATGACTGTTAGTACACAGTTTTCACTTAATGTAGTAACTAAAGTATGTGCTTAAGATTTCTTCGTGGCCTTGCTTGAGGTCAAAAGTAGAATGAGGATATTTTTAAATTTAATTTGTACAAATATATTTCGAAGTATTTGTAAAGATTCGCATTTACCACATCATCGAAGGCACTCAAGAAATCAGAGTACATACTAAGGATTAAATATTCGCGTGACAGTTATTGAAAAGGGAATCATACATAATTCATTCGACTAAAGTGGTCTCATAAACCGATTGTTCGAGAGCTATATAAATTTTAGGCGGATATTCAATTTTCTGTGGAACAACTTTAAAAATTCCTCACGGATACGGACACCAATAAGATCAAAAAAGTAGGACGGGAGAAGTTCTTGAGGAGTTGGAGGGGAATGACTTTGGAGCGTGTTTTCTCTCTCTGAACTGAAACTCTTCCATGCAAACTCCCATTCTCCTCTTGTCACACAATAAGGGAACATGACCAGTGAGAACTAGGAAAGATGGACGTGAAAATGCAAAGATGGAAGAGAGTTATTGAAGAATGAGGAAGAATTGGCATTTTGAGGGAAGGTGACGAAGGTAAAGGAGGGGCAGAAAATGGAGGAGATGAAGTCAGGGCTAACAGGGGTTGGAGGAAGGGGAAGGGTAGCGGCGTGAGATAGCATATATAGAAGATTCTGGAAAATTGACCTCTTCCAAGAAGGCTTGGTACCTGACACAAAGAATGTTGGAAGAATAGTTTCTCTCCCTCTCTGAAGCTAACCCAGCTCTTTTTTCATTTCGTCATATCGAATTGATGCCTTGTCGCACATAACTACCATACCTATCAAAAAAGCTCGTAAAAGGGCTTACAAGAGCCTTGAACTTTTGTGTTTGTTATATTATATTCCATTCCGGATATATGTATAGTTTAAGACACATATTAGTAACATTCTATGTAATTGTAATGTATAAATTGGACTTTGGCTTACATTTAAAACCTTATAAGACAACATTTTATCTAATCGCACCATGAAATAACTTTATTTGATCTGGAATATTACGGCTAAATATGATAATCCATTAAAAAGTAAAAAATAAAGAATCGATATTTTTTAGGCCTAGGATTTTGGAGGAAAGAATTTTTAAGAAAGGTCTAGATGCATGTATTGAGAAGGGCTGTAATAGTTGAATTCGTTTTTAATTACTGTTTTAAGTGATAATTAACTAAAATGGCTCCCCAATAGCTAAGTGGGTCTTTCATATTATAATTTCACACCAAATCGGTCAGGATGAATAAAGACTCTATCTTTCTTTTGGGCAGGAAGTATTCAGTTTATTGGTGTAGATGGATATTGAAAAACAGAACAATAATGCAAAAGAGCTTGAACTGAAATTTTATAAGTACAAAACTACCCTGACATAAATTTCCTGTTGCTTTAACCTCATTATGTACCACAGATCATTTATACCAGATCATTTATGCAATATTCCCATTATGATGGCATACTTCTTGAACTGAAATAAATTCAAAAGAAATTGAATTCGTGATTGTCCTTATGTGATCAGGTTAGGGTTAAGGAGAGTCCTTTNTATTGAAAAACAGAACAATAATGCAAAAGAGCTTGAACTGAAATTTTATAAGTACAAAACTACCCTGACATAAATTTCCTGTTGCTTTAACCTCATTATGTACCACAGATCATTTATACCAGATCATTTATGCAATATTCCCATTATGATGGCATAAGGGTTAAGGAGAGTCCTTAAATGAATTCTTCACTTCAAATAATGACTGCTGAAAGAGTCAAAAATCCATCAACCTAGCAGCCAGAGTATTAATCAAACTATTTGGAAATTTTTACTCTACTTAATTTCGTGTACAAGTGTAATTTAAAAGAAAGACAATAAATGAAGAAGAGCTCTCTTAATCATGTCTTACTAGGATGGATCAACTCAATATTATTAACTTCTTTTTAGCTATTCTCTTTTTCTCTACTCATTGAGATTATTAGCGTATATTTATAATGAAGTGATGAAGATTGTAGAAAGATCACAGTTTTTTAGCTGCTCTTAGTCATCTCGTAAGTGCAAAGAATGCTTTTTTCTTGAAAAAGATTTTCCTAGAACAGCATTACGTGCACTGATGGTAACTTTTTATGATATATTTTATTACCATAAGCTCTGTTTATCACTTTAGAAACATCTCCTATTATTTATATAGAATTTTCAGGCAGCTGTATGATACTGATAAAAATGTGTATCAGTGATTGAGTGTAGATTATGTCTAATTACTGAGTCAATTTATCTTTGGTTCAATGACGTAGATTGGTCTGCATAAATATGTCGGTCAAGCAACCCATGAAAAGTAAGAGGATATTTGGGAAAAATGTTTATTTAGAAAGGTTTATCTAATATATTCATTAATAGTGATTTCTAAAATTGTTTTACGGTTTAAGACTTAATCATTTTACGGAAAATGTCAATTGTATATCCTTCTGTTCAAGCATTCCTGATAATCCACTAGTAACATTCCTATCATCCCAATTTTGCCCAATAAAAAAAACGTTTGTATTGCATTGTACTGTACTGTATCATCTGTTTCTTTTTATTCAGTGCCTTCGCCGCCCCTCTTTGTACAGGGAATCAAATCTTAATTCTCTCAAAGACAGAAAAACTCTCCTTGGAAAGAGAGCATAATAAGGCAATGCATCTTGATTGCCTTTTTTTATAGCCTACTTTGTGCTATTTTCGGGTTACCTCAACCGCTCAGCAACACCTTTCTCCAATTAAAACCACGCCTTCTCGTCTCCATCCCTTAAACTTCACCACACTCTCTCATACACCCTTCCGTTTCTTCCCCTCCTTATCGCCACATCCCATACTTTCATCTACTTCTCACGCCTCCACAGTGTATCTTCCCTCCTCCGATTCTAATCACTTTCTACCCAACTTTGCCTTATAATCATCTGAGGTGAGACAGGAACGGGAAAAATAAAGGGTTAGAGTGATGAAACAAAGAGAAGTAGTCTGCTCGATGAAGAGGTTTGGGTGTTGGAAAGGGTTGCAGATGAGGCTTCTTTGACGAACGCTCCTCCAGCGAGGTTAAGGAAGCTGTTTGCTCGACTTCAATAAGATTGACCAACCTTGGTTTCAGTAGTTAGTGTTTACTCGAAATCTTGTTAGGAAAGAGCTTCAAGAAAGATTGAAGTTCTGTAAAGGGATATTTACATAAATAGGCCCTACATAATTTCTTCATGTATACTCTTTGAAAATCTCTCTCATGCTCCATGAAATTCATATTCCAAAGAGGAGGATTCTTGCGTGACAGAAACTAGTCTAGATTTTATAAAGTTTTTTGTGAAATTATTCCCCAACTCTATTATGCTCAGACTCTTTGAATTCCAATTTTGTAAGTTGTGTCTCTAAAAGAAGTGCGGCTCCCTCGAGAACTTGACTATATCAGTGTTTCTGGTAGCTTTTATGAAATAGGGAATATAGGCCAACCTTTCATAGGTGATGTGACAATTATTTATTTTTTAATGAAATCTGCCATTCAATCTCCAGGCTAACTTTATTTAAGGCTCTACTCAGCGTCAACTAATGAGAATGACCATTTATGGGCGAGACAGATGTGTCGGTTGATACTTGACAAACCCCATCCGTTATTGATTTTAATTTTTAATTAAAAAAAATATTTGTTCATATATAAACATTTAACTTTTATTTTTCTTTGTATTTCCGCGGGTTTTTCTCACCTCCCCTTCTTTTGTGTTTTCTCGCAATGTGGATTTTTTCTTTGTCAACCTTCAGTTGCGGAGATTGTTCCCCACAAAGCAAATATTTCTTTAGCTTTTATGTATTTAAAAAAAATGCTAAATAGTAATGTAAAATAAAATACGAGGTTAGGTAGAAGAAGAGCCTAACCTCACCAATAAAGGTTCAAATAATAATAAAATATGTTGAAAAACTACTAAAAATGCATTATTTTTAATAAAGAGGTCGGTTATGTTATGTGTGTAATGAGTACCTACGTGTACATACATTAAATGTGTAGGAAAGTTATTTTTAATTCCCTCTTGACTCAAGGTGTCTCTCATAATCATATGATACGGGACTTTTGGGGGATGTGCCGTATATTGCCAATCCGTATTTTATCCCTTCTTCTTCCTCAAAACCAAACAATAGTTATGTAAACTATCAGCTAAGTTTTCTTTCTCAGGCTTCTCACGTTTACGCCTTTCAGCCTCGTATCCCTGCCAAAGATTTTTCGAACGAAAGCCTCTCTTTCGTCGTTCTTCCCTTGATGTGTTCCGCGTTTTAGCACGTCGTTTTTCAGGATTACCTCTCAATCCCTTAACTTTCTTTTTAAAACTCGTTCTATGTTGAACTGCTGCTGGTGTTGTACCTCCTTCGTTTATATCTCTACGCATCTCTTTTGCCATCGGAGATGAGTTTCACCTTTTATTCTGAAGTACGAGTATTTTACACACCAATCTTTCCGCATACATCCTTTTCAGGTGTCTATAAAAGGCTAACCTCCTCTATATCGCTGCAATCTTCTTGCTGTTCTTTCAGATCTTCACACTGCCATATCTTTTATATTTAAAGTGTTAGAACCTCAAAACATATAAATCTATTTCTTTGATATGTACCAAAGCCTTCACTTATTTTAATGCTTGAGATGTCTATTCACAAATTTTATAATAAAAGTTTAACTAGAAGTATAAATGGCTCATAGGTTGAGGTAAAGGTGTTATATTTTGCACATTGAAGTTGTGCGGCTACATCCCAAGGAATAACAAGTGTGTAAAATAGCGACATGGCTAGGGCTCGAACCCAGGTCTCCCAAAGCATTCTCTTAACAGTGTGGAATAGACGTGGCATGGTAGTTCAATGGTTAGAATACCTGCCCGGAAAGTGGGAGACCTGGGTTCGAGTCCCAGTCATGTCGATATTTTTCATACTTCTTATTCCTTGGCTCATAGGTCTTACTTGATTCAAATATAGTAGCGGTTCATTCTAATCGTTAGTTCGTAAATACTCATCACTTACACATCCATTGCATTTGATTCTTTGAACTGCAAACCATCACCAGTTTTATAAATCCTATATAAATTATAATTTTAGATAAAAATAATGAGATTAGCGAAGCAAATTCTGAATATAATTAGGTTAGTAGATCTTAGAATGGCATTTTATAATTAATTTAGTTACCGAGGGGTAAAACAATTCAATCTTTGAAAAACTTATCTGCAACTGTGTACCACCGTCTTGGAAAATGGAAATTTAATGACTTATTATAACAACAACCTGGTACTCCAAATATTTTTACCTGGCAGTCCATGCATCGGCAGTTATCGTTCATCTGGCAGGTCAAGCCCCACATCTGTGCCGCCTCTTCGAAGAGGTCATCACTCGAGCGTCTTGCCTCCAGCCTTCTCCCCTTTCCTTCTCGGTCGCCTCTTGCTCCCATACCGGCGGCAAGTACACACCTGAAGACTCGCGATGCGACGGATAACGCGTCCAAACCAGAAGTCCTCTCACAGCCAGGCAGTGACACATTGTCATCTTCAACTTCTCATGCAAAAAAAGTGACAGAATTAATATCGAAATTCAATTCATTGGAAATATATTTCGTACTTTAAATTAAGCTCACACGTAAAAATATAAGAGCTTTAAAATCTTAAATCTAAATCTTTAAATCTAAAATCATACTTAAACATTATGTTGGCAGATGGAGCTCGCGTTTGGAAACAAACGGGGGATTGCTGATTTCTAGGAATTACAACTTTCCTTTTATTCCTAACGCGGCCGCGTTAGGAATCCGTTAGGATCGAACCCGCGCGCGGGTTCGATCTGCCGACATTCGCCTTAAGGAGTGTTTTTTCCTGTAATTCATTCACAGTCGTGTTCCAATTTCTTTTTCTTTTCCTTGTAAGAAATGTGCATATATCATATACAAATCTAAATTAAGTTAAAAGTTGAGAAATGACAATAATTGTATTTTTACGGCAAATTAAATTGAATTTAAATAAAATAGATCATTCGTACTTTATTGAAAGGGAAGACTATTTGATAAAATGAGCAATTAATGAGGGGACGGATATTTGAGTAATTAGGCACACACTAAAGCGCTTCGGTGTTGATATATATTAACTCAAATATCTATTAATAATTAATAATCTACTACACCTAATTGATAATAAACTATTAATTTTAGTTAAGAATTTAGCCATAAATAAGAATTTCAAAAATATCTTCGTAAAATTTACATTAAATGTCTTATAGATGAGCAATCGAGAATATCTAGATTAGATTAGATCTATATCCAATGAGGTTATGTCAGAGTGGGTATATCTTAAATGTAATCTCCCATATCCTTTTTAACATATCTTGCAAGTAAATGAAAAAAAAAGAGTAAGATGCGGAAAAATTCTTCGTCATGGATGGTTGACAAAGAAAAGACCAATGTTGCGGGAAAACGCCCACAGGGAATGGGGGTCGCAAAATACAGTGGGATAGAATATAAAACACACCTTAATGATGAAAATCAAAATAAATGAAATACATGAAAATGCAGCTCAAATGTAATTATTATCACAAATGAAAGAAAAATACCACTTTGGTGATAAACTAAGAGAATTTTCGCATTCTTAATATTACCCGTTTTACTGCCAGAAGGTGGACAGTCAGAATTATTTCCGAATGTTGATGTTAAACATGTGTCGCATGCAGCAACGAGAAAAGTTTCGCCATGTTGAAAAATTCACGTAAATTCAGTGAGCAGATGTTCGACGACGGGCTCAAATACGAACATACGTTTTTATTGGATTATAGCAGCTTGGAGTTGAGCAGAATCGGGCCCGACTGCGTTAAAATGCAGATGGTTCCAATATTATGTCCTATCTCCGGAGGATTAGCGTAATGGAAGAATTTAATCTTTATAATGCGATTATGACCAGACGGAGCACATGAAGAAAAGGTCACGTTCTCCGTATATATTCGGTGATTTTGGACCACGGCCAGATCACTGAAGTTGAGTTGTTAGTTCCCTGACTAGAATTATTTAGAATGAAATCCTTCTGTAGTTTAATGAAGTTGGCGGAGAAGCATACGTTTAACGAGTCCCCAAGTAATCTTTCTTTACCCAAGAGGAGGACTGAAACTTGGTAGCATAATCCTCAAATTCCCAATAACATAAAAATTAAGAATCCATTAAATGTCGAAATAGATTATTTACCAGTTACTTCAGCAAGTAACGAAGGTAAATGAAACAAGTACTTAAGGTAAATAACGGCCTCAGTTCTAGAAGAAATATCTCAACATAACGATAACGATTTTAACTATCCTAGTTAATCATCAGGCCTGAAGATGTAGCTTGGCTACTTCATACCTGAAGGCGTAGCTTGGCTACGAAACCTTGGTCTTCCTTGTACCTTCTCTTGTGGTGTAGTAAAAGTTTTATCATGAAGCTGTTTTGTGTAAACGAATACCACGAAGTGAAACTTGAGTGTGTGCTGTTTATGAGTAGTTAAACCGGGTCGCATGCTAAAAGATTTCAAGTGGATCTGAACATTTATAATTTTCCCTCATTACGTTTATGGAGTTCCACTAAATAACGGGTGCACCGGTTGGTTAGATAGAAATGAAAAAAATTAGCAAAAATGATCGGAATATTTTACGAAAGCTTGAAAGTCTTCCATATGTTCTTGAATAATCCCTAATAGGAAAAAGGCTTAAAAGGGGAGTAAAATAAAAATACCTAAAATGTACTCCGCGCGGAAACTATTTCGAGAAAACACCAAGCGACCGCGTATTCGCACTCCACACATACACGAAATACCCGCCGCGACCGAGGTGAGAAGGGAAAAGACAGCATTTTATGATTGCACCGTTAGGCAAATACCCCATAGGGCGTGGAGAGACAGCCGTGCACATCGACTTCCTTTCGGAGTGAGGAAAAAACAGAACTAAACCGACCCAAAAGAGACTAGGTGGCAAGATACGTCCCCACCCTTCGCTCCTACATCGCACAAACTCTCGCATACGTATGGACGTCCTCAGGGTAAACATTTTCCGGTCGAGAGATCGCTTTCACCTCGGGTCTTTCTCCCGCCCCTTCACTCCGGTCCTACCGTCCACTCTGGTCCCCTCCGTATGACCTCTCCTTCCTTCTTCCGCCTCCGCTTCCCCGGACTCGAAGCCGATCCGGACGGCCGTGGTGGGGGAGACGGGAGCCACGCTCGCCATGGACGTGAACTTCTTGCTCCCCGCCGCGCTCGTCACCCCGCCCACCACCACTTTCTTCCTCCGCCTCCTCCAGCCGCCCCCGCACCCGGACGACGCCGTTCCTCCGGCATTCGCTCCGGTCAGCTCCCTCCCAGCCGGAGAGCCGAAAAGACCCGCCCCGACGGAATCCTGGGAAATTAAAAACATGAGGAGAAATAAAACGGAAGTGTGAGTGCGCTTGATGTTTGGATCGTGGGAAAGGGACGGAGGCGAGGTACTAGAGGAAATGGGTGTCCGCGTCCAGAGGGTGTCTCGAGGGGTATGGGACGATCATGGGGATGAATAATATATGAACTCCGAGCGAAAATATTGCACACAATACAAGTAGATACCTCAGAATACATGCGTTAGATTGGGCATGATAGTTCCCTTTAATTTTGGGGTATATTATTTGAACCATTCTCTCGTATCAAGTAATAAAATGACCATATAGTGGATTGCTTTTCTTTTCTTGGTGTATGTTGGTACCGAGATATGATAAAATTATAATAGGAAAACCAAGAATGGTTTAACGGAAACTAAATAAAAACTTGGATAACTGTCACCATATTAAAAGGATCATTTGCAAAGAATTTTGAATAGGAAAACATACACGATAAAATCATTATTTAAAGCATTAAGAATAAGAGAGTGATAGTAAAAGAATCATCCTCGTATCAAACGATTTGCTTTTCCAGTCACTCCTTTTCCCCAATTACCAACCTGGACCGAACATTCGGTACTACTTTGCCCTAGGTAACCTACACGTTCTATGATTTAAAAATAATTTTAAAATATTATCTTGATAATATTTTTGTTGTGAGTTGTAATTATTTACTGTTACAATATATGTATTACGTATTTATAGAGAAAGACTTAAATTATTTTTGCATTTATTCTTCTAATTAGAAAAGTTTCGAATCTCTGACTAAGTTCGCCTTCAGAGACGGCCTAGGGCACGTTCTAGTCGGGCGGCCGCCCTGGGGTTCGGATGCGCACAACTTTTTCAAATTATTATTATGAATGAAATTAATCAAAATGATATGATAATTCGACGGAAGTTCAAGAGGGTATTTATTTTACTGAACCTAGTCACATGCCATGCGCCAAGACAAATCCACAATAATTGATTTATAAGCAAAAGTTTTCATACAATAGAAATGAGCGAAGTATTTGGTATGCTGATAATCGCAATCCTTTGTGGCCCTAATTGTTTTCGCTTGAAACTTTCTCTAGAGTTTAACAATTAAGTTTTTATTAATTAATTATTTTTTTAAGAAATTTACTCATCACATGATGTGAAAGTAAATGAAATTGAGATGCAAATGAGTTTCTAAAAACAATTTCAGTTTTAATAACTATTTAAATAACTATTTTTATGATTAATTGCAGGAAACGGTTTCTTAGCTAAACCACATCCTTTGTTTACATATTCCATTCATACATATCCCTTAAATGCAAAATTTGAGGTCGGAAAAAATTCACAGATGTGAGAAATACGTTGACCTGGAAGTTTTTTAATTTTGTTAATCATTGAATACATTTTATGGATCATTCTTCTTATAAATTCCACGGTAACGGGAGTAACTTTGTGGCATTCCTTGACAGGAGAGGTAAGGCAAGACAGATTTTCGAAGGAAACTAGATCCTTTTTTCAACATATAACTTATACCAAGCAAAATTCTAAAGCTCACTGGTATTTTGCTTAATTGTATTAAAAAGGGTTACATTTTCTTTGAATAAATATGCCCTGCCTTTTCTCCCGCATTCTCACTAATTCTTCCTTGAGCAATTCATATTCTCCATTATTTCACAAGGGAGAATCTGGAGCAGAAACTGTCGTTACTTAAACTAGATATAACTTTATTTATCTATCCTCCAACATTTGTTTGAATATTATTTTATATCTTCATAACTTTTATAATGATTATGTTTTATGAACAATAATGTTAAATATCATATAAAGAGATTACTAAATTACTGGATGTGTCGCAGTGCAAACCTGTATCATTTCCGACAGTCCGCGTTGATTAAATTTCGCAGAAAGTTTTCATTTGGAAATGGACTTTATCTTTTCCGAGTAACATGTTTGGAAGACAACTCGCGCGTTTCCTTGCCAACTCCAAGAATCTTTCTTTGCTAAAGGGCGAAGACCTGCGCTTTTTTCTTCAGAAACGATTCCAGTTGGACAGAGCTTAAAATCGTGGACACGTACGTTAAAGCCACGGTATAAGAACACACGTAATTTCACGGAATCAGAAAAACTCATCAAGCAGAAAAACCCCTCTGCTTGCTCGTTCCCGAACTAAAGATGAGGTTTAAAAAAGAAAAGGAAATGGCAGTAACGGAATGAGATATTCAGATAGGAACGGAAAAAGTTATGCACTTAAAAATATGGGGCACATCAAACTTTGGAATGAAAGATGGTCGGTATACGAGGGACATATCTCTCTGTGCTGCGAAAAACTATGATAGGCATTAAAACCGTTATTGGTGGACAGCCTCGCCATCTCTCGGAGTACCCGGGGACTATATCAGGCGAGACGAATGCAGTTCTCCAAACGAAAATTAATATTCACGGATGAAAGCGCAGGAGAGGGAATGACTGACGCCTTTAAGTGAGAAATTGTGAAAATTAAGTAGGACGTTTAAGGCTTAGAATGTGTCCTGAATTTATATTATGGAAACTTACAACAAAAACATTCCTATGGATACTTAAGTAATTTCAATGAAATTTGGCTGTTAATTAAAAAAAGCATGCTTTGGGAAAAAAATAAGTTTTAACTGATGAGAAAATCAAGGAGGTGAATCTATTGCGTAAACAGTACACTAGGATCAAGTTTGAATGTATCAGCGCTGTTGTTTAATATTTTTCCTGAAATGTGGAAGTGAAATTAGTTTTTATTGGCAAAAAATATACGTAAGCGTTTATTAGCACCAAAGAGTAGAGATTATGCATTATAGATTAGTTCTTTGCCAGTTATTAATCGTATAACCAAGAACGCGAGAGAAATTTGGACCTTACGAAGGGAAGTTTGAATAATTATATGATGGAAATTAATTTTTTATCATTTCCAAATTAGCAAAATGTCCACTATGAGATTTTTTCCAATTCCTATAATTATGTCGGTACTATACACAAATATACAGCTGAAATGTCCGATCATGCACCTGATTAGGGCATGGAAGGTAATTTTAAGTATGAAAAGTTACCGTTCAGAGATCGTACAGACCGTAAGAAGGTCAATGTGTACTGTATTTAAAATAGAAATTAAGAAATGAAATAAATCTCATTCAAATGAAACCTCAGTGCCGTATTTAGATAATTTGGAGATATACGTAACATCCTGACTAGTAATTGCAGGAATTCGGAGACATGACCGTTTACAAATAATTGGGAAATACTCCTAAAATCGTATTCGCAAGTTATTGGGAAAAACTTTTTCCCCCATGAAAAACATTTTTGCCAAAAACTTGCGAATATGGCTTTAGTAGTATTTTCCAACGACTAAAATTATTGCAACGCTAAAATAGTATCTACCAAAAATTATATTTCCACCAAAAATTTTAATTCACAATAGGAAATTGTTTATCTTAAGAAAATTTTGCATAGGTTTTAAAGCATTGAAACGTCGACGAAGGCCATGTCTCTAGATCTTACATAGGTGGAAATCGAAGGATCTTTCATACAATCAATACACCAGGAAAGCTTAAAATCCTTGTATTTAAAGTTACAACATTTTATATTGTACCAATAGGCTTGTTCAGTAAACTAATTATTTGTATTACATGATGTTCTTTTACTCTTTATTTTTAATGCAGACATTTCTATTTGTTATACATATATGGTTGGTTTGCTGTATTGTTTTGTTTGCCTTTCATATCTGACAATCTGCTTTCTCCTTAACTATCACTAGGTTTCACAGATTGTTCACTCCCCGCTCTTGCGCGTATTGCCCTGCTATGGTAAATGTTTTATTCAGTGCGAACTTAGGTTCCAAACGCCAACACTAGTTTTCCTCTGTGCACAATCTATTGCTTTTTTATGTTACATGACAAAGGCTTAAAAGAAAGAAGAGACTTATCGGTCTCAATCTCATACGAAGTCACTTTTGTAGTTGTCAGCACTATCATTTTACTAATAGAGTTAAAAAATTGCTTTTAATTTAAGCTCAACGTCTGTCTAATTATTTCCATAGCATCACGGGAAATGAATTCATCCGCGTAATCGTTATTTGTGCACGGGTTAAGGAGAGTTTCTTAAATTAATTTACGCCCGTAATTATATTTTCACGAGATAAACTTCGGATTGAACGCAGAAAATCTTCAACTTCGGATGCA
Source organism: Ladona fulva (assembly GCA_000376725.2). Taxonomy (NCBI): domain Eukaryota; kingdom Metazoa; phylum Arthropoda; class Insecta; order Odonata; family Libellulidae; genus Ladona; species Ladona fulva. The sequence continues at coordinate 2,201,449 of KZ308428.1, read as the reverse complement.
GTATCAAGTGTTAAGGCTTCTGAAGCCACACCTATTTACTAAACTGGAAACTTGTCTGGGAAATTCAGATTAGGAACAGGAAAATTGATCTTCCGAACGATTTTCTATTACCAGTTTATCGGGGGAATTTCTGAGCGGCGTTTTCGTAAGGAAAACCATTCCAATAAGCAGAGAAAAATTGGATAGGAGGGCGAGGCGTACAAAAGCAGCATAGAGAGCACGAGGGAGGATCCAGGTGTGCGAAGGAGTTAAGTAAGAGTTTTAGAGAGGCAACGAACAGACCTCTGTTCCTCCCTTACTCGACAGCATTGCTCCCAAGACTCTAACCAACCTCTCTTTCCCTACCTATCCACTTAAAGCGCTTTTCCTTCTAAGGCTAAATGTCTCCCTTTCACGCTTTTACCTTGTTCTTTTTTTGCCTGCTTGCCTTTTTGCCATTCTTTCCACACACCTCACTTTTCGGTAAATTTTGTTCATTCTGTTTTCTACCTTTCTGTGCAGCACCTTTCTTCTGTTACTCTAATTTTAATTTACTCCCGTCTCATATGACTTCCCTTACTTCAGCCGATATTCACTTCATCCGCCTAACGTTTAGACCTCTCTTATTCTCCTTCTCGATCCAACTTATGGTCGTCTCTCATTATCTTCCTCAGTGGTTATTTTCACGGAATCCTCCCCCTCTTCTATTTCTTCTCCTTTTCCTCCATTTCCATTTCTGGATCTCGAAATTCCTTTTGCCTACTCCTCATGGTATTTTCTATCTTTCTTAATCAAATTTATTGAAAAAATAACAGAAGGAAAAGGGTGTAAGGTAACTCTGCACATTAAGGTGTGCGCCTAGGAATATTCTTTAGGAGAAACGGAGATGTAAAAGTCTGACATGACCGGTACTTGAACCCGGTCCAATTGAGATGTTGCGCCAGAACAATTGTACATGCCGTTAGAGTGGAATCCGGAAAGTGGAAGATCCAGGGGCGAGTCCCGATCCAGTCCAACTTTTGTCATGTCCTTTTCTCCTTTGGAAATATATCAGAAATTCCATGAAGAGTTTTACGTATATCCATCCTATTATTTTCATGAATTTTGGATGAGTTTCATTATCTCTCGATTTAATTCCTTGTTTTCCATCCGTCATCCATTATGGAATAAAAGTATTCTTGTTATAACTCCGTGTACATCTTCCATATCTATACTACATATCTTATATCTATATGTCACGCATTTGCAGATTCTCAATCACATCAGAAGATTAAATCTTGCTGCGGCGATTTATTTCAATTTTGGAAATTAGTGTCACACAAGCTTAAAGATACAATTAATAATCAAGCGGAAACCATGAATTTGCACCAAAACTCATTCCACTAATTTTTCTAATTTATTTACCATATTTTCTACTAAAACGTCGCTCTTTTTAGACAAAATACCACATACCGGGCCAAAATAAGCATGATTCACAATATATTGCTATTACAACATAAGTCCGCACATTTTCTCATTCATCTATCTCTCTGCGTGTCTTATATATTTCCCGTTAAGTCATCTTCTGTTTCTTGTCCTCGATTCTCTTTCCCCGACCCTTTTAATCCAATTCTCTCTTCTTTCTCTTTCTCCCTCTCTCTCCTCATTTTCTCCCTCTTAAGTTTTTTCCCTCGTATCTCCGGCCCGTTCGACCTTTCATACCTTAAGGCCATGGAGCTATAATGGGCGAGAGAGAGAGAGAGAGAGAGAGAAAACTAGAGAATGTCGGTAAAGGAGAGAGGAGAGAGATGGGTAGCTATGCTGCTATGCCCAGAGGGATACAACTCACTCCCTTTCCTCTTAACTCAAATGAGCTTCCAACGACGAGGGATTCTAGCGAAGCGTTGGCGGGGTATCCCACAGCGATCTAACTATCACGGCAAGGTACAAAAATTGTGAACAAAAAAGATAATATATGGTCACCATTCTGCAGAGTAACACGCATTTTGGAGACAGGTATAATCAAACTCGCAGAAAGTTATTTGATGCAATTTATAGTTGAATTTTCCATACCTTTGGAGCAGGGAAAAGGCACAAGGTGCCTGGTACGAGCCGCGGTATTTTGAATCGGACATTCCACTCCGTTTCAATCTTTCTTTTACTTTCTCGCTGCTGTTTTATCGCGCAACTTTTCGCCTCTCTCTTGTTTATCTGCTCGTCCTCCCCGATGAGATTTTTTTATTCGATCGCGAGCAATTTATCACCACCAGCCGTCCTCTCCTTGTTTTCATTTTTCAAGCGGGAGCAAGGAAAGAAAATGCCCGTCCCCTTTTTCTATCGCGCCACTACTTTCACATTTTTTCCCTCTCGCTAGGTTTGTTTATGCGGAAGTTGTATTTGGAGGCACTGGAAATGCTGTCGGCTTAGCAAAAGTTTGCCATGTCTTCCTCTTTTTTTCCTTACGGACTTGGCCGGTTTAATGAGGAAGCAGCCGTCCAATATCTAGCGAGAAAGCAAACAAGAATTTATGGGAAGTTTTTATTCCGCAATTTACGGGATGCCGTTCTGATGTGTGATTTCGTATACGATTAAAAATTTTTAGCTGATCAAACATTGAATTTGTAGGGGCAGTGTTGCTGTCAGATTGCTTGTTGAAATGCCCTTTGCTCATTAGAGGGCTCATGTTTCCGCCGCATCTCATGCGATTTGACGTTGACTGATGCTTGATAATTCTTCTAAATGAAATAAATTCCTTGTTTTAAGCTGACAGCAGAGGAATTTGAGAGAAAGTATGAAAAGATGACGGCTTTCGGAAGCTACCGATGTAAATTTGAATAATGGGAAGAAAGCTATGAATTACAAAAAAGGAAAGGGTACAAGAATTGCAAAATAAAATCCTTCTTCATTATCCCTCACATTTGATACGATTTCCTTCCTTTTTGATAAATGAGAAAGGAAAGATGCATATGTGCGGAGACTAAAAGGATGTTTCTCTAAATATAAGTAGATTGATAATTTATGGGCGAGATTAAACCCATTAAGCCTCTCTTCCACCTAACATCGTATGTGATCTAATTTTCTAACACTTACAATGCAATCATACAATAAAATATATCAACATTACAAAACCATTAAGAAATTAAACCAAGGAAAATGAAAAGTTATCAAAGTATATATGAAAAAACATACTAGATAAACATGCGTTTGAAAAAAGAGATGGAAAATTGCAAACAAAATACAGAGAAAACCTATACAATATGCATCTTGTATGTAATAACAAGGTTATATATGTACATCTATATCAATACCCTACAAGCCGCCTTTCGGCGTGTGGAAGGGGGTGTAAACACCGTATGTTTGTGCTAGTTCTTTATCTTGTTATTATCGCGTATCGTTTGCGGAAAGAATGAGTCCTTAAAACGACTAGTCCTAGCATCCATTTCTCTTATTTTGCGCTCATTGTCGGATCGGCCAAAATAGCAGGGGGGTCGCATAATATTCATTACGTCTTCCGCAAACACACTGTCTCAAAATTTATCAAGTAATCGCAGTCTAGCTTCCAATCTCCTTTCTTTCAAGGATTCCCAGCCTGCGTCCGAGAGCATTTTCGTAAAACTAGATTCTTAAACGTAACATTTTTTCACAAAACGTATTGCCTTGCGCTGCACTTTCTCGAGGTCGCGGGTATACGTTTCGTCCGCCGGATCCCATATACTTGCCGCATATTCAAGATGGGGTCAGACCAAGGTGAAATAGCATCGCTCTCTAACCTTTTCATCGCATCTACCTACAATGCGCTTTATGAAGCCGAGCTTTTTGGTTGCTTTACCGCAGATTTTTCAGATATGAATGCTCCAGTTTAAGTTATTCGCAAGAGTGATCCCGAGATATTCAACTAACTATACTACATTTAAATTTATTCCGTTAATTTTGTACGGGTAATTCGGACAAATTTGTTTTCTTTCAAAGAAATTAACGACGCACAGTAGGCTAGATTCGAAAAATACTGAAAAATAAGAAAATGGTTTTCTTGAGCGCTGACTTTGAAACTTCGCATGGCTATTTTTAAATAAATTCTGCATATAACTACCGAATTATTTACATTTATTCCCGCGCATCTACAGGGGGTCAAAGTTGATCAAATTTTACGAAAAAGGCCGGTCTTCGATTTTTCACAAAATTCTCGCGAAGCTTCACCCTCTATCCATCCTCCAAATTTTGTTATTTGGAATGATAAAAGTATTGTTTTAGTAATTCACTTTTGAAGTGTTATCTTTCATCTTTTGAAGTGAATGAGTCTTAGTTTGATCATCCTCCTTCAATGCTTATTCATTAAATTTAATTATCAGTGATCGACGAGAATCTCATTAAAAGATTCTCCAATATCTTGAAGGCAGTCTCAAGCGGTCTGAATATAAATGAAAAAGCATTCGAGGACTACTGCTGGGTTACCGCGTTGTTGTTCGTGGAATTATATCCGTGGTACTACTTGACATCAACTATCCATAAAGTTTTAATTCACGGCACCGAAATCTCAAAGGAATCCATTCTTCCTTGGGGGCAACTTTCGGAGGAGGCAATGGAGGCCCGAAATAAAGACACGGGAAAATGTTTTGAGCGATTCACTAGGAAACACTCGCGAGTTGCCACCAATGAAGACTTGTTTCGGAGATTGCTATTAACATCCGATCCAATGATATCCATGTCAGCTCCTATTAATGTTACAAAATCAGCAAGAAAAATGGGCAAGGAAGTGAAGGAGCATCTGATCATGAGCCATGAAGACGAAATAGCGTACGGAGATGAAGATTCCTCTGACGATGAGAGTATTTAAGATCTCATAAATATCATTAGATGGATATTTAAACATTATCAGCTTACTTTTATCAAAAAAAATAATTATAGCTTATATTATCGAAAAATTGACAAGGTAGGCGAAGGCAAACAAAGTTTTGTGCTATATTTAAATATCGAACAAAACGAGATTTCTTCATTCATGACATTGGGATTTTAATTAACGAATTCAAACTAAAAGTGTGTACAGGGTAAGAATCATACTTATAAACAAGTAAAAATGCCATTAAGATGCGAATTGGCCCGTACATCCTCTAAAATCCGAGATCGTCATGGAGGGTGACGCTCCGAAATCGATCGCCATAGATAATTCGATATATAAATCGGCGTTGCAAATTGTCGCAAGATTTTATTTCAGATTCCTCTTCAGGAAGCTTTAAAAAATGTTTGGTATAAGTTAGCTCGTGTACATCGTGGTACATCACTACTATTTTCTTCGCTTTAGGTGAGAATTTTCCGTAAAATATGGGTTCGCCATTTTGTTGTATAATTATTCAAATATTCTACTAAGATCATTCAAACTAANTACCTGTTATTTTACATATCGATACTTCAATATCATAACGTATTGGTTGGAACTTGCCTTTAATTCTGAAGGAAGTTAAACCTATTGCACGCAACGTTTTGCATGGAGAGGATAGGAAGATTAGAGGTAACGAAAAAGTGGGAATCCGTTTCAAATCGCGTTTTGGTTGGACATTTCGAATTGGAGGATGAACTTGCAGATCAACGAACCGGATGAGCCCGTCGAGTTTTGTTATACGTATAGCTTGAATTATCCGCGCTATGAAGGGCAAAACATATGTGTTTGCCGGGGACCCTTGTTAACGTAGATTACTCTAAACGTAGCGTAACGTTAACGTAGGTACTAAAAAATTTACTCCGGGAGCAAGATACATCTACACACGATACATTGATATTTCTCTGTATATTACTGAATCATCCGCAAATATCCTCACATTGCTATTCATCCCGTCGCTCAGGTCATTGATATATATATAAGAAGAAAAAGAGGTCCAATTACGTTGCCCTGAGGTACGCCTGAAGTAACTTTGACTTTGTTCCAAATAATGCTATCAAGTACTACTTGTTGTTCCCTCTCGTGGAGAAAATCTTTTACCCAGTCAATTACTTCCTTATTAATGCCCGCTAATTTTAATTTGTAAATTAATTTATAGTGAGGAACTCTGTCGAAGGCCTTTTTGAAATCTAGGAAAATAGCGTCCACCTGCTTTTTAGTTATCATTTGAAATGTAAGTTATCATGAAACTAGATCTTCAATATCGTATATACCATCAGTAGAAAAATATTCTTTCTGATTTCACAGTATAGGAATAGCATAATAGTTTAAAATTTAAGCACCTTACCAGAATGATTTAGGACGACTTGGATGTTACGACTGAAATAAGCAACCATGAAACATCAAAATTACAAATATTATATTTTTAATACATTTATAGTTTTAAACTGTTGACAAATCTATTTCGAACGATAACAATAATTAAATACTATAAATTTTAGTGTATACTATGGTATATACTTCAATAAAATAATAAATAGTTGTTAAAACAGCAAGCAAAATAAGATTTTCAAAAGCATTTCTTGATAAACCTAAAATGGATAAAATGCTCTTCCAGCTAAACATTTAAACAATTGAAGATAGTTATTCAGAAGGATAAGGAATAAATGAGTTTTTCTTAACCATTATAGGTGAGATTTTATCAATAAAAGCTTGTCAGAAAATCACAAATAGCCCATAAATGGTGACAAGAATAATTAATCAATTATCATCCCAAAGTATTCTTTGAAATTATTTGCATGATAACACAATACAATCCGATGAACTTTTCATGAGGCTTATTTGAAGCATTGATTATAGCCATTGGCGCATTGCAATAAAATCCCGAAGTGATGGGGATGAGGCTGTTTTCCGGAGAGGAAAAAGGCTCTCAATGTTTATTCGGATTGGAGCACCCGGCTTCTCTCAAAGGGATTGCAGGAAATGGACAAAAGCACTTACGTTGTATTCGCTACTGGCATTAAGCACGTAGATGCCGTCGCCTTTGCAGCGAAAATAGAACTCTTCCACATCTGAAAAATTGAGGAAAGGAATCAACATTAATAAATACCTACGGATGTGCTTCAAAAGAGCTACAATCCCATACAGAATGGATAGATTTCCCAGAGTTTTGACTGAAAATAGGTACCGCGTCATTTCATCGAATGCTTTTATGAGCAGTCCAAAATAAGCTTTAAGATCTTAAACATGTGTATCAAATATCTAAATGATACTGCATTACTGTGCAATGAAGTATTAAATACTAAAATGAAATTTACTATGATATCATTGAATGAAATTGAATTGATATTGAAATGAATTTCTATTAAGAAATGACGAAATATGAAAAAAATTCAAACCCACAAAAAGATTTAACAGCTTTCAATATACATGTCATATCTCTGTACAAATCTGTATTAAGTAACTAAATTTNAGATTAATCATGTTTCATTCACAACGTCTGAAATTCAGTTCATTTTCCTTTTTCTCCTCAGAGGGCCATAATAAAGCATCTCTGGCATTTAAATAATAAGAACGTAAGCAAAAAACACTTAAAATTATTTCGTCGAGGATAAAAATAGAATATTTAAATTTTTAGAATAAATTTTCGAAGTGAAAAAGATTATTGTCTCGTTGACAAACTTTTCTCATAAAATAACGTCTATTCTGTCAAATTCTACCATGTAACTGCCATTTTTTTAAGATAACTGAGATAAAAGATAAAAATAAGAGAGTTTACTCAATTGCCAACCGCATTAATGCAGTCTAATAAAAAAATTCACTATCTAAGTTCATTTCCGGCAAAGTAGTTTGCGGGCTAGTTTTCTAACTCCAAAGTCCTGGGTTAGAGTACCGCCTAATGGGAACTATTCCGGTTAGGGTATGGATGTCTGTGTTAGTCCATTTTTGGGAACCTCTCCGTAATTACCCTTTGACTGAATTTNTTCTACTGTTTCCAAGACATGAAAGCCTACTTTACGAAGATTTCTTATAGAAAAATATAAGAACTGATTATCCCCGTGTACTTATATAGGATCATTCATGAAATAAACATTCAACAATGACCTTAGTCGTCAAAGGGATGGGTTATTTCCTAAATATTTCACGAATTTTCCGTGTATTTTATCAAAATCTATGATCATTTTCCTTTCTTGTGAATTTTTGTGAACTTTGCCTCAATTTCGTAGGACCATTGTTTCTAATTTTATTCTGTAAAAGAAACAACCTCTGGATGTAACGAAAACCTACTTGACGTACATTTCTTATGGAAAAGTATACTAACTGATGAACCCCGTGTATTTTTATCTGGGTCTTTCTCCTGATTGGTCAATTTTTAGGCAATCAGGGCTGTGTATTTCCGAAAACTTTTACGAATTTTCCGTATATTTTATCAACGTACTCGCAATTTCGAATTTATATGAATGATTCACGGCTAAAATAAGATTATATGATCATTTTCCTTTCTTGTGACACTTGCCTCAATTTCGTAGGACCATTGTTTCATTGCAGTTTGTTTCAGATCTCTAAGCCAAGCCGTTTCTGAGATAAATGGGGGGACGGTCAGATGGACAGACATTTGATTTTTAAATATATGATGGATGGACATATTGAACCGGGTATTAATTTTTGTGTACATATCTGTAACTGGTGTAAATGACCCTAGCTGTCGAGGCACCAATAAAAAGTAATTCTACTACTCCTATTTCAATGTCTTTCTTGTATAGTCAATCAGAGGATAAAATCACCGTCCTCAACTGTTGCAACATATTTTTGAGAAATAGATTTTGGAATCCTTTCTTGAAATCCATCATCCAATGAATTAAAATAAGGAACATCTGTGGCTGGAAATTGCCATAACTAAACAATACTAGGAATATTTAGAGTCACTCAAAACGCATTATTTTAATTAGAGATGATCTGAATAAAACATTTGAATCTGCTTTCTATATTACGGGATTAGAGAAAGTGTAGCATACATAGGGAAGAGTAATAATTCCTCGCACTTTTGGGCAAAATTAGGGTTGAAAATCCACTGATTATTCGGAAGATGAAAACTTAAATGCCTGTAAGGAGCACATGAATGGAAAGCAAAATGGATCCCAGAGGAGAACACAAAACTCATTTACGGGATCGATGTAGCAATCAAATCGGTATTTGGAAGAGTAACGATTTTGTTTCTCATTTTAGCCCCTTGAGCGACGCTGTGTAAAGAGCAGAAACAAATCCAAGAATTGGGTTTGTGACGTATGAAATAACCTGCGTTTGTTAACTTGAGCAATCAGTCAACGGAAGCGATTTCCTCTCGGTTGTCCCATTCTGCAATTTTAGGATCCCGATGACTTATTGATCATTGATTCCCAAGTCGGGCTCAGTTAATAGATTCGAGGAGTGCGCACGAATGTAGGGAAATACGCAATATTTGGGAAATGTTTTCGATTTTAATTTTTCATGTACCGCTATTGAAATAGTCGTTAGAATTTCATGATAGGATACCATCGAAAAATACGTATGATTCTGTTTTAAAAAGACCATTTAAGCCATAAATTCGTTTTAAAATTAATTTCAACCAAGGCATCCTAGTTCAAATGAAATCCTAATTCTAATAAATAGAACCATTCCTCAATACCGACTTACAAAAACTGCAAATAGCCTAAATAACTCTGCAATTAAATATTTCAATAAGTTTCCTACAAGGTTAAGAAACACATGAGGCTCTCATAACATTTCAAAACAGTTATTCATAACCAGCTCATAGTCAACCCACTCTACTCAGTGAATGAAATCATAGCATGAGTGTTAATATGGTCAGATTACTTTGGGTCTGCCCGATTTCAATTTTCTTTTTTATGTACTAATTAGTTTCTTGTTTATTTTCTTTGTATTTGTATTGTATGTACTTTCTTTTATGCCTATGTTTTGTTCTGCTTCTTTCTTTTTACACTTTGTAGTTTTTTATGTCTGACAATGCCTATACCTCTTTTTAATGATCGACGGTAAATAAAGTTTTATTATTATAACTATTATTATTTTCTTTTATACAAATGAGAGTTGCATAATAAAACAGGATGCAGCGTGTATGAGTCTAATTTTGTAGGTTACGTCAGTATCCTGGGATTTCATTAGCTGATGAAACATGCTTAGGCATGAGATTAATCATGTTTCATTCACAATGTCTGAAATTCAGTTCATTTTCCTTTTTCTCCTCAGAGGGCCATAATAAAGCATCTCTGGCATTTAAATACCTTTAATATGTCCCTCTTTTAATTCGGTTAATTATAACGAAAGTCAATATTTAAAAAATATACTTTTAAAAAATAGGTTTTCTTTACTTGCAAATATATGCGAAGATTGTATTTATTTCTTTTTTTAATGTCCCCTAATTCAGTCATAGCATACTATATGAGGTACCCAACAAAGAAAGATCACAGACATTTCGATTAGCCGGGAACCGTTCCCGGGGCCTTCACATTGGAAGATCAACACAAACCTCTCTGTTACCGAGGTAAATAATGAAATTGGAATCGGAATGAAACCGTTTATTTTTTAACGATAATATGACTTAGAGTTCATCACTTAGAGGACCATACCAATTGGTAACTGGTTAATAGGTAAATCTTAAAGGTTCCTCGTAACGACTTAAATTCACTACGCCGAAGAAAGTTTGCTGAATAACTCCTGCCATCAACCCATTTTTGCCAACTCGTTAGGCCGCTCTCATCTCTCTGCCTCCCTTCTATAGCGCAAATGAAACTGCCAAATTAATGAGCCATTTTCTAATTTATCACCGTGTTGGACCTGCTGAGGCCTTTCTTTCTCTCTACCATTGTTTATTCGTTTATTTTCCCGTCTCATCCACTTATCTTGATATCTTTCCGATCCTCTTAAAGTAAACCTTTTCCCCGAGCGTACCCTCAGACCCTTTCTCATAAAAACGCTTACGCTAATTGAATTAAAGAAACGTTACACTTTCCGTAATTTTAATCGTCTCGAGAAGTTTTTATCTCCGCCTCTCTGTCCGTTCTCTGTAATTTTCCGTGAGATTAAAACTTTTCCCCGACGCTGCCTTTCCGGAATCGTAAAATTTTATCACGGGCGTTAATGCATTTTTAGCCACATAGTTATTTATTCCCATTAGTATTGAATTTTCATTGCGAAAATAAAGTTAATGAGGGAGCAAAACAACCAGATCCGTCTTTGGATAAGAATTAATGTTTCCTCGATTATATAATCGCCTTCCTTTTCCATTCCAATTCACAGTAATATATTCTCATATCTCTATTTAAGTTTTGATCCCCTTTTAACAGGCGTTTCGTTATGAAGAACTGAATGTTTCATGAGAGATAATAAGAATCCATATAATTGAAAAATTGACTTCTTTTTCTAAGTCGGTCATTTCATGTCAATGTCCATAATTAAGTTAAAATCAAGAGAAATATTTTCTTAGAGTCGATGATTTTGATGAAATTTTGAAATAAATGTGTTTCATTGAAAATGAAGATGTAGCTTGACTGAACATACCTGAAGATGTAGCTTGGCTACGAAACCTGGTCGTGCTTGTAATTTTTATTGTGGTGTAGTAAAAGAATTTTATCATGAAGCCGTTTTTCATTGAAAATGTTTAAATTTTTAGCACATGGAAAGCTGAATATAACTTCCTTCTTAAATATAACAAGGGTCTGTGGAGAAAATGCACGAGAACGATATTTTAATGATAGTAATTTAATAATAAGCGCTTTAGATTTGGGTACCGTGATTTATCTTATTTATCTAACTTTTGAAAACGAATTTTATAAAGAATCTCTCATTTTTACCCTTTCAGTCGCATAATAGTCAAAATCTATTTTACGATATGTCAGCACGACTCCCCCTTTCCCCTTTTTGTTCCTCTGTTCTGTAATATTGTTTACATCTTTCTTTTCTCGATCAATGGCCACTTTAATCTGCAATATTTACACCCTTAGGTAACAACTACGGTAAATCTTCGATCCATCCAAAGATCGCCCTGCCTATCATTTCTGAGGTATTCAAGGCATCTATACTCGTACATATACATCTTGCTCATTCCTTTCTCATTTCAAGCACCGCGCGTGTATCTTCTTTATTTCCAAGGACATTTCAAAGGTTCCATTCCACATCCAGTGGTACTAAACCCTCAGTAACTTTGACAAAACTGGGCTCATCCCATCCCAGCCTCAATAACAGTAATTGCGTTCACTTGGCGTAATGAAAGCGGGCGTTGGGTGTGCCAAACAGACCCTAGGATGCCAATCACTGCTCCTCAGTGGGCGCGTACGTCGGTCCACCTCGTTATCAGCCCCAGAATTCGATTCCCAAGAGATAGAGGGATAGGACGTGGGAGAGATAGAGAAAGGAGGGAATGGGGGATAGAGTGGAAGATGAATGTGGATGGATGAACGAATACTATAAGAGAGGTATAAAGAAGAGAAAAGGCAGAACTAGGGGGAAAGAAAGAATTTAGGGAGCTAAATTTTGATCAAAATTACCAGGTCTATCTAATAGCCTGAATATATCAAATTGAAAATAATACATAAATCTTGAACTATAAAGTGATCAAAGGAGAGATATTGAGAAACACAGGGAGAACCATCATCAGAATGGTTAGTATTCTAACATTCATATGTAGATTCATTTACAAATTCGAATCACGACGAACCGGGTTTGTCCAGGTTAGGGCAAGGGCGTTTGAGCTCATCGTTTGTTATAATCCTTCAAATTATTAAAGCAGATACACGGGGGCTCTTGTCTCCGTTAAAGAAACAATAATAATAACTTATTCAAAACTGAAAGTTGACTATTTAAAAAAGTTTTGCGTATTTAACATCATTCTCGCAATTAGGTAACTAAATCAATAATCCACGAAAAAGATGATAATTTTAGCTCGAATACAATTCTTAACGTGCTCATCGTGATTTTGTACAGCTATTCCTTCTAATTTATTTTTGCAAAAGAAGCAAAACCTGATACTGAGAAAATGAAGTTCACGTGCATTTCTTACGGGAATGTTTGACTCATCTGGTATCGAATCAGGAGTTATTAGAATAATAAAACGTGTCCTTTTATCTGCGGATTGTAGGCTTTTAATATTGTGCAAAAGTTGATAGTTTTGCGACTTTTGGCCCTCGGGTTTTGGTGAATATCCATCCATACACCCACAATCTATTTATAATATATATTTAAAAGGCTTGTATTCGTCTGGAGAATAGATGCCAAAAATCCCAGAATCACTCCTTTGGTATTGTTATCGCATTGTACGTATTTAAAAGATATGATTCACCCTTTTGTAAAAAAGGTGAAAGTGAAAAATGTTTGTTGGATGAAGTTTGAGGGATGTTAAATTAGTGAATACTTGAGACGAACGGCGAATCGGAAGACTGAATTGAAATCAAGACAAAAATTGCTGAAGGCCCACCGCGGAGTGAATCATCGTATTCCATCAACTCTCCTACAACTTCCGTACGTCCCGGAATCCCTTCACTTTCTGTGGTTTCATTTGCCAAGTAACACTCCCATCCATGTTTTCCCATCCCTGTCATCTCGATGGCCACTGCAGCGACGCCGTACATCTACAGGACTGTTTCGAAAACCTTTCCCTTTAAAGCACTGTGGTTGGCGGTTTAGCAATTTCAACTGTCGGGATTTAGTTCACGGACACGGGGGATAATGCATTTCCCTCGTATATTTCTAGATTGACGCTTAATCTCTTCGTATTTTATCCTGAACGACTAAGTGGGTTTTAATGCACAATAAACTTCTACCTAAACTTTTTCCCTGTTTTTAGTTTTTAAAGCACCCCTATGATAGAAAACTTTACTCTTGAATTTGCGATCTACGCATTTTTGTATTGATTTGAAAAAAATTATGATTTACTCCGGCAATTCTTCAGATTTCTCGATGAGTATATTTACTAATTAATTTTCTATATAAGATGAAGTGCAGTATGTAATGTGTTAATATAATAATCGAATCTAATTAAGATAAGGGAAATCATTGCATTCTATTTTATTTAACGTCAACTGCACTGTTATTTCACGAGTATGAGCGTTTAGTTGCTGTTGGTTTCTATTTAAGTATTACAATTGTGACACCGAAGTTATTGAAAACTGATTAATTAAAATAAAATTATGTATGATAAAAGCAGTGAACTTCAGGTTGGAAGAAGAAATAGTAATTATATGAACGACTTTAATTCTAGTAGAACGGAAGCGTAAGGTTTCCGTATTATATTCAACCTCATTTATAGAACTAAAAGAATAGTGTGTAAGTACTAAGGAGTACAAATCATCATTAATCAAAGAGTTAGTCAGGAGATTAGCTCAATTTAGATGGTGCATGTCTTAAAAAATTATTTGTAGCGTCACAAACGAGCAGAAACGGCATGAAAATAGTAAAAAATATACCATATGTAGCATATACCTCATCGCATTACAGCAAAGTGCAAAATGTACGTCTGGATCCATGGGAATGTTATTCGCTACCTTTAATGAAGATAACATTTGGAGAGAGAAAATTCAGCAAACTCCGTAACTGGAAACTGTCCCATTGGACAATCATGACGATGTGATGACATAGAAACTATGCACACATTAACCGAAAGAAATTCCCGAAAAACTGTTCTAGAAATCTGAGGATATATGCGTAATACATGGAAAACAGCGCAGGATCTATCCAAGGAGCATTCATGCACAGACAATAGCTTCCCTGAGAGATTTACAAAAACCTCTGCTGGGATTGTTTGAGTAACCGTGTCACTGATAGTCAGTCCGTGACATTCTCGCTTCGCTGATGAAATACATAGCTCCAACTTGGCTGTAATTCGACATCGGGCATCGTTTTCAGGCCCTCCGGGAAACTCCATTAAAAAGCCTATCGCTTGTCTCAACTGTTTGGATTTTGCGTGTTTGAGAGAGAGATTTCGGATTCGTTTTAACTTGGTATGCTTAAAGTGGGTGAGGGTAAATCGATTCAACGCTCTGCATTTTGGCGAGATTGAGGCCGGAGGAGATACTACATAAAAGTCGATCGGTGGTTGTGCAATGAAACTTCACGGGTGAAATATGGTTGTTTATGGGAATTAGTTGTTCATATTACTCCTTTCAAATTCAAAAGAAATGATAAATTACAATGAATATATTTTAAAACGAAGATTTTTTAATCGATAAGAAATGTAATTCCATAACATTTTAAATTTTGAATAAATACATTGTTAAGAGTGTCTATGCATGACCCTTAACAACAATTTTAGTTTGCTCGAAGTTCAGACACGATTTTTGAACTCAGTTCTTTGAAATTAGTCTTCAAGTAGCATTGTAGAGAAGTATTTGATCTATTCTGAGAATAGAGAAGTCTCCTGGCGGATTGATGATATCACAAAATTTGATTTTTTATAAAAAGAAATAGCAACCGCTGATTCCTGCGCGAAAACGAGCAAATCGTACGTTGATCGAGAAAAAAATTACTCAAATGGCTGCTAAAGAATAATAGATTTATAATAAATAATTAAAAGAGAACACAATACGAACAGAGGAGGAATAGCAGAGAGAGGGAGATGGAGGAAAATTACATTGAATTCGTCCTCGGAATTAATTAACACCCACCAGTGGGATTCAAAAGAAGGGTGATGGAATTAAGGGTGGAATCAACGCGGAGGATGAATGAACGAAAGACACGAGTGAGAAAAAGGGGGATAAGAGAAAAATGGAAGCGGAAGGGGAGCGAGAGAGACGCAGGGAAAGAACAAAGGGATGGAATGATGACCAAGCAGACTCACGCAAGCTGGAGCGTGGGCACGGTACGTTTCGCCCACAGCGTTCAACCGAAAGAATTAGAAACAACTCCTCATCGCATCGTCCTTCCAACGCATTTACTCCACCGCCACGGGAGAGAGATTGAGTCCTTGTGATTCGTCTGCCAATGGGATTGAATTTATAGATATTAGAATATATGACATTCTGGGGTTTTCAAGAGTTAGAGTTTTTGACAAGTAATGGGTCGTTTTGTTTTAGGCCGAATACATGGACATAAATGTAAGTAAAAATTTCCAAATAAATCAAAATTTTGTGCCTCTCAAAGAAAGTTCAAATGTTGACGGAAAATCTGGACATTTTTACGAGTAAACTTCTCAATCCAAAAACAGAAGACAGATTTTAAAGTTTGAAAATGTATTTAATTTCTGAATTAAATTATGACAGCTTGACATTTTCAAAAAACGTCTGTTATATTTTTGCCCGAAAATTTGAAAATGTATACTATTATTTAAAGAACTGCTTGGCAGTGAACCCAGGATATTTCATACTCTACGGAATGATTAATTATTTCATGATGTTTTTTACAGCTCTTATTACTTTTAAATTACTTAAACGTTTATCAAATTTTATTTTTCCTGAAACAGCTGAAAATTCCTGATAACAAACTATAATAACGTTAGAGTTCGAGAAAAGCTCCAAACAGCCGTTGTTTGCGATCAAACTAACCAGCATGGGTTAGGATTCCAGCAGGGGTTGTAAAGTTCCAACCAGCGGGGTTAGGGTTCTCACTGGTCGAGCTTTGCAAATATTGTTTTCATTACGCAATTCGGCAAGTATATTTCCATCTTCGGGATAGAAGAATAACTCCAGTCAAGAAGATGTCTAGAGAAGAATAACTCTTGTTATGCTTCTCTCCCGAAGATGGCAACATAGTTGCCGAAACACATATTGAGAACAATACAAGCAAAGAGCGACGACTGAGAACTTATCTCGGAGTCTAATGTCTTACCACAGCCGTGTTGTTTTTCCTTGTCGATTAAACCATACTAATTTAATTCATAAGTTGATAATTTCGGAAAATATCTTTTAAATTACGCATCTTTTTGATTTTATCAAAATAGTTTCTAACTATTCCTATAATTTGTTTAAAATAACCTATATGTTGCAGCTATAAACCACGAGTTAAAAGGAAATAAAATACGATGTACTTAACAGATAAGAGCTACATAATTTGGCAGCAGAAAAAGTTCTACGTAGGAACATATATCTTTTACAACAGAGAAACGCCGGGTGTTGGAGCTACTATATATTAAACCAAGCGAAAAAATAAAGCCCTCCCCAAAAAGACTTGTGAATAATTGGATCGATCATTTCGTATTTCCGTCTGTCGTTTAAGGATACGGAAGTTAAATTAGAACCCGCGATGGCTCGGATTGCGTCATACCTTCCTCTTCAGATATTTTTATCGAAAATTGCCAACCGAAACGGCAGCGCTGCCAAAGGATTTATGCGCTGCGATCATTCGGAAGGGTTTCCCTTTTATTAATGGCGATCTCGCAATCTTCGCATTTCCTCAAAAATCACACGAATCTAGCTGCTTACGGAGGCATGGAATTCGCTGATTAATGCTTTCATTCGCTTAGCGAGGAATTCATCATTTGAAAGTAGGCCGTAAAATAAGATTAAATTTGGGACGGAACGGAGGTTTTCCCGGTAAGAATGATCTAAAAATAGAGATGCGAGCGAAGTGAAGATATTTCCAATTTTGCGGGATATAACATCCGTGAAGGTACGAAAAAGGAGAGGAAGGATTTCCAAATTAGATATCCTTTAATTTATCAAATAAATTAAACTGCGTAGTTAATCGAGTTCCATCCAAATCGTGCACCCCATATACCATGAGGATTGCTAAATAAGTTGCATTGCGACATAACATCAACTCATTTCCTTTATTAAACGAAAATATTCCGAATTTTCCAAGAGGAAAATGGTGAGGATATTTCCAAGAAACTTCATAGCAGCTCATTCAATCTAATGCAAAAATTTAACTGTAAGACTTTTTAAACCCATTGTGCTTCGTAACTTCACTCAAATAAGGATTTACTTTAAGCTTCGTGTTGGAAAAAGCATCCTCAATACTGTAGTAATCCTTAATAAATTTCTCATAAAACGCTTTCATTATCACAGATTGGATTTACTTATGAGCTTTCAAATATTATTTCCTCTTTTTGCTGCAGAAAGCTCCATTTGAAATATACATCACTTAGAATTAGGAGATATAATTGTAACGTAAAAATCAAAGATAAATATTCTAGGCATTTNAAGTAGTTAGACTCTATACAGTAGAGATAGATTTTATTAATTCTTTACCACTTTCCTGACACATCCAAGATATCTCAAGAAAGGGTGGTTTAAAATCCAGTCACGCTCGAAATAACTCGTATTTAGAATTTTCTGCTTTTGACCATTTTATAATTTCAAAAAGATATATCAGTTAAGTTGTCGAAGGTATTGAGCTATTATAGCAAGCTTTCTTTTATCTGCGGTCTATTTGCTCGTCTCTGTTGTTTTACCCAATATATGGATATACTGTATACAGGTTAAAACTTAAGAAGAAATAAAAGTCAAATAAAATGTTAAACAGCTACTCAAAGGAAGAAGGCTTTCTCTCCGTTTACAATGTAAAGATATGTGGTTCGGCCAGTGCTATGATTATGTCGGCTATTGTTACTCAGGGTGTTACAGTTGGTATTCGGTTAAAGACTAAGTCGACCTGTAGGCAATATGTTACGTCATGAAAAATATGGAGGATGATTGCCGTGGCCTGGAATCGAACTCGAGTAACATTTTACAATAAGCGTTTTGAATACAAACTAAAATAAATAATATTAGCATCAAAGGGTAACTGAGGGTAAATAAAGGGCAACTAAAAATTAAATCCTCCATTTTACAAAGTTATTTTATACATTCGAATATACTTAATGGTTATAATACTTAGAAAAGAGTATCTGCTCCATTGAAAAACACTCCCGTTAACATGCATTCCATTAAAACGTATTCCGCTAAAATCTATCCCGTTTCTATAACTTCACGAGTATTTCACTTCAAACTGTTTCGAGAAAAAATATCGACGCGCAAATAAAATTCGACATGGAAACTGTTGAATTCATTGCTTTGAAGGGAACAGGTGACATTTTCAGCAGAGAAAAAATAAATAACCACGGCAATACTCCGGGCTTTGAAAGTTCATATGAGGGGAACAATTTATTTTGGTGACGTATTGCGAGTTTTCCGTGCTTACCGCGAACTTCTGTTTCCTTCAAACCGCAGCCCATTCCAGCGAGAGCAGAGCTCACCTCCCTCAGCAGAAGCGCCTCTCTCAAAGGCTTACGCAGTCCGTTTGTTACGTCAACCTCCTTCCTCGTCGCCTCCTCCCATGCGCACGAGCAAACCTTTGACGAATCTTTTGCACACGCGCAGTCCGCAACGCTGGAGTTAGGTCGTTTTCGGAGACACATCAAGTAAAAAACTGCAACAGAAAACACGGGAATGGTAGACTTGACCTATCTGTCTGTACATGTTGCATTTGATAAATCTATATTAAACATAAAACATGTTTTTATACAGGAGAATATGAAGAAATTTGTTTTCTATCAACGGCTACGAAGTGGTTCATGCAGCTATTACTCACGATGATTGTATAAATTCGATAATTGTATTCCTAAGGTCAAAAGATATAGGAGCAACAAATATTATAATGTTCCAAAATTCTTATTGTCGTGGAATAGAGGAAAAGAAATTGCGGTGCGATGACGCAATTCGCCAAAATGAAAATGAACCCAAGAGTTAACTGGCATTCCCTTTTACGAGTATATGAATAATCTTACTTGGAAAATATTTCAACTAATAGACACTAGCGTTAGAAAGGTTTCAAAATAATATATGAGTAAGTAAAATGGAATATAAATTACGAGAAATCGAAATACCAAAATAATGAAAAGCATTTCTCTTTCATTCGTTGAAAAAAGCATTCTAATTTTTAAAACCGTAGTCATTCCTTCGTAAAAATACGTAAAATGTTCTGGAAACAAATAAGAAGCAATGACGGAAGACTTTTTTCTTAAAAGTATTCCGAGGTTTTCAAATTCTTTTCCTTATGCTTAATTTTGTTTACTGTTTATCACACTGATTTCTTGCCTTCGGAATTTCGGGCTCCGTTTCGTTATCAGAGAATGATTAGCTACAATTCAGTAATTACTTCTTGACAGCAGAATTATCTTCCTAATTTACGAAAATCTCCTTTACGAAATTCCAAATAATCTGTAACATGAATATGTTTGGCATTAGAAGTGCCATATACATAACTATTTTTAAATAATAGTTTCCTATTAATTTTAGGGTCTTTGTCAAATATTAAACAATTTAAGATTACTATATGTTTTTTTATTCTGAAGGCTGTAACTAGATAGGTTACTTTTAAAGTAGCTTTTTAAACAAATGTATTTCGCGTAAAATTTGAGCTACTTGATATTTTCACTGACAAACTCCCCTGATGATAGTGTTAGAGGTAACGGTAATTAGCTGACCCAATACCTCGCCCACAAACCGCAGTGAAGCAAACTCTCAAAGCCATTCTCCTGGCCTCTTATCTAGGAGCTCTCTTGGCGAGCTACCCCATTGTCTATGCTACAGTGGCTCCAATTAATTTGTTTAATCCTTGCATTAACCTTTTGCCGTCTCGGTTGAACACTTGTCGGCATTACATTGAATGGCAACACTATCAAAGGTATCGACGACTAGGTTACAGCAATCTCTCTCATATTTCCCTTTAGCCAACATTCTCTCGGGGGCTATACACCAATCCTTGGAGGCCACCTATGGGGCTTGGCATACATTGAAATCCTTCGATCGACCTCCTCCCTCACGATAGCTTAAGGTCTCTGTTGGCGTCCAAGCACCCTTATTTATTCCTCTGGGATACCTCCTATTTCTCATCCACCCAACGAAGATTAAATGCATGCTGTAATCCACTGGAGCGATAGTGTAGTCAATTCATAATGCACAGCTGCGACACCCAGATACCACTTCCTGGTCGATATGGAAAAATCATGCTGAAGAAAATGAGTTGATACATTGGGAATGAGATAATGTACTGAAATAATTCGAGAGTGCTTTTAAATGCCCAATAAATGCCTTTTGCACCTACTCTAAAATTCGGTTTTCGACGCTTCTCGAAATTTATTGATTTACGGTGAAAATAAAAGTAGTTAGACTCTATACAGTAGAGATAGATTTTATTAATTCTTTACCACTTTCCTGACGCATCCAAGATATCTCAAGAAAGGGTGGTTTAAAATCCAGTCACGCTCGAAATAACTCGTATTTAGAATTTTCTGCTTTTGACCATTTTATAATTTCAAAAAGATATATCAGTTAAGTTGTCGAAGGTATTGAGCTATTATAGCAAGCTTTCTTTTATCTGCGGTCTATTTGCTCGTCTCTGTTGTTTTATCCAATATATGGATATACTGTATACAGGTTAAAACTTAAGAAGAAATAAAAGTCACATAAAATGTTAAACAGCTACTCAAAGGAAGAAGGCTTTCTCTCCGTTTACAATGTAAAGATATGTGGTTCGGCCAGTGCTATGATTATGTCGGCTATTGTTACTCAGGGTGTTACAGCTGGTATTCGGTTAAAGACTAAGTCGACCTGTAGGCAATATGTTACGTCCTGTAGCCCTATTATCTCCATGAAAAATATGGAGGATGATTGCCGTGGCCTGGAATCGAACTCAGTGCCTGTGTGGAAAGCAGGTACCCTAACCATTCCGCTGCCGAGGGCAAATAATCCGGAAATAATACTATAACAACAGAACATTTCAGGAGAGCATTTACCAAAGACAATGCAAGTGGTAGGCGAAGGAGTTTCTTCATTTTTCAGTCACTCGGAATGATTAACAGGCTCTCGAACGATCATTTGAAAATCTTGGAATTCTAACTACGAGAAGACTTCGGCACATAAGGATGGAATATCTTTAGGGGCGAAACGCCACTCTTTGTGTACCAAGGGAGTTGAGCCGCACAAACCAAGATTCATGTTCCTTTATCACTACTTTTTCGAAACTCGTCGCTTTAGAAAGGGCCAACACATTCCACTGAGTCTTCGGAAAAAATAAATAGAGGGAAGTCATCAGCAATAATTCACGAGCCATTAACAAAATTGTTTTCCCTCCCCAATCTTTTCCTTCGATCGCTCCACCTTTTTGCTGGATGGTTTTCTTTACCTTCGCCCCCACAAAGCACTCTTGGAACGTCAACATCGCCGTTTCCCACCCTTCCCTTATTTTCTCTTTTCAACCCTCATCGAATATCGACGAGTGCAAATTGAGAGTCCAGAATACACACGGACGTCAAAGCACGTGCGTTGACATTAGCCTACTTCTCAAAGATGAAGCAGCAAGAATTTTCTTTCTTTTTGTCTCCGCTGCTGAATTTAAGGCTGTAAGATAGTTCCACGTTAAAGGAACGTTTTTTCTTCATAAAAAACGTACGTTGTACGAAATATCGTAGTTTTGCGACTGATATTGGAATTATTGGTTTTCAAATGTTTTGTAGTGTGGATATGGATGGGAAGTTCAACTCTACTTGTTGAAGCATGCACCTGAAAAACCGAAGGGTAACCAGAAGTGAAAGAATATAATGTGACAGGGGGTTGAACCCAGATCTTCCAATTCCCATGAGGATGCTGGAACGATCTTCCCGAAAAAAAGGGGAAACTGTTCAGCGTGTGAACTCAATTGGTTAGGACATTAGCCAGGAATGTATAAAGTTTGACTCATAGTTACGTCCAGCTTATTTGCTTCCATTTATACCCTTGGATAAATTGACTTGTTGCTAATGTAGTAACAATTGTATATATTCTTTGATTTCTTATTACAGAGTTGCACTCTCCAGTAACATTCACTGTGCTTTTTAAAAATTAATAGAAATATGTTTGAATATAGAAATTATAGAATCAAATAAAGAATTTTTCTTGATATACTCTCAACTTACTATTCACTAATTTTGCAGGAGTTCAATAATAATAACTTTTACCCGTATTTTCCCTTAATTTTTGAAGAAATTGCTCTTGAAAAAAGTAAATAAAAGATTATAATATTTTTAGTTTTTATTACATATTAGTAGATTATATGTATATAAACATATTAGTAAGTAAAATTTATAAAAATTGGGTTTCGTATACACCCTCTAACTTAGAAAAATGTATGAAGTCTTAAACTTATAAGGTTTTAATATAATATGCCCAATTTTTCGCAATATCATCCCTCTATAAAATAATAAAGCAATATTTATATTATAAACATATATTTAATTTACTTCATCTTTACTGATTGTTTTGTACGTGCTCATCGGTCTAGTGGGCTAAACCAGTTAGAAGAAGAGGCAAAGTTAAAGCAAAGAAGAATATTGTGATAATTTATTAACCATTTGAAAATTATATTTTCACCTCTTCATAGATTTTAACTTTTAGGTATATACCTAGAACTAGAATGATACATTATCAACAGTAATGCAAGAATTTTTGAAGAAAGGTCATCTTCTATTAAGATCGACTCTGTTCCGAATAGACAAGTCATTAATTTTTAATTTTCTATACTAATTGGATCTCTTTCCTCTAGATGTAGTATAGTTTTTCCAAACTTACCTCAACTGTAGAAGGAATTTTAACATTACTACTGAAGTATGATTGTCAAGGCTGGCTTCAGACGACAAGTGAGGGAGTCATTCAAGGCCTTACACTAGTTAGGGGCGCACTCAAACTTTGTTTTATTTTCTTAGACCATTTATTCCAGAGTAAGAACGGCCGAGGGCGGACCGTAACCTTCCACCTCTTTGTGATTGAATGCTTGACGCAAGTAACTCTGATGATTGCTGTGGAACTTCACCTGTTTCTGTATTCGATTATCCTCACCCCTTAAGAATGGACGAAACAAGTTTCAAACCAACAATGACTCGTCATCCCTCTTCCAAGAATTAATCTGTTAATAGACGCTCAGCCGCGATCGAAATTAATCTCGAATTCTTGAAAATCACTTGGTGTGATAGTATTCAAGACCAATGAACTAGAATACATTTAGTTTTGCAATATTCAATGATAATATTTCGTTGGATGGAATATCTTCAACTCGTTTATTATTGATTAACAACTCAATGAAACACGCCGAAATTCCTTAAAGAAACTAGATACATTTGTGTTAAATAGCATCGTGAATCTCTTGAAATATGTCTTATTCATGTAGTTCTGATTCCGGAATCTTTGATTTGTCTTACAGTTGCTTATTATGCAAGTTGGGAACTTCGCATACAAGAGATACTCTGCGCGCGAGGCGATCGCATTCTTTCTATGGGAGGCAGAGAAGCTTTATATTCACACACACCGATCGCTTCGGACTCTACAGGGAAGACAATAAAACATTCAGAAAGTTATATTGCACGATTTTCCCCTGAAATGACGTACTTTCTACTTCTCTCTCCTTGCCTTTGGTGCAACGGAAAAAGAATTTTTTTACGTCGATCTCCGAAGAAAACCTCTTCGTTTTCCTTCCCGTTTGTCTCAGCTTGGAAAAATGCTCTTTCCCACCATCTATTTGGTAATGAAGGAGGGTCTGCGCGAATGCGCAAACCTCTTCCCTTCAAGAGAATCTAAGGAAGAGTGAAGGTGTTTCAATCGCAGAGGTAGTCTTTTGCGTTAATTTTCGAAGATCGTTGTGATGAAAGCAGGCGAGTGAAAAGTCCCATGAAAGGCGAGGAGTTCTCTTTTCAAAGTCTTTACGAAAGAAATGTATCTGAATGGTGGGTACTTTTAATGGTGTTCGTTCTGAGGATTTTAATTTCTCCATTCGCAGTCTTTCGTTCTTCTAAACAGAAAAATTGTTTCAATTTTCAATTAAGTCATTTAATATGACCATGACTCTTATTTCTGAAGGAATATACGCACGATTAGATTTGGCTTGCCGCTATAAAATATATTGTACATTCCAATAAAACCTATATATTATTCTTTGAAATCGAATTTCTTAAATACTCTTTCCTTTTGTAGTTCCAATTTGACCAGGTATTTTCTCACGTTTTTCACCCTTAAAATGAGTAATTGACGTTCGGCAGCGTCAAATTCTTTTAAGCTCTTTTTGTTAGTTAGTTATTTCTATTTTAATTTCAGTTCAAAATATTATCAATGAGCTACAGCTTTCAACATTTGAGTATGAACATTTAAATCATGTACGAATAATCTACTAAAGTTGTGTCGCATAATACCGAATTGGTTTTTCTATAATTTAAGTGAGCAATTACCATGACTAATTGCTACTGGGATCTCTGAAGGCATTTATCGGATGCATTTAATTACAATGCGTGGTACGTGAATATTTTCTCGTGGGAATAATTAATGACTTAGGATTGCTTGCTACGAATGCTGTAAAATTGGCATTCTCTCTCTCTCCATTCCAAACGATGATTCTCCTAAAGCGTTTAGTTTTAGTTGCACCTGATGGTTTCCATATTTTCAGTTTTTTTTCTCGTAGATAGCAATTGAGAGCGCTACAACGTTTTCGGCTGACTTTGAACATGTTAGTGCATAGCTTCTAAGAGTCACTTTAACAGCAAATTATTAAATTAATCATTGCTGAGGGAAGTAGTTTCCGAGGGTGCATAATCCGGAAATAATACTGAGAAATGGTATTTAGCTGACAGAGGTAGTTTGATCTTATTGAAAATAATCTGCTAAAAAATTGTTTCTTTCGTGAACTTCAAAGCAGACCTAGAAAACGTAACTCATATGAACTTAATTAACAATAAATAAAATCTGCGAAGTTCTTATCTATGTGCTATAGTGAAATCTGAATGATAACCATGGAATCCCTTCAATTGACTTCAACTGGTGACTGTGTGATGAGGGCTTTTAGTTGATAATAAACAATAATTTTGTTGTATAAATTCTTTCTGTTCTACTCCTTATTAGACTCCTTAAATTTTCTCGAAGTTTTCACCCTTAGGAATCCTTCACTTTCATACTCACACTTCACTCCTATACTTTTCCTCACTCTCGCCAAGCTGACTGACCTACCCTTATTGAGAAAAATATCTCGAAAGCACCTTTATCAAACCTTCTCATTTATGGCTCTGCGGTATTATACGAATCTCCCTTTCCCGAGCATTTAACCACTCGCTCGCCATAAATCCATTTAATTAAAAAATTCTTCTCGAGACGCGACCCGGTTATTCGTTTGCGAAACTTTCGCATTTTTATTTCTTTGGATATTCTTTTCAAATTCGTACCTTTGGATGGTGGAATGGAATCGATCAGCAGTGGATACATTCGGAAGGAGGCAAATCCGTAATTGTTCTCTTTTTCGTCAGAAATTAATGTATGAACTCTTTTGGTAACTTAAAACGTCGCTTTTAATTAAACTAAAATGTATATGGCGCTTAAAGTCACTGTTTACAGTTGGCATTTAATTCGTGAGGAGGTAATTTGCAAACCTTACTTTCAAAATAAGATTAATTTTATTCTTCATTCCCGATTATTTTTTAAGTATCGGTTTTCGAACTAAATGGTGCAGCGCCACGAGTTCACTCATTCATGCTTAACTAACTGTAAATTCTGTTACAGAAGTTGAAATCTAGAAGTTACAGAAGTTGAGTCGTACCAGAAGATTTATTGTGATAATTTATTAACCATTTGAAAATTATATTTTCACCTCTTCATAGATTTTAACTTTTAGGTATATACCTAGAACTAGAATGATACATTATCAACAGTAATGCAAGAATTTTTGAAGAAAGGTCATCTTCTATTAAGATCGACTCTGTTCCGAATAGACAAGTCATTAATTTTTAATTTTCTATACTAATTGGATCTCTTTCCTCTAGATGTAGTATAGTTTTTCCAAACTTACCTCAACTGTAGAAGGAATTTTAACATTACTACTGAAGTATGATTGTCAAGGCTGGCTTCAGACGACAAGTGAGGGAGTCGTTCAAGGCCTTACACTAGTTAGGGGCGCACCCAAACTTTGTTTTATTTTCTTAGACCATTTATTCCANTGAAGGAAAATATTTTCTCGCCTTTCTTTTGGGAAGCGATGGAAAAGCTATGTGTATGGAAACGACGCCATCGAAGAATCTTTACTTTTGGCAACTCGGCAAGAAAATATACACGATGTGAGGATCACTCCGTCTCGGAACGTCTCCGTTCCATCCTCCCGATCCGAAGGTCCTTCTCGTGACAGAAAAAGAGACTAAAGGGTTATGGAGGCGCGCGAAGAGTTTTGTCTTCGTCGTCGATGCCCACACGACTTTGGAACAACTCCCAGATCTATTCTGCACGTACAGCTCAAAAAAGGACGACATTCCGAATTTTTTCGTTCCCTGACATTTCTTCTGCACCTCGTTGCAATCTTCCAGAGTCATCTCGCCTCGATGGCCCCATACTCAAAGAACAAGGGTAGCAGAGCGTTCACATGTCTTCTAAAAGTTAACTTAGTCTTTACTCTAAATGTAATGAGATGCGTGATATGAATTTGCTATTTCTTCTCTAAGCTGTTCTTGGACAATTCTTGCTCCCTGAAGACAATTCTTCATATTGTGTGGTGAAACATTTTAGACTATTTATTTCGGAGTAAGAAAGAATCTGTGTGGATATTTCAACTTCGACTAAAAGCTGAAATTTTTCATTTCTGACGGATATGATTAGCAAATTCAATAATTTGTTTCTGGAATATGAATATAGGAATAACAGGTGGGAAAAATAGCGACATCACGGAGACTCGAACCCAGGTCTCTCACTTTCCGTTATGTTATTCCTTGGGTTTCAGCCACACATCTCTTTCGTGCTATGTTACTCAACTTTCCCTAATTCTTGTGATTATCTTTGGGGATTTACCTCATAAGAAGGCTTTTTGAGTTAGTTGCCTCAGCAAGGACCATCTGGCGTCAGTTTGTGCCACTAAATGTAAAGGCTGCTCTCCTTGCTAACTGAAGCATTCCCATTACAGTGTGGAGTTATAGGAATTTCCTTAGTTTTCATGTTTTCGAATGAGATCTAAGTCATATTTAAAGTATTTGCGAGATTTACTTATAGTTATAGACATAATCATATAAATATAATAAATATTTGTGAATACGTTTGCGAACTCACATACATGTGAACGTTTTTGCGTAATGAATCAGCAATTATTGATAAGCGCGAATATTTTATATTGCCAAATGCCATCATACAGTTTTCTTTACGCCAGACGTGAGATATTCCAAGGTGAAGACATTCCAATAAAGTTGTAAAATATTTTCACAAGCCTTTCACTTCACGTAGGAACCCTTCAGTTATGCCTGAGAGCACCAGGTGACGAAACAATCCAAAAGTTCCCATCTCTTACTCAATATTCTCAGCAATATTGCTTTGCAAAAAAATTCCACTGCTGCCAGCTCTTTCTTCCAAAATCAACAGAAGTGAGGTTTTATCACACTTCCTCTATAAATTGCATAAAGCGTGGCCTGTTAGTTTCTACACCATTTTTTACTTTTAAATTATTAATTTTAACGATTCTCTAAAAAGAAAAAGTAGGCCGATCTGTTTGTGATTTGCACATAAATCTGAGTACGTACGACACGCTGTAAATATTTCGTTTCTTGACCTTCTGTATAAATAAACTGTTACATTCTATATTTATCGTAGATAATCAATACAAAATACCGACATATAATTGTTTTCAGAATAACTGGTGACTTATATTAACAACATAAATAAGATATCTGTAGTTCTAGACAAGAATCTAATTATTAGACAAAATACTCGTACATACTTCATAACGGTGCTAAATATTTCATGATCCAGTAATGAATAATCAATTGATAATACCCTTCTGTTTTAGTACAGCAGACCCCTGCTCTACCATGGATTAGCAATACGATAAATAAAAAATATATTACGATACTAGTTCTCGATGTATTATCTTTCTGATAATGTGTTCCTTAGGGACAAGCAGATGCTACAGCTAAGTACCGGTTCTTTGCCTTCTTACGAAAATATGTATTGAATTGTTTTAGAGACTCGTCACTTTTTTATTTGCCACCATTCACCATCGCAATGATCGAATCCGGTGGTCGAAGAGTGTCTATTTCGTGAGATATCTTTTGCGTGAAATCTATTTTTTTCTCATAATCATAATATATTTTTTGGTAAACACATTATTAACGTTATCACATTTTATTCAATTAAAGTTAAGAAACCTCAATCTATAATTTAAAATCCATATAATTTTAAATCAAATATATATGACTTGGAACGAATTACCGGCAATTGAGTGTCATTAGGTTCACAATGTTATATTTTCTCAATACTCCCACAATGGAGTCTATGGGACGAGTTAATAATGTAAAGCGAGGGTATTCATCATTTGGCAATTGTTCTTTCGCGCCTGTCTAAAACAAGCTATACGTTTGGATAAGTGCTAATGGTTTAACGGTGCCTCGACCGCAAAGGTTATTTGCACCGCATACTGATTATTTAGCTCACGCTACGTGAACTATTTAGTATAGAAGCTGTTTATAATGTTGAGTTAGTTTAGAATCGATAAACAGTTAAATAAAAGGACGTAATTCACATGTAATGTACAGTAAAAGTATTTTAGAAGTAAGATAGGTTAAAATAAAAAAAAATAAATAATACGCTTGAAATACATGTAAAGGAAGAAAGGAAGGGGTTAATGTTTAAATTTGCACAGGGAGGCGTGCACTTAGAAAGTGTGACAAAGTGAAGAGAAGCGTATGAAAATGGATGAAGTTTATAATGACCATTGAATTAAATTGAAAGAAGCCTTACTAACAATAGGGTAGTCTCTTGCTACTTCTCAGAATTTTATAAATTAGTTTTTTTATTCATTCCATAATTTTTCGTTTCGTATCTTTGAGACGAATCTGTTACGTATAAAATATTTAGGAGATGGAGATATCGTTTACACCTCAAAAATATCTTTGAATTCGACCTACATATCTCGATATCCTTTCTGCTAGTTCAAAAGAACCCGCTGTCACGCCATCTAGACATCATTGCACGTGCAAGTGCAAAACCGTACGTTTGCATAAATGGATGAATTCTACGAAGATGAAGGAAAATATTTTCTCGCCTTTCTTTTGGGAAGCGATGGAAAAGCTATGTGTATGGAAACGACGCCATCGAAGAATCTTTACTTTTGGCAACTCGGCAAGAAAATATACACGATGTGAGGATCACTCCGTCTCGGAACGTCTCCGTTCCATCCTCCCGATCCGAAGGTCCTTCTCGTGACAGAAAAAGAGACTAAAGGGTTATGGAGGCGCGCGAAGAGTTTTGTCTTCGTCGTCGATGCCCACACGACTTTGGAACAACTCCCAGATCTATTCTGCACGTACAGCTCAAAAAAGGACGACATTCCGAATTTTTTCGTTCCCTGACATTTCTTCTGCACCTCGTTGCAATCTTCCAGAGTCATCTCGCCTCGATGGCCCCATACTCAAAGAACAAGGGTAGCAGAGCGTTCACATGTCTTCTAAAAGTTAACTTAGTCTTTACTCTAAATGTAATGAGATGCGTGATATGAATTTGCTATTTCTTCTCTAAGCTGTTCTTGGACAATTCTTGCTCCCTGAAGACAATTCTTCATATTGTGTGGTGAAACATTTTAGACTATTTATTTCGGAGTAAGAAAGAATCTGTGTGGATATTTCAACTTCGACTAAAAGCTGAAATTTTTCATTTCTGACGGATATGATTAGCAAATTCAATAATTTTTTCTGGAATATGAATATAGGAATAACAGGTGGGAAAAATAGCGACATCACGGAGACTCGAACCCAGGTCTCTCACTTTCCGTTATGTTATTCCTTGGGTTTCAGCCACACATCTCTTTCGTGCTATGTTACTCAACTTTCCCTAATTCTTGTGATTATCTTTGGGGATTTACCTCATAAGAAGGCTTTTTGAGTTAGTTGCCTCAGCAAGGACCATCTGGCGTCAGTTTGTGCCACTAAATGTAAAGGCTGCTCTCCTTGCTAACTGAAGCATTCCCATTACAGTGTGGAGTTGACGCGGCATGGTAGTTTAATGGTTAGAATACCTGCCTGGAAAGTGAGAACCTGGGTTTGTGTTCCAGTCATGTCACCATTTTTCACACCTGTTATTCATTGGTTTTCAGCCGCACGTGTCTTCAATTATATGTTATTCACCTTTCCCTAATCATTTTAAGACTATATTCATATTGTGTGATTAACGATGATATTGTTATCCCTGATAGTGTACCTGTTTTTATTGTAGTACTTTAAAATAGGAGTGTATATTGAACCCTTGCCAGCTGAAGATTATGATACTTGCAAGTACGAGTATTATATGTATAATAATATTAGATTATTCCCCGGCGTAATATTATCATACTGCTGTTACATTTACAACTATTCGATATTGGAAGGCGTGACTGATGCTTACACCTGAAGATGTAAGCATCCTTAATGATAAGCTTAATGTAAGCCTGAAGATGTAAGCACGCGTATGAAACCGGTCTCCAGTTAAAAGTTCCTGTGGAAAAATACAGTGTTTTCATTCCATTTACAACAACTTGAAATAACATGATTTAAAATTCATAGAAAATACCAGAAAATTAAATAAGGGTTTCCATACATAATATTCTGCTTTGAATTCCTTCTTCTTACTCTTGATGCAAATGAAGAGAATTGCAGTTGGATAAAAGCCCAATGATAATTGTTCAACTTTAAAGAAGAAGGACGCTAAATTTTATTCTTCTCATAAATTGCTTTCTTTATTGGAAAGGGTTCTGAAAATAAACTCCTATGCATCCTAAATCAGTATTAAGCATTCCAAAAGAATCTCATCCGGAAAAGCGAGATTTTAAATAATGTGTACTCTGAGCCCATTTAAAAACATCGAAAAGTCGGTAATTATTCCCTCAGTTTTCATAAACCTTTATTAAGCTATGCATTTTTTGTGGAAATAGCCAGCAAATAATAAATTTTAAACGAATATTTTTTTATGAAACCAAGCACATCATTTGTTATGAGTTATGCGATGCTAGTCTATAAGTACTTGAAAATGCAAAACTCCCATCCCATAAATTTTTATCATATTTTTCTTTTCCAATTGTCGACTTTATAACCCTCATTAGGAGGTATCCATACAAAAATATTCTGTTTATACTCTAAGTTGAGACAGTTTGATTAATATAATATTATACATTTTACCTTAAGATGTTCAAAAGCATTAGATTGATTTCTGAGGCTGAGCCTTTATTTGCGGAGCCTTGACATTTCGTTTCAGTTCGGCTACTCCGATTCGCTTCAAGGCCAGGGATACGATACGAAACTTTCAGACCTCTGTTAAAACTTATTATTGAATACAGTTTAATCCGTATAGAATTCCTCTTCATAAAAAATTCACAGAAAGATCGCTTATTACGGTCTTAACAAGTTAAACTAAAATCAAACTTTCGACTTGAAAACGCAAAACATGTTTTTATCAGGTTGGTGATATAAAATGAGAAAACATAACTGTCCTAAACTTGGAAAACGGGTAAGGGTGACGTAGCGCAAGATGGTGCGCACCCAGGAAAAATCCCAAGGAAGAATGAACTTGAAATAATTCTGACGGAACCGAGAATCGAACCCGGGTCCCAATTGCCGGTCGGGTTCTCTGTCCGTTGAGCTATACCGGCAGAACATTATAGTTGCGAAGGATGCCATCATGTGGACGAACTCGCAACGTCCTTGCTGACGAAGTCTCCCGAACGGCTTGGAAAAATGTTCTGCCTGGATAGCTCAACGGACAGAGCACTTGACCGTCAATTGGGAGACCCGGGTTCGATTCCCGGTTCCGTCAGACTTATTTGATGTATATTCTTCCTTGGGATTGTTCTAAACTTTCTAATCACATTCCTAATTCAGGTCTAAGGAAGATTAGCAGGTACTTCCTGAAAATGAATTTTAATATCGCATTTGTCCGCTAGGCAAAGTGAAAAGTAAATTATCACCCGAATCACTCTTTATTTTGCCGTTTTCTATTATAGCTCTTACGCCAAACTATAGATTCATATTTATCTCCATCAACTTTTTTTTTATTCTCCTCAATTTTTAAAAATGCATATTTTCTATGTATTTCAAAATTATCCGTGTATTTGCAGTATGAGATGCATATCTAGGCTAGATTTCAAAACTTTATGCGTTAGAGTCGAAATTCGAAGTTTTATCAAGAGTTAGGGTCGAGATGAGGATTAAAAATTTGGAACACAACCATAATGGCGCTACATCCCAATGTAGGTCTTGACCTGCTCTGCTGCGCTTGGCATCAGCTGTCGTATCTTTGAATACGTTTTGTTATTGCTCTCTGCAGGGACTCTCATTTCAACGTTTATACCAATAAAATCGTCTGACTTTGGCTTTACTGTCGAAAATCACATTCAAATTCGATACATTCATGTTATCTGTTAGAAATTTACACATTCTTTTTTTTTTGGTTATTCGAAGGAATTTAACCGTATTCTATTGATAATAGAGGGATATCATTCACGCCGATAAATACTGCTTTGTTTAATAACGATCTACAGTTAAGATATCGTTACTCCTGTGATATTTAGACAAAAACTTCGAACACATTAATATTGAAAGAATGATCAAACGATAACGCGATGAAAAAAGAAAGTTTTGGAAAATACACCGATGCTGGATTACGTTACAATTACTCTTGTTACAGCATAAAATAAACATGAAGGTATTATGGTGACGATATGAACGCTACCTTAACGGATAGTCATTTATTTTAAGTTAAGCTGTTGAATATTTGACAGAAAAAAGATACAGCAGGAGAAGAATTTCAAGAATTCTACCATATTCTCAAACCAAAAACGAGTTGAAATTTCAGAATCTATTTTTAAAGTTTCGTCATTTTAGCAAAATAAATTGGAAATTGAATAATTTGCAGAATTCTCGGAATTGATTGCATTTAAGCTATTGAATATTTGACAAAAAAGATACAGCAGGAGAAGAATTTCAAGAATTCTACCATATTCTCAAACCAAAAACGAGTTGAAATTTCAGAATCTATTTTTAAAGTTTCGTCATTTTAGCAAAATAAATTGGAAATTGAATAATTTGCAGAATTCTCGGAATTGATTGCATTTCAGCTGTTTTGTAATACCTTTCTACAACAAAAACACCTAAATTCAATTTAACGAATCTTCAAACGAACTCCTAAATTGATCACAACCATGAACAATAATCAAATGCTATTACCTCGACGGCAACTAATCCGTCTCAATTTCCCTTCTTCGTAGTAATTTCAATCAACTCAAGTGTTTCATGATTACGCCGCAAATATCCTTTCAAAGAGATCCAATTTCAGTGGAGAGAGTTATTTTCGACAGGAAACCTTTGTTTTTTAATCACAAACCAGGTGATACTAACCAAATTGACAAACGAGCATCTCTTTGAGGCATTTTTTCTCAAAGCTTTTTTCAATCTACAAAATATATATCACAAATTACCTAAATCAATATACCATCACAATAATAAAATACATTTCCAAGATCGTAGGAATACTACTTAATGATAAATTTGAAAGCATGGAAATAATAATAATAGTAACAACAGTAGTAATAAAAACATTACCTATGGGAGTGAGGAAAAAACTATATCTACATATTTAGGCCTCAACGAATATGGTATCCTAAAAATATTGTTTGTCATAAAGATGTATCAGCATATCGTATGAGTTTATCATATAAGGCTCATAAAGTGATTATCATAATCACTTGAAAGAAGCTTAAGGCGACAAGGAAGTTGTCAGTGAAATCGCGTGATCGAAACGGATATGCTGCGTAAATTTAAAGAGACGGAGTAAGGAATTCTTGAAACACCATTTTAAATGAAGAACTACTTCCTGCACAATATTAGCCCAGCTTTGATGCTTGGAAATTATTAGTAATTATTGAGTAAACTTGTATTCTTCTTTGTATTATTCCTTTACGAAGCAAAAGAAAAGTTATTAATTCAGCATATCTCATCGTGAGATAAAATTAATGACATCCAAAACTACTATTACTTGCAAAAGGGATTTTAAATCTAATGTATTATTACTTTTCTCATTTAGGCGCGGAAATAGCTAAATTATGACTTAATCCAATCATGCTACTAAATTTCTGTTTATCTTTTAAAAATTTCCAATTGTAGAATAATTATATAACAGTAGTTAAACTAAAACACTCATTACCAATTTTCTCCGATAAATATTAACTATAACGATGTTTTGCAAGAAATTCTTTAAATGCAGGTTATATTTCGCTGTTATCGTTGTTTGTCATCCTTCTTTGAATGGTAATATCACAGAATATGCGATATTTTTTTTCAGCTCAATATTGAATTTAACAAGTTTGCCTTGAGATAAAATTTACACAGAGGAACGTTTGTAGCTATATTTCCTTTACAAATTTATCTCACATATCAGAGAATGAGACCCAAAGGAACACTTTGCACGATATAATCTGGAGAAAGACAATTTTCTTCCCCTGAAACTCATTATAGCCCAAATTTCGAATATTTCACAGAAGTTCTTCGCATAAGCGATAAGAAATAGCGATATTGGCAAATCTCTTCATGCACATGGGAGCTGACTTTCTCGAGCTCTCCTCCTATCGACTTGAAAACGACGCTTGAACTATATCCAACGCTTTGAGACGTTTCATATTTTTGGCAACCCATTGCGCCCGAAAAGATATACGTGTCCATTATCATCATTCTTTACCCTTCAGTTGTTGGCGAGAAATAGCTCGGGTCAATGAAATGTAAGGTTATGTGTAAGAATGGCGATATGAGGAGTCGATAACTTAACCTAAATCAATTAAAAGTTTATCACGCGGGTATTTATTGAGGCGTAGCTGATGAAATCAGTGGGTTTAAGGACTGACTTCGAATAAAGCTAGTTGAGAAACGGTAAAACCAACTAGGGTCATACCTACCATAAGGGATCACTCAAAACACGTAACGTCAAAGGCTTTTATCATATGAGTGGACATTTTTTATTTCTCAGCACATATATAACTTTAATTTCTCAATATAGAGATTTGATTAGCTTAAAATGCATGTGGGTCAGCAAAATTAACATTCGTGTCTAATGTTTTGTTTTTAAACTATGAAAACCAAAGCGATTAAAATATTTTTAAGGCATACATTGGCCAAACGTCTTATATTTATCATACTGTTGCGTTGAAACTCCTTGTGTGATATTCCTGTCTCTTTAATTAAAAATTCATGTAATGGCCCCATAGGGCACCAAGAGCTTATCTACGCTAAACCTCATCTGTAACAAACTATGATTGCGTAAAATACTATGATAACGTTTTTAAAACCTTATGGTTTCATAAACCAGAAATTTTCAGTCTGTTCTCCTCTTAAAGGGTATCCATAAAGCGGCAAATGTTCAATAGCTCTGGAGCACCACTGAGAAATTGTGATATTTTCCACGTCAACAAACACGGGTATCCTCACATTACGGGGAGGTTCGTCCATCTTTTAGTCTAATACTACCGGACCCTAACTGTCCTCATTTACATTCTTTCCTACCCATCTCTGAGGATGTAATACAAATCCCTTCCATTAAACTCCGCAACATATTCTTTCAGCTTCTCTCGGCTTGTTCCCCGCTTCATAAAATACTTCCAAATTTTCCTCCGGGTGTCGAGTTACTCTCCGTTTTATTTTTTCCTAACTCTTTTACCCCTCTATATAATCAAACGACCCACTTTCTGGAGAATCACTATTGCCTCACATTTCGTTGCCAACTGAGATCCTTCGCCATCTTCGCATTCGCTTCGAATTTATTGCTTTAAGCCGTGGGCATTCGCAATCGCGCGGATGTGAGCTTCTTTTCGGCATGCTTCGGAGTATTTTAGTGATTACGGAAACCGACTAAAGAGAAGGCTGCGAGGTTCCTCTTCATCTTCAGAAGTGGCAGAATGGTAATCTGACCTTGTGCTCTTCATTTGAAGTATTTCTTATGAAACTTTCAGTTGAGTATGGGAATAAGATGAAGCACGGGGTGCATTAAGAAATTCATTTCCTCGTACAAAGACTCCGGGGCGTTCTTAGTAGGTTGGCAGCCTTTAGAATAGAGAATAACTCGCTGTGATGAAGTAGGGATCCCGAATATTCCCTCCGAACCTTGACATCAGACCATTCCGAAGGCTCAATCCTCAAACCGTCCCTCTCCGTCCTTGCATTTATAGTCGAGGCCGTTCATCAGGGCGGTTTTGAATCGCGTCCAAAATGGAGGGAAGGAAGGGAACGTTTTGGAGGTCTTCGTAGGTGAGATTTTATGGGAGCGGAGCAGATTCAGTGAGTGAAAGAGGATTTGAGGGGGAGAGATAGATAAAGGCTGCGGACGGAATGGGATGTGTGGAATTGGAGGGATGAAAGGTAAGTTTTTGGGAAAATGGAGAAAATGCTATCGGAGCGAAAGAAAAAGGGAGATTCCCACGAATTTCACTCGTATGCATTCGCTTTAGAGAGGACAATGGAAGGGAAAACTTTTGAGAAGGGATAAGAATGGAGAGGGAAAGGTTATGCGGGATTCCTGAACTATTCGTCTAGCCTGTTTTATGCGTCTTGGTTAGAATGAATTCTGGAATTCCCGCGGGAAATTCTCTCCCAAGAGACGTTTAAAGAGTGGGTTACTGAAATTGAATCCACTCACTGTTTAAGCCTTAAGAGATTGCCCTTGCCTATCTAAAAACGGAGATACAATTTTCGAGAGATTTTCGAAGTGAATGTAATGCAGGGAATTGATGATATTCGTACGCATATCTCTGGATTTGTACGGTGGATAGATTTCACAAAGCTGTCGCTGATATTGAGATTATTCATATACATCGAAATGTTTGTATATAAAGTAAATGATTCCTGAAATTTTTCAATATTGTAAATATATATTCATAATGAATATTGGTATTTAATACGATGAATTGATGGACATGTGGATCTGAACAAAGGTTAACTCGAAAGAAATAGAAAATAACAGTTTACTCTCTGTATTCATGACTCTTTACTGTGGGGCCGTTTTCCCTTTTTTTCTATTCTCGATATCCTCATCATTGTCGCAGATGCACAGTGGGCTAGAATCGAAAAAAGCTGACCAAAAATAAGAATGGTTTTCTTGAGCGCGGACTTGGAAACTTCGCATGGCTATTTTTAAGTAAATTCTGCATATAACTACCAACTCTTTTAATTTAATTCCGGTGCATTAAAATTCTACTAGGGCTAAAGTTGACCAAATTTTACGAAAAAAGCCGGTCTTCGATTTTTCACAAATTTCTTCAACTTCAAGCCAACACTGAACCCAAATGAGCAAACCCATCGGGTCTAGCACGATGCTGTAATATAAACCTATTCTTTATGCTTCATATTCTTTAGTTTGAATGATCTTAGTAGAATATTTGAATAATTATACAACAAAATGGCGAACCCGTATTTTACGACAAATTTTCACCTAAAGCGAGGAAAATAGTAGTGATGTAACACGATGTACACGGGCTAACTTATACCACAATGTTCTTTGAAGCTTCTGGATCTGAAGTAAAATTCTGCGACAATTTGCGACGCCGATTTATATACCGAATTTTCGATGGCGATGCAAGAGCCATATCCGCGCGGCGGAGCGTCACCCTCCATGACGATATCGGATTTGAGAGGATATACGGACCAACACGCTTCGTAATGGTATTTTTACTGGTTTATAAGTATGATTCTTACTCTATACACGCTTTTAGTTTGAATTCGTTTTGAAAATCCCAATGTCATGAATGATAAAATCTCGTTTTGTCTATATTTAAATATAGCACAAAACTTTGTTTGCCTACACCTACCTTGTCCATATTTCGATATTATTAAGCTTTTTTTTTGATAAAAGTATGCTGGTGATGTTTAAATATCTAAAGAAATTAATAAGTTATTACCTCCAGCCTTAAATACTATCATCGTCAGAGGAATCTTTATCTCCGTACGCCATTTCTTTGCCCATTTTTCTTGCTATTTTTGTAACGTTAATAGGTGCTAACATGGATATCATTGAATCGGATGTTAATAGCAATCTCCGAAGCAAGTCTTCATTGGTGGCAACTCGCGAGTGTTTCCTATTGAAGCGCTCACGATATTTTCTCGTGTTTTTATTTCGGGCCTCCATCGCCTCTTCAGAAAGTTGCCCCAAAGGAAGAATTAATTCCTTTGAGATTTCTGTGCCGTGAATTAAAACTTTATGGATAGTTGGTGGCATGTATTGCCACGTATATAATTCCACGAACAACAACGCGTAGCCCAGCAGTAGTCCTCGGATGCTATTTCATTTATATTCAGACCGTTTGAGACTGCCTTCAAGATATTGGAGAATCTTTTAATGAGATTCTCGTCGATCGCTGATAATTAAATTTTAATGAATATGTATTGAAGGAAGATGATCAAACTAAGACTCGTGGTTTTCAAAAGATGAAGGACAACACTTCAAAAAATGAATTCCTAAAGCGATACTTTTATCATTTCAAATAACAAAATATATCCATGTATATTTCTTCATCTGCACAATTTTTTCTTCAATAACAAGCATGTATTAGGGATATCTTTTTCAAATTCGCACCTGTAATTTCAGTTGCTAGATTTGAATTTTCAAAGAAACGCCTAGCTGTATACCCACCCATTATTGGTGGTTCCATATCCCGGGTTATATTGGTGGTTCCATATCCCGGCTTGGGCACATCCACAATCAACCCCATCTTCTCTCTAAATTCTCTTTGCAGATTACATTTCCTCTCTTAGAGCAGTAATTTTTTATTACCACGAGCTTAGTTGTTAATGTTATGAGGAGTTAAAAGGATACTTCTTAAGACATTTACATAACAGTCGTCAATGTGCAATCTCACCTGCCACTGCTTAAAATTCAATCGATAGGAAATGTGTAGAAGACATTCAAAATATCTAATGTAACAATGCAGCGTTGAAATGCCAAATGTCTCCCAAAAACGAATTAAGAAAAATGACAGCAGAAAATTGCAAAACGGAGACTACATTTAGAATCATGAATAAGAAATATTCGTATTTCACCACTGAAGTTTGATTTTGATTCAGGAAAGGAAAGGTGATATATTTAACTAAACCTTACTTACCAGAAATATTTACTCCAATTCCAGGAATTATATCCACACCGCAAAAGAGAATACTGCAGGGAACAACTCGTAGAATTTGCGACGTATCGTACGGTATAAGATACGGAAAGATCACCGTGAAGCTACTGAACTGCACCGAAAACCAAAATGTAACTTACTCTGCGTGCATATGTTGACTAAAACATGCGAAACATGCGAAAACACAATACGTTGTACAACCGTTTCCCAAAAAACACACACAGCTAGGTATTATAAACCTAAATCCTTAGAGAAATTTTACTACGGGTTAAGGGCGCTCTAAGACTTTCTCCCAATAACGGCCAGATATGAGCTTGTTGTCCTTGTAATTACGCAAAGTTACTTACTTAAATTACGCAAATGTATATCTAAATGAATGCTAGAGTGTTTAAAACATGTCTGCTGCGGTGAAAACGTTTAGGCCGTCCTTTCATAAAGATATTTGTATTTTCAAGGGCCAAATCACTTTCTCGAGCATACATTTTCGTAAAATACGAGTACACGTACTTTCTAAAACTTATACTTTCATTTCGTGGATACAAGAGTTGACGTTTTCGATATTTTATTGAGAAGTATATTTTTTTTTGGATACAGAAATATTACTATGTAACAATTCCACTTAAGTTGAATTATGTTATTACTTAAGTTAAATTGTTACATAGTAACAATAGTAATATCTCTGTATCCACAAGGTCAGGACTTTTTCGATAGGTTAAAACATTTTTTGATAGAGAACTAATATATTCATTTAACCTCAGTGAACAGAACAAGAAGAAATAAAAGCTTTCCACAATCTTACAAATGAATACCTTTTTCCAAACCCTTCACCCCTCATTTCCCTACCTTCCATTCTCTTTCATTGACGACTTCGGTTTTTTCCCATCACCATCCCCTCCTCCCACACTCAACACCCCTTTCCCCCTCTCCCTATAAATTCTTGTATTTCCTTTTCCGATGTGCCTGATGACGTCGACGTATCGATGAAACTAGTTGCCTCTGAAAAAATATACCTGTGGAGGTTACCAAGTGTTCTTGTCTTATTTAGTATGGCTCCCTCCCACAAAGTTGAGGTTGATCATATCCGATTTATTTCGAAAATTACGGCTCAGTATTACGGAAGAAATTGAATCGATTAGCAAATAATGATATACGGAGTTCCCCATTGTAAGAGGGGATCTTTATAAGATGCGAACTCGACGCCTTTAGCGATGTAAGATACACGAAATCTTTCCGTAAGGGTTTTCTATTAGGACGAAAGTAACGGTGAAATTGGGAAAGATTGGTTTACAATAGCGCCGTTAAGGTCTGAAAGAATGTTAGCAGGAGGAAAAGAAAGGAATGTGTAGCCAGATCGGAGAGCGATATCATCAGGGTGGAACTCAATTTATATTTTCTGGTCTCGGTTTCCGAAGCTGGGAAAATGTTGGGCGCTCCTCTTTACATTTCGGAAGGAGGCGGGACAAAGGCATTGAGGAAATAAATATTTGGTTTGGAATCGCACAGTAAATACTGAAAGGGTGGAGCTCGCGATGAAATTGCCGACATACCAGAAAGAGGGAGGGCAAATATTTCTGCATTGGCCTGGTTTTCAAAATCAATCCCATAGCAAGCCAATATCCATCTGGACGGTAAAGTTTCGTTATCGAAGTCAAGTACTTTTATAATGTCACAGAATAAGATGCATTAAGTCGAATATTAATGAAAACCTAAGAGAAAGCTGTTGAAAAAACGCTTTCAATGACAGTACTACCTAGTAACATCGTTTACGTATTTATCACCCGTAAGTTAGAGATATGTACAAGTGATCTGGAATTATTCTCTAGGTAACAAGAAAAAAGTACAAAAATTCTCCCCGCAACATTTTCAATCTTAATTGAAAATCAACGACGACATTAACAATTCATATTTTCTTAGACCGGATGAAGCCATAGTTATCCAATAAAATTATGGAATTGTTGTAATGGAACCTAACATGTAATATGATACAATAATTATATTTCCATTAAACGGTGGCACTAACATCAACAACTGGTCGAGCTTATGTTGGCAATACAAATTACATTCCGAATTATTGATATTTTCACGATAGCAAGATGAGGAGTTTTGTCCACGATCTTTTAATACACAGGAAAAATCCCAACAACTGGTCAAAATAAATACAGTTATGTTTATTTGAAGATAAGGAGGATTTAGGAAAAGTGAACATTTAGGAGTAAAGGTAAAAGTAACCCTGTCTTTTTTATCGCGCTGATAGGTATTTAACCTCTTTGTTTGCGACCGCAGCAAAGAAAAAAGTTTGCTCATTTTTTCCGAGCAGAGTGAAGTCATTACAGCAAGGTTGCGGTAGAATGGAAACAGGCAATTTACTCAACAATCAAAGCCTTTTCTCTACAACTCCCAAACTTCCAAAGCGCAATTACATAACATTCCAATCCATTATTTACGCAAGAACAATCTCCAATCAAATTATTCGAAGTTATTGACTCCCGATAGCTGTAAAAGAATTTTAATTCCGATATACAAAACAAGGCATCGATAATGATTAACCCAAGGGAACCAAAACGATTCATGACAGCTACAATAACGACAAATGTTTCCGCTGATGGGCAATTACTACTATTACGAACTACTATTAGTAATATTGTTGAAAGAGCTTCGACAGCTGGAGCCTTTTCGCACAGATGGGCATCCACTGGGGATAAAACTCGGGATTGCTTTCACAAAAGGCGAGCGCATTACCCACTTCGTTATCCGGGGGTATTTCTTTTATTTCATAGATTATAATAGTCCATTTGGCTATCCGATTGTTATCATACTCTTTTAGGAAAAGGAGTGTGATGCAAAACGAATGGTGGGTGATTAATTCAGTTAGTTTTATATCTCTTAATTATTGTTAATATTCTAAAGTATATTTTCGAATT
This sequence comes from Ladona fulva, assembly GCA_000376725.2. NCBI lineage: Eukaryota > Metazoa > Arthropoda > Insecta > Odonata > Libellulidae > Ladona > Ladona fulva. The sequence continues at coordinate 2,158,633 of KZ308428.1, read as the reverse complement.
TTCAAGTCCTTATTCGGATTTGGAGAGTTATGGTACC
>KZ308428.1:2127375-2140349 GCA_000376725.2 Ladona fulva | reverse complement strand
ATTTCATAAGTTATGGCCTTCCACGGGGTTACGCCTTACCATATTCAATATATAAAAGATATTCAATAGTTACCGCACGTGGATGTTTTAATTAACGAAAGTGTTAGCTGGTAGACTTAGCCTCTAATAGTCTGAAAGTACGACCTATTTTTCCAAACTGTGAAAGACTATAAGGTACCGAATTTTCTTCTTCTCAGAGGTAATAGAAGGGAGAAAAAAGGCTTCCTGATGCATCACAGGGGTTACGGTGGGCTATCGTTTGGAAAGAAAGGATCGGAGATAGAGAAGGAGAGAGGTTAGGTAATGGAAGGATGGAAACGAGTCGTTTGGTTTAAGTGATATTGTGGGCTCATTTCAAGTATACACTTTTCCAGCGGATAGAACTTCTGGTTTCTGAGGGTAAGTCGCAACAAAGGCTATAAGAAGCAAAGGTCTAAGAGAGTTGTTCATTTAAACTTAGGATCCAAGAAAACGCATGTGTTTTTGCTATATCAAATCATTGCGGTGATTCAAAGACCAACGCTATTTTATGTTAATCCGATGGCATTCTTTCGGATGGATTAAATGCTAACGAAAGAGAGACGTGCCCAGAGACTGTGAATACCGGGAAATCAGTCGAAATTATATTCTTCAGACAAGTTCTTCTTCAGAATATTAATGTTATTGATTATTCTATTAATAATATCGATATTAATAATTTATTATTTGAGAGCGTACCTTAGAAAAGATTTTTTTCTAAATTTAGTATTTTTAGATAAAACTAATTTCTCTCACAAAGCCTAATTTAATTGGCAATTTTTATATTAAGATATTTCATTGAATTGAAACAGTGATACATTATTAGGATAATGATGTACTCATTTAAGGAGTTATGACAAATTGCTTTTAAATATTACTTGATAAATATGAATGGAAATCATTATGAAATATGTAAAGAAGTTTTAGGTAATACTTAAACGCATGGCGTAACGGGCATTGAATTCTTCCATAAACATGCCATAACATGTTTAAACTATTTCAAAGGAGTTTCATCAGCAAATAATTCAATTTATAGCAGGAATAACTTTCTATTTTACGCTCTAAGAGAGCTGAATGCCGATACGGTTCGATATTTTAATACTTTCGTAACCAAATAATTATGACATGATCGATCAATATGCGAATTAATAACCTGCATCAATGGCGTTCAAAGTGATAAATTACATTTTATAAGGAATCGATAATTTTATTGGAATTCAGATGACGAAGTTTATTGAAAATTAAATTCAGTCATAATGTGCATACCAGAGGATAGATTTTTATAAAATTTGGAATCAAAGTACCTGCTCCCATTTAGTAAAATATCATCTATGCTTCTATATGTCAAAACAATTTTAAAAACTACTAACGTAATGTATAGTTTCATTTACAATTGGATAGACTTTTAATTTCTTGCCTGATTGGATACCCACTTTCTCTCTTATGATTAATTACTACAGGGTTGCTTCATTTTGGGGAATTTTTAATAGAATTTTCAAATTTTCCTTGTTGCGGAATTTTGGGCACGGTAAGCAGTAAGGATATATAATCTATATTCAAATACTCCTATTTTACGGTTATTGATTAATATAAGATAGCGCCTCTGATAGTGTTACAAATATATTTTGTACAGCTTCATCGTATGCTACTAATATTTAGTGGTTACCAGCATTAAACCACCAATTTTGGAAGACAAATGTAAATATAGCCTTTATCATGAATTTAGTTGAATAGAGATAACATTTAAACAGGTTTTGGTGTTTAATTCTATTTTATGCTTGCCTGTCTGTTCTTGAATCCATTTAAACAGCCGTATTTTGTAATCTTGCCTTGTAATCTTGCCTTGTCTTTTTGCTTGATACACCATAAAAAAGATTGATTTCTATTTTCATTTTGCATAGATAAATTATATTTTTATCTCACTTTATGATTAGCGTTAGCGTTGCATACTTGTCTGTCAAGATAGCTAGTTAGTTTCCTTGAAATAACGAGAAAGTGCAGACTTCTAAGTTTTAGACAATCACATCCACATGGCCAGTTTTTCTCAGAGAGCCTCCGGGCTCAAATCTCTTTCGTCATCACCCCTGTACTCCGCAAAAACTCTTTCTCCTTCGTAGAACCTCCTTGTGATGCCGGACTCCCCGTGGCGCTCCTTCGCTCAAATCTGCCGTATCCATCGTGACCTCCGGCAAGGCTCCAATGGACCGCAAGTTTGCAAGCCACGCAGATGGAAAAAGGAACATGGAGGCACAAACCTGGAACAGGGCCAGGATAAGTTGGGAGGGAGTGAAAGGGTGATCTTATTGGGAGGAGGGTGTAGTATATAGCGGTTTTACAGGGAAGGAAAGTGACAGAGTGGGTTGGTAGCCGGTGAGGAGGCAAGGACCGGGTTAGTGTATTGAGTCACCCTTTCCGAGGAGGTCAGAGGCCAAGAGAGTTTCTGGCGGAAGGGAATGGAGCGAGATGGAGAATGGAAAAGAGTGGCTAAGGGAAGGGTCAAGGGAATGGGGAGGGAGGGGGAGGGTCAGGGAGACAAATGCCGGCCGTTTGTTGTTTTGCACCTAACCGCTTCCTCGCTCTGCTTGCCAAGAGATGGAGATGCATTAGAGTGCCGGTGATTAATCACCCGTGCAAAAACAACGCAACGTCACAGGGCGTGCGCGCCGCTTCTCTCCTTTTCCCGCCATTTTTTTCGCCCTCCTGCCACCTTTCCTTTCGCCCATCTCTCCCTTTTCCATCATTTCTACCGCTGCCCTTCGTCAATCTCTTTCTCTCCTCATTTTTTTCCTTCTATCTTTTCGCTACGGGTAGTTTGGACTGATGTTATCCAACCGGACAAATTCGTTAAGTAAAGTTCACCCCTTAAGCGGCAGTCAGTAGTAAAAACATCTATTTTTTTACTTCCTCTGATGAAATGACTTGACGTAGCAGCGGGAGCACATCGATGACCCCAGCCATTCACGTACCAAGGGCGAGAGAGAGAAAGGACCGCCGGGAATTTAAATTTTGCGTCGGCTTGAGGGAATGGAAAAATCCGGAAAGTTTTTCTCATCTTCCTTGAGGGAATTTATCAGCGAAGTTATTTTTGTCGTCGTTTGAGCTCCAGCGGTAGAACACTCTTTGAGGTTACGTATTCAAAAGGAATCTAGTCCCGGTGCGTTGCGGTTATTTTGGGAGCTTTCAATATTTATGTGTTAAGGAATAAGGTCAAGGATGAACGTATAATTAAGCAATGTCTGCAATATGTCGATGGTATTTATGTTTCTCGTATGTGGGCGTAGCCACACTCTCGAGAAAGGTCTTAAATCAAGAGTTGCTAATAAAATACCAGTTGCTTAGACTCTTGAAAGAACATTACGAAAAAATTATCACAGAATTTGGTGAATATTGCAAAATATATATAGTTTTTCACTACTCTGAGGGATGATGGTCAACCATCTATACTTAATGTGTTAAATATTTCACATTTATTTGTGATGTGCTATAAAAAAATAAAATTATACATAAATCATAAGAAATGCACTCAAGAATTACGGCTAGAATTCAATGCGTCTCTTGTACTTACTTTAGGCACCACTTATTGCAGAAGTGTTATTGGTTGGCCATCTTTAGTTTTAGATCAAATAGTCAAGCCAAGTTTTCTTTAGGATCGACTTATTTCTATTTGATTACGTTGTCTTGTTAAACATATTCGTTACGACACTAAAGAAAAACATTTGATGAGCTCCACAAAAAAGAATTTTATTCTTATTCACGTCCGGTATTTTTACATCGTAGCATCTTCAGGTGATTATTTTGAAGTAGTAGTAGTATTGTTAAAAGTGCTTCAACAGCTTAGGTCATTTCGCACGTGGGCCTCCACCGGGAATCGAACCCGGGACCGCTTTCATTGAAGTCGAACGCGTTGCCCACTTGGCTATCGGGAGCCCCGATTATGTTGAATTGTACTCTTTGGTTACATTGAAGGACTTCATTAATTCAGAATTCGGAGTGGCTCAATATGACATTGGAGCTATACATCAGAGTTAACTATTTACATATATGGTACAATATACGGGAAAATGTTACAAGGAAAATATCCTTTGTCCGCAAAGTTGACTAAAATAAACCTAAACTCCATGTGGAACAACAAGAAAGGATGAATTACCTCTCACTTACGTCTTATTGAAACGATCCTAATATAGCTGTAGTTATTTACGATGTATTCCTTCATAATTTACATAAAGGTACTTCATTATCTCTATTTTTTTCAAATTACGGACGACAGAGTTGGCTACGATTCTTAAGACATATTTTCACACTCAGCATTTGACGGACAAATAGAAAATTAAACATATGGAAAAAGACTTGCTCTATAGCTAGTGTAAAACAGTACTGATAATACCTTACCTTGAAAATCCCTCAACATTACGCTCGATATTGATTTTGAAGATGATGATATTCACACCGTCAAAAGCTGGTTCTGTAAATTTTAATCTAATGCCGTTAGGTAAACATTTTGTTATGACGCAGAGAACAGTTATAAAACAATATAGAATAATCAGAATTCTTCAGAAATCTTGTTGACTAGAGACACGGCTGTATTTCAAATAGTGTGAAACAATCACTCCTTGTGTCTCGGAATGCAAGTCATTAAGTGGTACATAAGAAATTAAAAACATTAGAACAACGACCTAAAAATTAAGGTGACCGCTTCGGCACTAAGAACTTCCATAGCAGAAGAAAATGCTCCTGTTCCAATCAAACATGCAACAAAACGAACGATTCAGACACATGATTAGAGGAAATAGTAAACGCTAGTCGAAGAATACCTTCTAAAGTAAAATTGGTGCATTATATTCGTATCGTATCGTACTGCAGATCAGGAAATACACCTAAAACACAGTGGAATGTAGTAGGCGAAATTTCTTCTTAAGGGTCAAAAACCACTCCAAAGTCAAGGTGTAAAAGCAAAATGTAAAATGGGCCGAAGGATCCGATTAAAACGTCTCAAACATTAAATATACTTTACATACACTGTGAAGAACAATATTAACATAATGGCAAATTCTTTTACAAGGAAAACAGCGAATACCACTCTTCCAAGAATCAGAGGTAATTTTAAAACTTACCAGTGTGAAAGGAATGTGATACAGAATTTGCAGTCAAGGAATAAAGAGTTTCAAATGAACGAAGATTTTGTGAACCTTTCGATTAACGGAAAGTATTTCTAATGCGATTTTTAATGCTTAAAAGGGAAAAAAAACAAGCGACCAAACAAACACTTGCATGTTGTAGCAAAATGATAATAGAGGCAAAAAATGGTCCAAAACCAAGTGCCAAACTACAAAAAGATTTTGGTTAAAACCAACACAATGAAATCCAATGAACAAGAAAACACTTTCAACCACTCAGCATTCAGAAAAAAGCAGAATGTGAAGTATAATATACAGCAAAAACACATGCAAGGAAATCAGGCTTCATTCACGCATGGAGTTAAAGAATGGCGCATCCTAGGATGTAGGCAACCAGCAAGTGTCAGAGTGTAACGCGGGTTGTATCGTCGGAATTCTACGGCGCCTAAGGAAAATGTTTGTTCTCATATGAACTGTTACCGGGTTTCACTCACAAGTCAGGCCCATATTTCCTGTGTAAATCTTGGCAGCATGGTTTTGACGCCGTCTCCTCAAATTACGTTGCGAAATATCCGTTTAAATCAGGATTTCCGAATCACAGGCAAAGCATTTTGAAGGTCGCGATTACAATTTACGATTACGATGAACGATAACGATTAAAACGATTATGATGCGATAGTGTTGCGTGGTCAATATTAAATGCAAAAAATTAACTGTACAATCTTACAAAAGCAAATAGATAATATAAATAAATAAATATACACATGGTAAGTAAGCCCAACTTTGCTGTAATCGGACTTATTCCATTCACGAAAATATAGAGGAAATAAGACCCGAAACTGATATTTAAAAATGCAATTACAATTATTAATACAGTTATCGAAATTCCAAAAGTTTTTTCCCGGATAGTTAAGAGAATAACGCAATCGCCTTCTGTGAAAGCGGTCCCAGGTTCGTCATCTTCGAAAATTTTCATTTTTTACGTCAATCAGTAATCCGCCTAAGCTCCGAATCTTACAGATATCATTAGATGTTATATCATATTAGAAGTACATATAATGAGTCAAGAGATTGGAATGGAATAATGCTTATAACATAGTTATTCAGGGGAAGAGATGATAGATAACTCGGGGGTTTGAGGGCCACAGTTACGTATGTGTAGTTCAAAAACATATGTAATTTAAATAATTATTTCGATACTCCACTATGCTAGACGTATTTGTGAATTATTACTTTAAATTAAATTAAGTGGAGCCTTGTAAAACAGCAATATTTTAATGGATAAGGCCATAAAAACCTATAAGCGTTTAATGTTGCCGTAAGAGTTGTGCAATTAGTTTCTTCACAGCCGGAAATAAAATACTAGGCGAGCATAGGCATTTCAAGCCCATACTTAGTGACCTTGTCTTAAACAATTATTAACTTCTAGAGCGTATTTAGCCTTTTAAGAAAGACAATTCTCGTGTTTTAGTTTTCCTAGGGAAGAATTTTGGTGGGTTTGATTTAAATGGCTCCTTCTTTAGGTTCTACATAAGTCAAATTAGATAGATAGTCGATGAACTTTCTGATTGTGCTAGAAATGTTTCACCAAGCTAAATCCTGCAATTTTCTGAGAAATTGTCTATGTGCCTGGGAGTCTTAACAAAAGAAATTCATCAAATTTGACGCATGAAAAACTTAACAGCTATTCAAAGAAAAACTTTTTCCAGTAAATGTAACAATACCATAATTAAGTGGATGCTAATCCTTTCCTTCATGTAATGTTTAGGTTATATCCTTTTTTAACTGCAAGAGTTTTGCTATTAAAGAAATAACATCCGAGACCTCTTTTCCATGACATTAAAAATGCGGTACGTGTAATTTAATCGTCCTATTGAAGACTTTAAAGAGTGTTGGTCGGATGGTAATTATGAGAAAAAAATCATAGTGTCCTTTGAATTTTTGTTCTCATAGTTTAAACCATAAGATCCAAGTGATTTCCAGGAAAAATGGGTACGCAAAGATTAGGATCGCTTATGAAGTCCAACAATCACTCGCATACGCATAATTTGGAGAGTGCGAAGCGAAAGAAATTTGATCACGGAGCGTGCATTTGCGCTGCCGAACGGTTTCATCCGCCGAGCACACATCCGACTAGCACTCCGGTCAATCGTTCTCCGCCCACAACCGCGGCAACGCAACGTAGCAAGGGCCAATTTAAGCTCACCTCCATTACCTCAGTCCCTCTCTTCACCTACCGCCTCGCGCACTCTATAGCTCTCATGCATGCTCGCGGGAACGTTTACGTTGTGTACCGTTCGTGCCCTCATAGATATCGACAGAGTCCCATCTCCAAATGGAGACGTTTTCATAGCGGCCCACTTTAATCTCGCTCACCACATTTGACGGCATTTGAAGTGATAAAAGGAGCAGCGGGCGAGTGTTTGTAGGACGGATTCGGTGTGTGAGTGAAACTAAGGGGTATGGGCGGTGTAGGGGTTGGATATCTTTAATGGTTCCCATATATAAGCGGACGGAGGCGGATGGGGAGGGCGGAAAGATCGAATTGGAAGGAGGTGTGGGAGATGGAGATAAATTAGGGGATAGTGACAGATAAGGGAGATGGAGATGGGAGTGGTAGAAATAGAGAAAAACGACCTCCCTTTGGAAGGGATTGAGACTTGGATGTCCCTTCTTACATCTAATCCACCGCAGAGAAAATGACAGGGTTAATAGGAACAGCGGGACGCAGATGAACGTAATATAAAAAAGGTGAAGGGAGTCTTAACTCGAAGCAATTTCGCGGAGCGATGTTTTTTAATTCCTTGTTTTCATCGCTTCCGTACCCTCGGAAAAAATGAAAGCATTTAACTTATCTTCCATGGAGCATGAATCCACGCGGAGAATAATAAGTCCGTGCGTCTCAAAAATTTTCTCACGTAATCTGACAAATGAGGCTCACTTACAAAAGTTTTCAGAATTTGATTCTAGAGAACTTTTTTGAACTAGCTGAGTGATTGGTATTAATCAGAGAACGTAGAAAAAACAAATAAAAATACGGAGAGCCAACATTAAGCTTTAGATTAAGTTCTTAGGTCCAGTCTTAGACACAAGCAGTGCATTGATAACAGTGGATATATAATGATGTTACTAGTAAGAAAATTGAGTGATTTTTGTTTTTATATCTTTTTAAATGTAAATTATAGCCTAATATTAACTATCGGAAAAGGATTTTACATACCAAGAAAAATAAAACTTTGGAAGAAAGTTAATGATCGAACTCTTTGCGTTGCAAGCTATGAACTTAAGTACTAAGTACATACAAAAAGGTAACATTTGCATGATCAGATTTTCCCATGGCTTTTATCTGTGAGTTATAGAGTACATACAAATATGCAGATCACTAAAATAAATATTTACGCTACCAGTTTTTTATTTTCACGCCCATTTATTTTTTAGCATTTTTTCCTTTGACGGATCTTTGAATATTTATTTCAATATTCGTTGGAATTAAAGAGTGTACGGCAAATAATCTAAAAAAATAGGTGTAATTTATATCACTCTGGTATGCATCCCATTTAAATCTGCATTCACCATAACTGTATGAATCAAGAGATTTAAAACCAAATACACATTCCGATGAAAGACCGTATCGGAAAGTTTCGCCATTGACCGAATCAATTTAGTCTCTTTGAAGTATATTTTACATCTGCATCTTCCATAATATGTATACGGCAGCTCGATCGCCAATAATATGAACACGAAAAGGGAAATCATGAAAGGGGGCTGCAGAGTTAAACGCAGTGATGCGTTGGATTCCTGGTTACAAGAGAATATTTCTATAAACTGGGGAAAGGAACTCGGATAACGCGGTAAATATTGAATTTGAGTGGTGCAGACAAAGAAAAACTTGATATGTGGAGAGAAAAAATACAGAAGCGGGAGAGTCCTCTAGTATCTCTCAGGCTTTATGTGTTTTGAAGCCGCAGCCAGATGGCTCTGCATGGTATGCTCATGCTCACGCCGAATACCAATGTGAATGTAACGGCTCTTGTGAACTGCCGTTGTCGCCTAAAGTAGAATCTGGGATGAATCGAATGAGATGTAAAATTAAAAGAAACTGGATGGCTTTCGCTATCCAGAAGGGATATCAAAATGAATAGATAATAAGTATCAAGATTTGAAATATCAAAATATTGGTGGAAATATACGGAGATTCTTTATAGTGTGAAAATTAATCTTGACGAAAAGATAGATTATATATAATTTAATCCTATGGTCTGAGAAACATCGCCCTATATGTACATATAACATTTAGCCGTTCAAAAATGCACATAGATTCATCAGTTAAAAGTTAGTTGGATGTTTTCTGTTCATGAAGGTATTTGCAATTTATGTAATGTGAACAAAGAAAGTCACCCCGAAGCTGAAAAATCACAAATGTAAGGTGGTTGGAGCTATAAAAAATAAACTAGAGTAGACTAAGATACAAGGAAACGGAGAAAGTAATTCATAAAATGACAGACTCGAGGGTATTTTCCCTTCACAAACACATACGGCACCTTATAAAAGCCACCCATTTTCGACCTTTTACCCACCCAGAAAAGGAACAAACCACGATACTTAGATGAGAACCGATACTTGGTTGAATTGAGAACCCACTCGCACCTTCATTTTCAGCAAAGAAAACTTCAAACTCCCCCATTGAATAACACTAAGCATAAGTTTATACAAATATTAATCCTGATTTTTTTTATTCCTCTTACATAAAGTTTGTTGGTATTACTTTGAGCTAAGGAAAAAAAAAGATTCTGGAACCTTGTGAATGGATATGGGGTAAACGATTTCTTGACAAAGCCCCTCCTCCATGTGAGCCAAAGGCATGGAAGACATTTATTTGATTGGACCTTTTCCCTCTTACAATTGGATTCTTGCAAATTCTTACATATTACTTTCGCTTATTTCGTTTTCTGTTCTCAGGCCATATATTGTAGGTTTTTTATGTTTTACTCGCTTGAAATTTTAACTGCAATTATTGATAAAATAATTGCAGTTAAAATATTTACTGATTCGGCTGAGTAAATAGGTTGGATCAAGTTTGACATCATGTTTGCTAATCTGATCCATAGTGTTACTTATAATGCCAGGAACGATACACATTTTTCGAATTTGGATAAAGAAGGATTAATTCAAATTGCAAGGTAATTATCATTTTATGTTTCAAAAACGTTGCAAATTAATCACCTTAAATTTTATCTCAAATGTCGCAAAAAAGTGGATATTTAATAAATAGTTCTTGGAGTTAAATTACAATAAATCTGGTGCACGTGATGTACTGGTTTTCTCTCTCACGTGTTTAATATGTGTTATATATTATAGCATACTATTCGTGCCAATTCTGAAAATGAGATTATCGAAGGAAAACAACATCTCCAAGCTTTTCTCGCAACATTCGTTTAGCAATTTGGTTTTTAATTTAAACTGTCGACCTCTGCAGAGAAACGCACTAAACACATCGTTGAAAACTCATCAGGCGAAAGGTCTGTTTCTCGTTGGAAATGAGCCCAAATTGAGAACGGTGGAAAGGCTCAGTATAGTATCAGTAATAGGAGGAGAAACATGGAGGGCATAGGGAAACCTGGCAGGGTCGGATTACAGGGACGTGTATGGAAGGGACCCACAAGGAGGGCGCAGCAGGGAAGCTATTCTGCTATAACAGGACGGTCATCCGTTCGTTAAAGGGCGGTTGGTGAGTTTCGATGGTTTAGGGTTGGCGGGTGGTTAATGAAGGGACTAGTTAGAGTAAAATTAGATCAGAAACGGGGTCAAACCCCAACTTCTCGCTTTGGCGGCATCGCTATAAATGGCATTGCGCGGTAGGGTGGACACCGATGGGAGTTTAAGGATTCATGGACGCTGGTGTTCGTTAATGCGCGCATTCACAAATTATCGTTTCGAAACGCGTGTCCGCGGTTTAGGCTGCTGGCTCATATTTTCCACCGGGGCGATTATGAATATTTATGCACATTTAATCGGACGATATGTAAAATAAAGAAGGACATTTCGGATTTGCAAATTTCCGTGCATCTGAGGTTTGCACTGCAAACTCCGTATGCCGGCTTTCTTTTGTTGACTGTAACCCTTTCGCCAATATTCAGCTTCGTTTTCTATGGCGCGATGGCTGTTTCGCGTGCACGCGTATTGTTACAGTTTGCGATTGTTCCTTCTACTGAAAGCAGGAAGGTAATTGAAGGAAATATTTGTTAAGTATTACATTTTTATGATAAAGAAAAGTTCGGGATTCATAGCTTAAATATTAACAAAAACCAAACATTGCTGCTGGAGTATCGCCCAAATAATTCAAGAAATTCGAGGTAAACATTTATACTTCTCATATTTATTAGTTGAGGGAATATTGAGGTTTTATTTGCGTAGAATTACTTAAAAAGTATGCAAAAAATAAGGAATGAAAATGTGTGAGAGAATAATTTATATAAGGGTATTTTTATTAAAAATACTGTTATATACCCGGTTTTCGAATAAGGTTGTTGTACGAGATATAATGAAGGATTTTATGTTTCACGTGATTTTATCAAAAATCGAAATCCTATATTACCTTATGGTTTGCGAAAAGGGCAGTAATACAAAAAAGATTTCGCTCATGAACTTGTTAAAAATATCATGATTCGTATTCCTAAATTTATTCTTCACTTTTAATCCTTTCCGTTCGTTGAATATAATTATCTGCTTTAAACGTCCGAGTAGCAAGAAAAGAAAAACACAATTTGTTATAAAAGAATTGATATTCACAAATTTTTGTCCCCATTACTGCTGTATGTTTCTGTTAAATATATCGAAGCGCCATGTTGGAAAATTGTATTTTATACTGCGGTTATAAATTCCAAACAGAAATTTTCTTTGAATAACTCACACTCATTGGAAGTTCCGGAAGTATTAAACGAGATGAAATTTTACCCAGCGTGGCTAAAAGAAGAAATAATCCCAGATTCCACTCGAAAACCAAACATTTCACGTTCATGCAATGTTATACTGCAACCTCTGAAATTACCTCTTTAATTCTCTTTAACTATTAAATATCAACCGAACTCCCATTTTTAATGTGTTAACTATAAAATTTCTATTTGGNTATAGATGTAGCGAATTTCAACCTTCTACCTGCCCGGGAAATACCGCTACGAATTTTTGAAAATTTGGTCATTCAGATGGTCCTGGGATCGAACCTGGACCTTTAAGGCAAAAATCTTTACGGCATACGATAGACAATCATCAATTCTAATAACACGGTGAATTGCAAGTTTCTATCTTAACGGAAAATACCCTAAATTAATTCATGAACTTTAGACAGAAAAACTGCCCTAACATCGAACTAAGGACCCTAAGGGTAAAAACCTCTAGGTATAATATAGAAGTGTTTGCTGTCTATTGATGACGTAAATTTGAACGTTCTATCTTACTTAGAAATACCCGAAATGTTTTTTTGAAAGTTATGCACTCTAGCATCGAACCTGGGGCCATTAGGGATAAAGCTCCTGCGGAAAACGGAAGATAAAAACATTTTCTAACGATTTCGAAAATTTCAACGTTCTATCTTTATGCTAACTACGCTAAACGAATTTTTGAAAATGCGCTCAATGCATTCTTATGGGAAAATGGCCGTTTTTGGGGCCTCCTAGAATAGAACCCACGATGCCTAGAATGGATGTCCGCTTTTTTCCATAGTGTCCAAACCCGGGACTTTACGGCAAAAAAATCGGCGGCTCCGTGAGGCACTTCCTTCTGCCTCGTCTTTAGTATCCTATATGTATATCTATATATATCCGGAGAAGCGTCTATATAAAGAGA
>KZ308428.1:2004004-2126063 GCA_000376725.2 Ladona fulva | reverse complement strand
CCTTTTACCCACCCAGAAAAGGAACAAACCACGATACTTAGATGAGAACCGATACTTGGTTGAATTGAGAACCCACTCGCACCTTCATTTTCAGCAAAGAAAACTTCAAACTCCCCCATTGAATAACACTAAGCATAAGTTTATACAAATATTAATCCTGATTTTTTTATTCCTCTTACATAAAGTTTGTTGGTATTACTTTGAGCTAAGGAAAAAAAAAGATTCTGGAACCTTGTGAACGGATATGGGGTAAACGATTTCTTGACAAAGCCCCTCCTCCATGTGAGCCAAAGGCATGGAAGACATTTATTTGATTGGACCTTTTCCCTCTTACAATTGGATTCTTGCAAATTCTTACATATTACTTTCGCTTATTTCGTTTTCTGTTCTCAGGCCATATATTGTAGGTTTTTTATGTTTTACTCGCTTGAAATTTTAACTGCAATTATTGATAAAATAATTGCAGTTAAAATATTTACTGATTCGGCTGAGTAAATAGGTTGGATCAAGTTTGACATCATGTTTGCTAATCTGATCCATAGTGTTACTTATAATGCCAGGAACGATACACATTTTTCGAGTTTGGATAAAGAAGGATTAATTCAAATTGCAAGGTAATTATCATTTTATGTTTCAAAAACGTTGCAAATTAATCACCTTAAATTTTATCTCAAATGTCGCAAAAAAGTGGATATTTAATAAATAGTTCTTGGAGTTAAATTACAATAAATCTGGTGCACGTGATGTACTGGTTTTCTCTCTCACGTGTTTAATATGTGTTATATATTATAGCATACTATTCGTGCCAATTCTGAAAATGAGATTATCGAAGGAAAACAACATCTCCAAGCTTTTCTCGCAACATTCGTTTAGCAATTTGGTTTTTAATTTAAACTGTCGACCTCTGCAGAGAAACGCACTAAACACATCGTTGAAAACTCATCAGGCGAAAGGTCTGTTTCTCGTTGGAAATGAGCCCAAATTGAGAACGGTGGAAAGGCTCAGTATAGTATCAGTAATAGGAGGAGAAACATGGAGGGCATAGGGAAACCTGGCAGGGTCGGATTACAGGGACGTGTATGGAAGGGACCCACAAGGAGGGCACAGCAGGGAAGCTATTCTGCTATAACAGGACGGTCATCCGTTCGTTAAAGGGCGGTTGGTGAGTTTCGATGGTTTAGGGTTGGCGGGTGGTTAATGAAGGGACTAGTTAGAGTAAAATTAGATCAGAAACGGGGTCAAACCCCAACTTCTCGCTTTGGCGGCATCGCTATAAATGGCATTGCGCGGTAGGGTGGACACCGATGGGAGTTTAAGGATTCATGGACGCTGGTGTTCGTTAATGCGCGCATTCACAAATTATCGTTTCGAAACGCGTGTCCGCGGTTTAGGCTGCTGGCTCATATTTTCCACCGGGGCGATTATGAATATTTATGCACATTTAATCGGACGATATGTAAAATAAAGAAGGACATTTCGGATTTGCAAATTTCCGTGCATCTGAGGTTTGCACTGCAAACTCCGTATGCCGGCTTTCTTTTGTTGACTGTAACCCTTTCGCCAATATTCAGCTTCGTTTTCTATGGCGCGATGGCTGTTTCGCGTGCACGCGTATTGTTACAGTTTGCGATTGTTCCTTCTACTGAAAGCAGGAAGGTAATTGAAGGAAATATTTGTTAAGTATTACATTTTTATGATAAAGAAAAGTTCGGGATTCATAGCTTAAATATTAACAAAAACCAAACATTGCTGCTGGAGTATCGCCCAAATAATTCAAGAAATTCGAGGTAAACATTTATACTTCTCATATTTATTAGTTGAGGGAATATTGAGGTTTTATTTGCGTAGAATTACTTAAAAAGTATGCAAAAAATAAGGAATGAAAATGTGTGAGAGAATAATTTATATAAGGGTATTTTTATTAAAAATACTGTTATATACCCGGTTTTCGAATAAGGTTGTTGTACGAGATATAATGAAGGATTTTATGTTTCACGTGATTTTATCAAAAATCGAAATCCTATATTACCTTATGGTTTGCGAAAAGGGCAGTAATACAAAAAAGATTTCGCTCATGAACTTGTTAAAAATATCATGATTCGTATTCCTAAATTTATTCTTCACTTTTAATCCTTTCCGTTCGTTGAATATAATTATCTGCTTTAAACGTCCGAGTAGCAAGAAAAGAAAAACACAATTTGTTATAAAAGAATTGATATTCACAAATTTTTGTCCCCATTACTGCTGTATGTTTCTGTTAAATATATCGAAGCGCCATGTTGGAAAATTGTATTTTATACTGCGGTTATAAATTCCAAACAGAAATTTTCTTTGAATAACTCACACTCATTGGAAGTTCCGGAAGTATTAAACGAGATGAAATTTTACCCAGCGTGGCTAAAAGAAGAAATAATCCCAGATTCCACTCGAAAACCAAACATTTCACGTTCATGCAATGTTATACTGCAACCTCTGAAATTACCTCTTTAATTCTCTTTAACTATTAAATATCAACCGAACTCCCATTTTTAATGTGTTAACTATAAAATTTCTATTTGGTGATAATATAAATATATAAACACAGACATACGCTCATGGAGTCTCTTCTCAGGTCAGGCAAGTTACCTGCTTCGTTTACTCACAATGATATAAAATAATAATACATTAATTATGTTTGATGGGAGCATGTAAAAGGCTAATATATGAAAGATCTATCACATGGCCTATCTTCTACTAATCTTTTAGCAATTATTTTTGTTTTAAATTACTATCAATCCTCTTACTACCAACCTGAATCAGGTAGTTTATACAAAACTGCCTGAGTTTCGGGGCGCAGATGACTTTAGAATAGAAATTTATGTTTTTATCGTAGAAATATTAAGATATCTTTTTATATCAGAAGATAATCTAGAGATTTTCTTTGGTAAATGCGGATTATAAACAGATATAAGGGAATAAGCATTCCAAAAACCAACATATGCTCAATATCGATAGCACCTGATTGTCGAAATACTGGGCCAATATATCAGCCAGAGGCTGTTATATGGTTAAACTTGCCCAAAAATAAGAAATTCCAAGAATATTGCGCTTGTTAAATGACGCTCATCTTGAAATAACAGGTATTCCAGAGAAGGATTAAGTTTCTTTTGTAGGTAAGATATAGATATATACGGCGTAGATATAAGCCAAAGGGAAAGAAGAGAAAAAGAACCTTTACCTCCCCTATTATGAAATGATGTTACGTGAGGGGCACTTTGAGGCGGGATCTCCGAAGGAATAAATGAGTGTTAAGACCCAAAACAGGCAGAAAAACGTGGGTCGTTAAAAACCTGCAGGAGGCTCCCTCTCTCCACCCTCTTTTTCTTTTTAATGAGGCCGGTGGAGTAATCCGGGGAAGGTCTTAACCGTTCCTTTTATTTTCCTTCCTTCCCGACCTTCCTTGTAAGAAACCCTCTCGCCTATTACTCTTTTACAGAGACAATCTCGATTTTTCTGAAGGTAACCTCCGCATCCAAGAATATGGAAATGAATTCACAGAGGGGGATGAGTAATAGCAACAACCTCTCGGATGAGTTTGTAAAATAGGTCATGAAAATTCCATTTCACCACGAGTTCATTGAATTTCAGAAATGGTTGAAATCAAAAACTATCAACGTACTGAACTGTCTATCACAGAACTCCATTTAATCTCTGAGAACAGGAGAAAGAGCAATGTAAGTTGAGGACATCTCTTGCTGGTTCCATATTTTTCTTTTACCAAAGTAAGCTTGTATGCTTTTGGTACTGAAATTCACTAAATGTGCGCTCATTCATCGTATCCTGAATGTTAATTAACTGTACGAGCGTAAAACTATTAGTATTTTTAGACTACTGTCAACTCTAAATTAAAATTGGCGCTTCTAAAGTAGCTGATCCTAGTTCGATATTGTCTGACGTTTCAGGGCGATAAATATGTCCAACTCACAACCATCTAAAGAATACCTTATTGGAAAAATCATGATATTTTACCAGGACTAAACGTAATAAGATGATTTACGACAAAAAGGATATATATGAAAGAAGGATACAAAAATATCATTTAACCTGGTAAAAGGTTTCAAAAGAAATTAAGTGAGACAATGAAATGTTTATAAATAAAATGCATACATTCATTTAGCGATTGTATAAAAAACATAATTTTAGTTCAGGGCATTTTTTAACGGATAAGCGTCCCAGAATTTGGAATTAATTAAAACAATAGAGAAAATTGTTTATCTCTATTGGTGAGCCGTATTCTAATCCCCGGGTCTTATGTTAGGTCCCCTGTTCTAGAGGCAACTATATTCAATAAATATCTGCAAGAATAGCTCTGTTAATATTTTCATTGTAAATGATTCCTACTTCTTTTCTATCCTCGTTCCATATTCAAAATTTTTTAAAAGATAAATTCCATATTTAAAAACAATTAAGGTAAACGCAATGTCTGTAACTCTTCAAATTATCGGTTAATCATATACTGATAAATAAATTAGTCTTTGGAGGCTCTTTTGGCAAAGCAATATTTTCTATCTCATTTTGAACAGCCTTGCAAACAATCTCGATATTTACCTTGTAAATTCCTTCGATATATTCCCGGTAACGTATTTCTTGGATCCATTCCACTTTCGAATTTTCGCTTTCTCAGGAAGGATTTGGAGTTGTATTTACGATTCTTTTCACGTTTGATATAGTGGTGTTTTCCAAGAATTCCTATCTGAACTCGAATTCGGAAGTTCTTTTCACCATTCTATCAATCTGGATTGCTACCTCAAATAAATTATTTCTCCTCGTAGAATCGCAGAGTAAATTATTTTATATGTTCGAGTTTCTCGTTCTTTGATAAAAAAGATTAGTGAGGTAGCATTTTATTTAATGTACGATTCTAAACACCTGAACTAAAAGACTAAAGAGAAACAGGTGAGAACTGCAACATAAAAAAATACAAAATTTGAGCGCGTTCTGTGAGAGAAAATAGGACTTAAAATATGCTTTTATGAATTATCGATAGAATTAACCATACATGAAGTGTAACTTTTGAAGGATTTCTCCTTTAGCCACATTTGAGCTATGAATGAATTTAAGCTCTTTGAGCTCAATCTGCACTATTAGGATGAAGGATTATTGGACATCAATATACTAATATTTTAATTCTACCAATATTATTGATTACTGTTATTATCTATAGTACATTCATTGATTCTTAATTTGGTAAAAGAAAACAGCACTGATTAACTGATTTGAGACTTAAAGAAAGGTTTTCATATTAATCCACTGTATTTAATTAGTTTTTTGATACAAACTTATGTTGTGAGGTACTCTTTTGATGTACCTTTGTGTCACTAAACTGACTATAAGATCTGGCCGATCAAAACTGTGCGAAAGCGAGCGAGCTAAACCGACATGTTTAGTTGTATCGCATCCAATTTTTTTCATATTTCTAAAAGAATTAAGACGAGAAAATGACAAGCATAATGAAACAGGCAAAATAAACAAATAAGCAAACAAAACTACCTTTATGACCCACTTAAATATAGTGAAACATTTACAAATTTTCAAACAGTTAACCATAAATGTGAATTTTAGTTTACGAAAAGTATCTTTTTTACTCACAAATTTAATACAGATGGAAATATAAGTAGCCACGATCACTCACCTGAAATGAAAAGGAAATAAGAGCATTATTCCAGTACGAAATTATTTATGATACAAAATTATTGAAAATAAGCACAAAAGAACGAAAAACTTAAAATTTTGGGTACAAGTTCATATTTAGAGTAGAGGCTATTTTAATTCTGAGGGTGTTGGTGAAGGCCAATGTTAAATGGTAGAATTGAAATTTAACATAAATTTGTTACTCAGGGTACTAATAACCATCTACTTTCGACGTCTGAGTGACATTCTGAGAGACAAATTGCGCCAAAGAAGTTGTATGAGTGAGCTTTACGGAATTCCTTCGGAAATATTTAACCGTATGGAACGCTTTAGTTAAAAAAACTGCTATTCTGAGTATCGGCACTATTATTACTTTCAAATCTCAAAACAATTCATTTCCGCAGATCGCATTCTCTGGTTTCCTAAGAAGCGAGTTAAAAAAAAAGCTAAATACAAATCCCATAATCTTAAGAAAGGGCCCGGTAACCTGTATTTATTTCAAATATTCAAATATTATGCATAAAGAACAATACCACCTTCTTTTGAGATTGAAAACAGTTTTTGAGGAATATCATTTCAAGGTTTGTTAAGGGCACGTTTGAGTAAAAGGTTACTCTTAATTTTGACATTAAAATCATCATCATAATATCAGTATTAATAAGCATCTAACTCAGTAACCAAGTGTTTAGAGGCTTACTATAATTGTAGATTCGACGGAGCTGCGATTTACTTTGTAGTATTCCATGACAGGTTGTTGAAAAAATCACCACTTTTCAAAGGAAACAGGTAAATTTAATCTCAAATAACTTTGCACAATACTACATAACTACAACAGACACACGACATGTTTCAACGCATAAGCGTCATTTTCAAGTGAAAATTTCAATATTCAATAATCAATACTTGAAAATGACGCTTATGCGTTGAAACATGTCGTGTGTCTGTTGTAGTTATGTAGTATTGTGCAAAGTTATTTGAGATTAAATTTACCAGTTTCCCTTGAAAAGTGGTGATTTTTTCAACAACCTGGCTTACTATAAAATTTTTCTGTTGAAGAAGTTGACGAAACCCCCCAGAATAGAGGTTATAAAGCAGAATTTCAAATTCTTGTTCATCACCAGATTTCGGTAACTTGAAGTTATTTACCCTGCAGAAGGCATTATTCGTTCCTAAAAATTTCAGCGGGGCAATATTTCAAAGTTGTTGCATGAATTTGGAACTCCCTGTATGTATTTGCCCTAAACTTAAAAAGACATAACAATGTTTAATGAAATAAAATGCTAAAAATAAAATGTCGTTATTTCAGAAACTGGAATATATTTATTTTGTACCCGCTGTGGTACTTGCCCTAATTAACTGGTTCAACTTGCGCTGAGTGGCTGTAGAACATGTCGATAGAAAACTCAAAGTGAGGAAACACTCTTGAATAAACATTTGAATCGCTTATAAATTCCTTTTGTCAAAACTCAGCGGCAAATTTGTCTAAACCAGGAATACTTTGGTGTCTTCGAAAACCTCTATTTCTTCAGCCGCACCCTATTCCTCCAACTTTGCAATTCTCCTCATCCCTTCCTCCTCTGGGAGAGGCGAGATGCGCAAACAACGGATGGCGGGGGATAGGGATTGAACCGGAATTATTGTGACGGGAACCCAATGGGTAAACTACAGCGAGGTTGGAACCGGAGGGAAGCGGCAGAATGAGAGAAGCTGGAGGGTTAGAGTTACGAGAAAGAGAAGAAAAACGCAGGAAATGATCGAATCAGAATAGCGGAGAACGAGTGAGAGAAGAGATAGGAGAAGGACGATGTTGTTGCGTCCTCGTGCTTGTAAATGAATGAAAATCCCTCGAAAGAAATGGGGGAGAAAAGGGTTGAGGAGGAATGGGAAGAGGGTTGAGGCGAGGAGAAGGAAAGAGATGGGGTGTAATGGAAGGCGTGGGATTTTCTATGGAAAGAAAGGTTCCACCTCCCTCGGATGAATTCAGCGAATAGAGAAGGAGAGAGGTCAAAGATTGAAGGGGATGGTCCGAAGGAATTGTAGCGTGCTAAGGGTGCTTCGTTGTAGGCAGTTATAAAGGTGGACTCACGGAATAGGAGTAAAGGCGATATTAAGGGCTGGTGGGAAGGGCAAAAGAGGTCGAAGGGATGGAGCAATAAAGGAGGAGGATTCGATGGTGGTTCGGTTTACCGGCGCCACAGCGCTCAGGATCAGGGCCGTGCGGAGCCAATAGTTCGGCGCCGTCTCCACCCTTCCCACAGGGTTTCCCTCTCTGCTTCCTCTCACGTTTTTCAACTCTTCCCTCTTTTTCTCTTTCTCCCCGGCATAAATACCATTCTACGAAAACCTCGACGTTCGGGCTCTCCCCACCATATCTCCGCGAAAAAAATTCCATCAATATATATGAAGCAAAGTTCTTGCGCAGGTGAGGACAACCTATCTTTTTATTTTCCGGTCCCTTGGGGGAGAACGCAAAATAATGGTGGGTTGAGAGGAGATGAAGATGTCCGATGTAAAAATAGTGGAGCTTAATACACCTCCCCAGTACCTTTATCCCTGTCCATCGATGGATCTCAATGGATTTACAAGCATAAGGAATCGTGTTTTTGACGCGTGAATTATTTGATTTAGAATTCAGTTTTCTGGACTCACTGACATCTGCATTTCATACCAATGACTCATAGACAATCAATTTTGCTCCAGAAAAACGCAGACATATACATATATACCCAACATATCGTATTTGATAACGGAATCCTTCCTCGCAATTCTTCAAGGATTAATTTACCTTCTGCCTCTGATATTTTATCGGGCATAAACCCAAACAACTCAATAAAATAGTTACAATTACATGTCACATGATTTAACTCTTGCGTTGTCATAGAGATGGATAAAAGATTATGAAAAATTTAGAAACAAGTAAACTCGATAATTAACGTTTCAAAACTTCACTTAAACTTGCTGTGCTAATGTCTTCATGTAACGGTTTCCCGCAAGTAATCTATAATTTCTTTGGCAGAGCTGCGAATTTTGGATAAATACATTTCTCCATTCATGAATAGTTTTTCAATTGAGAGTGAAAAATGTATTTTCAGCTCACTTTCTCGTGAAAAATGCTCGCATTCTTCAACTGAAACTCAAAATATATTGCCTACTTAAGCACAAATTTGCCTCCTTTTCTTTTCAAGTCATAATTTTATAACCTCGGATGGGCATGTTCCAAAATTTTCCAAGAATCCATTCTTTAGCCTGTTAAAAAACAAGCGGGTGTAAAAGGGTATCCGAGTATTGACGCTACTTAAAAAAAATAACTTCGTACATTAAGATCTTCCTTTCCGAAATGTCTTATTTTTGCTTGGAAGTTTGGAGCTAATATAAAAAGCAAGGGAACTAACTTTTAGCCAAATTAGACGATTCTGATAAAATCCTCTGTAAACGGGAAGCCCTGAGATGACAAGGCCCTTAAATGAAGAAAAATACCTTGATAAGACCGACTTTCCTCTCCCACACTTCTTTACGACCCCATCAAAAGTCTTTCTTCCTATCGCAAAACTTTCAATCCTTTTCTTCACTCAGGGTCCTCTCCGTATTTCTCACAGTTGCAAGTTTCTTCCGTCTGCGATTCCAGCTCTATCACTCATATGGCTTGCTTTTCCTTTCTGTGTTATCATCTGTCTCTTCTGAGAGCTTTCTTAGCTCTCGGACTTTGAGATACAGAGGCTACTATGCGAAGATTATTAGACCTATCTAGAAAGGAAGGAATGCGGGCTCAATTAAAGAAGACAGGTTCAGCAGGACTAAAGCTTCAGTGTGGCTCACTTGGAAGATTGTTTAAGGTAAAGTTGCTTATGACGCTCTGTTGAGAGAAAAAGCGGACAAACGATTTGATGGTTCAATTATAGCATCTACTACGAAAAGGTAGAATTCAGTATTTTATTCCTCCTGTGTTAACCAGGGCATCGAACCGGAGCCAAACCAAAAATAATAACTGAAAAAAACGTAATTTATGCCGGATTACAAACAAAAACCGGAACTAAAAGAATTGACATTCTTGAAACCGAACCGAAACCTAAAACAGTTATCTCTTTCGTTCCGACTTTCGGTTCCCAACGACGCGCATTTCGTTTCAGTGCGACTTGTAGAAGGTTTACTATAAATCTGTAAATACAACTCGCAACTGACGTTTTCTAAGATTTATTATCAAAATTAGCCGAATTTAATGCAAATGAAAAAGCTAGAAAATATAAAACAAATTTTCAGAAGGATAAAATATTGCAATAATTGAAGCAAAAATAGTGGGTGTTGGCGACAAGTGTCTTATACGTACGGCCATCCGTTGCTGATACGAAAACTATTGCTGTTTCCTGTGTATCCGTATCTAGAATTGATTCTTAGCCTAACCAATGCGCTACAACTTCCGACTCAAGATATTCCCTTTCTGGAATCAAGAATAATATTTGCAAGTTTTCATTTTCCAATTTCATTTGCTCATAACAATGCTTGTCCTTGATTCTACCGCACATAAAATTGGAAAATTTCAACTTGTATGCGCAGTTCTACTTTGTCCGTCCTTTCTTCTTAAACGACTCACTGTGGCATGAAATCGTTTCCTGAAATACAACAGTAGAAGAAAAACCCAGACGGAGAAATACGTTATTTGGGAGATGTAATCGATGTTTCAGTGACCCCATATCGCTATAGAAATATTATCAATTCCTCGATAAAGACTACTCAACCATAAACAGGTTATTAAGGAAATGAATCAGAAGGCTGATTTATTTCTGTTCCCAAATTTGATAATTTTTTTAAAAAGAAACTCGCCGTATCTTTCCAATTCATTTTTGACGGGATTGAATTCGTACTGGTCTACTCATTGTATTTTATTTAGGAAATATGGTGATGCTAAAAAAGCAGTTTTAGCAAAGTAATCGTTTTGTAATTACTTGTGATATTTTTATTATAACATACTGATAAAAATATAAATCAAGAAGAAGAATACATAGTTATCATTTAGGTTAATTGGAGCTTAAAAAATTCATAACCGATAGATACTGCAGTGTTACAAGAGGTCACAATCATAAAAGCTTTAAGAAGGATATTTTGTATCAATATTTTATATTCTCCTTTTTTAAGCAATCGTGATGTCGGAGCTTTTATTTGTCAAACTTTACGAAAATCATTTAATGTTGCCGCAGAATCTTCAAGAGAACTACAGAAATGAAACTCTAAGGTTTTAACCACTACTTCTTCTATGATCAGATCTTCCATCGACTGTGCAATAAAATCCAGCATCATTCTCCGTCTGTCAGATTTTCATTATTTTAATTAAATATTATCTAAGTATTAAAATAATTATCGTCAAATTGAGCATTATCTCCTAAGATATACGATTCTTTGCATCATTCACATTTTTGTAAGACAAAATAAGAATTAATGAACTAGAATTTCAATGAGAGTTAGAGGATTAGTATGAAGAGTGGTAGATAACAATAACGCGAGCAGAATAGCAAAGAAGTAATCATTAGCGTATGACGGATAAGCAGGCGGCTGATGTACCATCGACAGCTCAGGATTGGCACACTTGGGAAAACTTCCAAGCCTCTCAATGTACTAAGAAAGGACTTCCACGGGAGATACTTCATAAGGTCAAGGTTCACCCTCTGACCCCTCTCTTAGAGGATGACCGCACTCTTTGGGTATCATGTACCATCAAGCGATGAGTGCTCGAGGGAAAAGATCGCTTGCCTTTCAAGAGGTTGCGTAGAGCTAAAATGGGACGAGGGATGAGAGAAAATCGATTATACTTAATGAGAAATGAGATGAACTGAATAAGTAGATCAGAGAGAGAGAGAGGTTGCGGCTTTACTTTGGATAAATAGGAGTTTTCCCACCTTAGGAGTCTTGAATTAAGTTTTCCTTTTATGAACTCTCTTACGTTCCTTCCGTTTTCTGTTAACCCTATCTATTTTTACAGCATTCGCTCTCATTCTTCGCCTTTCCGGAAACAATTTTATCTAAACAAGATAAAATACATTTCTTTGATTATAATGTAACGATGACTTATTTTTAACATAGTTTTCTCATTTTTCCCTACACGAGTAGTCGGATTCAAATGTTGGCCTTCATTTTTCAATCTCAATATTGTCGAATATAAGGATGATAAATGAAAATTTGCGTTTTCTCAGTTAACCAGCTTTCCAAAATTAAAGTTATCTACACTACCTAATCAAAGAGCAGAATGGGACTAAATGCGTTCTTACTCCACATCACTATGCTCACGTATCGGATTTATATAACATAGTCACTAATGCACTCTTCTTTCTTCTCTTTTCTATCGCCTGAGAGGTTAGCTCTGCTCAGTCTACACATTTAAAAGAGGTTAAATTATGCATTGAAGTGATACTTTTGCCCGGAGATTTTTGTCCAACTTAAATAAACAGCAATTTATGTAACATATAAATGTTATACTTGATATTTTATAATGTAGTTTCCATCAGTATTCGGGATCGAATAATTGGTGCCATACGTACTTCTTTTCCCTAATCCTACACCTCTATACTCCTTTCTTTCCTTCCTCATACTTTCTGCTCTTCTACTCTTTGCTTACCCGTATCAGCCCTTCTATCTCCCAGCAATCTATCAGCCGTCCAAAGCTAAAAGACCACGGTCGCTTAACTACAATCGGCCACTAAATCTTCTCCAGTGCCGACAACGCATCCCTAACTACGCTGTCGGAACCTCAACCTCCCTCCCTTTCCATCTCTAAGCTCCTATTTCTAACTGCTCATTTTCCAATATTTAGGGAGAGAAAGCCGTCGACTCACAATAATGGACTTTAGAGGTTATCCATCGCCTCAGTAATACGCTCTCAGAGATGTGTGGTCACCTTTCCAAAAATGATTCAATCTACAAAAATTTTTATTTTAGTATTTTATTACAAAATATTGCAATTTCAGGGAAATAAATCGTCGTCTGATTAACTAGGTTCTTTTTTCGAACAGAAGTTTAACATATTTGCTGAAACAACATATTTGTTGAAATATTGGGCATGAAAAAGTGTATGAACTTACGCTAACAAGTAATATGCGTATCATTCATACATGCTCGAAAAACGACTTCGATAGGGAGAATACATTGAAAGTGATACCAGATCTCCACATCCAATTCAAGTATGGAAATAACAAGGAAATTTATCCATAAAACAAAAAGAATAACGGGTATGAAATGTCATTTTGGTGCGTTGTACGGATTCAGTTTTATCGAAGTTATAGGTTGAGAGTTTTTCACCGCAAGTAACATAGAACCGTAGTAAAATAACTAAAAATAGCATTGCTACCTCGCATCCTCCTAAAAAATTAAAAATTTTAAGAGCGATTTGTGAATAATATTACACTCCCTCCTGGTAACGTTGTCCTTTCCTTTAATAGTTATAAAAATGCTTATCAAGAGAAAGGTTAAAAATAGAAACTAAACCAACGTTGGCTCCACCAGGAACTAGGAGTTATGATAGTAGCTGAGGTGCAATTGAAGTAATCGTACCTTCATAGAGATAATAGCTGCGCACTAACGCCAGGCATTACTTGCAAGATACCCTTTTGGAAGCTCCGTGGGATGCGGTCGTTTGCCTTCGGCGCTTTTCTTGGGTTTGCGGTATAAGTATGGTTTATGAGAAATGTTTCTCGGAAAAGGAATGTGCTAGAGAACGCAAGTAGGGCGTCTGTAGATATGAAGGACTTTCGATGCATAAAGACCTAATGAGCTTGGGTGATGAATGAGTAATGACTTTGCCAGAGTCGCGCCATCTCTGCTCAGTTTCCGCACAAGAGCAGATGCGGACATTATGCGCGGAATTTTAAACGGAACTGGCTTTCGGCCAGGAAAAAAGAAGGCTGGAGCAGACAACGTTCCCCGAACTAAGTTTCTGGAAAATTGAGAAATTTGCTCCTTCTAATAATTAATTAGCAAAAGAGACGCCGTTACTGTTCCGTTGGGAGATTGCGATGTATTTTACTTTGCTGCACGACTGCTTAATCTTTTAGTAAATGTTTGCCGTTGGGAGTTACCAATGTATACAGACAATTCCTCGGGAAAGGTTTAAAGTATATTATTTTTTGTCACAGAGGAATTTGAATATGTAGAGATGCATTACTTTTAAAGGGGAAGTAGAAAAGCAGCCACTGCTATGCGCAGGACTACTACATGAGAGGTGTAAATCTCTATATTTTGACAATATCCATATCATTCAGGGTCATTGCAATTCAATCCTCCAAAGAGAAATGCTTTTTGTTTTCCTTAAACGAGTTAAAAAATGGATTTGCCTTTGCTATGCGAATAAAAAGAAGTACGTATTTCAACGTTCTACATGTCAATAGAGAGAAAAATTAGGTTTCAGCAGACTTAGTGAGCATTAAAGGAGAAATTTCAGGAGCAAGTGTTTTCGAAATAAATATTTCTTAGTGGAAAGCATACTCATCATATCGAATTTTGCCTAAGAGAAGCACTGTGAATTTGAATACATAAATACTAATTTTGACTTTTGATATAATTATAAAAGCTGGTCTTTCTCTCTCTCTCTCTCTGTTGCAAATTTGGCTTAGATAAGTTTTTCAGGTAGAACGTGTAATTTAGGTGACTTTTATTACACAATTATATTCATGTATCAGAATACATTTTTCACATATTTTCCAAGAAATAAATACGTAAACTTGACTATATTCGATAACCCAAGAGATGGGGGAAAACGGTCGGAAATATATACCTCAAGAGAGATAGAAAAGTACCCTCTAGATTGTGAGAGAATAAAGAAGTGTCTTCCTTCTGCCATTCTCAGAGAGCGAGAGATGAAGTGAACATTGCGCCAAATGGCTTTCGTTCACCGGTTCAAGCATGCAAAGAAGAAAACAGACGATGTCCGCAAGCTGTTGCTGATAGAGCCGCCATGAGCGTTAAATGGAGACATAGGGCATGAAGTGAAAGGGTAAGAAGGCGGAAAAAAGAGGAAAGGGGCAAATAGTCTGAGATAAGAGAGATTCTAGAGAGAAATCCTTTTCTGGTTGAAGTGCGACAGCAAAGACTGGCAAAGATAGGAAAGAGGATAAAAGGTCGAACGCTTTATCTCGTAGAGAAATCGGAGATAGTAAACAGTTGCTTCCGAAACGGGTAAGTCCTGTTTCGATAAACAGATCTTCCAAAAAGATAGAAAGATACTAATTTAAGCTTACGGAATCGTCAAATCTGAGTGATGAAGAATATTAAATTGACATAGTGAAGATATATTTCGAATTTAAAATTATTATTTCCAAGCCTGACTTTATGAAACTCAACTCACATATTGATAATATTTAATACTTATTATTTACTAAGTATTCTTTCTAACTATTGAGAATACTTAGTGTTTACTGAGTATCATTTATCTATATACTTCTAAATTACTATGTATGCGTTCATGAAATCATAAAATATACACAGTCCTGAAGAAAATATATTACGACAGCTTATTTCTTAGTCACTCTTACTTACGCCACATAGTACTTTGGAAACAAATTTGACGAATACTTAGGTTTATGGGTGCCCGAATATCTAAGTATATAACGTGTTCGACTTCTGTGAAAGCGGTACGGTGTGGGTTTGGTTCCCGGTAAGGGCCTATGTGCGAAATAACCTTAGCTGTCGAAGCATTTTAACTACGAGTATACGACTACAAATCTTTATATCAATATAATTATTGTATTACCAATTTAATACGACACCAAGTCCAATATTTGAATGCTCACCGATGAAAAGGAAACTGTCTACTCATTAATCCTCAGAGATTATTTTATTTTATTATTTCAACTCACTAAATTTGTCTACATCACCTGTTCTCATACTTCGTCTCACAAACCCTTTATATGGAAAATCATGCTATCGGTTTAACATGGTATGAATTAATGATAATAATATTTCCCATTTCATTGTTATACTCAGGTCTACAAAAATTTGAAAATGCTAACTTGTGGACAGAGGTGTCCATACAGGAAACTCCAATGTACGAACATAAAAGTCTGATAAATGTTGGGAGTGACTTTCACTGCATGGTCATCACGCGAAATATCCGTGCAAGGTTTTGCGTAACGCAGAAACCTGGTATCCCCACACGCAAAAACTCTGCTAGACGAGAAAATAATTGGTACATGAATGGACTTACACATAAAAAGCTGCGGATGAGGATCGAGGGAATTGCGTGGTCGGATCATTATCGAGCTCTTAGAGAGACGCATCCAAGCCATCTATCCACAGAGTGGAGTGATTTAAAGAGGTAATATAGAAAAGCGCCATCCACCGCGAATAGGAAACGGAAGCCATTCACCGCGGCCACGTCCTCCGCAGAGTAACGATGTCGTCGGCTAATTGAATGGTTCTAAGGATTTAGAAAGGGAGATCGGATTATGGGATGAAATTATCTCCACCGATATATCTTCAGGAGTTTGCGTTTTTTACATTAGTTCCCGGATCTTTTCGGATCCTTTTTGAGATAACAAGCCACGGAACGCAGCTCGTTTCCATTGGAAAGGCGCGCGATTTCTAAATCGCTTCATTTTAAATAAAACTTTTTCGATCCCTGCATTTCATTTTTATCTGATAGTTTGTCTCATTCCTGTTTCCGCGGGCGGTAGTTTCAATCAATCAAGATAAGTATTTCATTTACAGAACGTGTAAGTCTGTGTGTTAAGAATCAAGGTTCTCCAATCGGTCATTCATCAGGCTATGCACCCTGACATCTACAGAAAAAGCGTTGTTTCGGCATTCGACGTATTCAGACTCATGATTAAAGAATTATTGAATGGGTAGACAAA
The DNA here is from genome assembly GCA_000376725.2 of Ladona fulva. Classification (NCBI taxonomy): domain Eukaryota; kingdom Metazoa; phylum Arthropoda; class Insecta; order Odonata; family Libellulidae; genus Ladona; species Ladona fulva. The sequence goes on along the minus strand of KZ308428.1, from coordinate 2,109,561 downwards.
TTCTATCCGTATACTACGGTTATACCTCGAAGTTACTCTAAAGGCAGAATCAACAAACGTTTATGTCGATCTCATAAACTGGGGCATATTTTCGCTAATAAATTCAATAAATCCTAAAAATTCAATCCATATTTCCGTACCAACTTAAATATCCTATTGTAGTGATCAAACGGATTTTCTTTCAGTTTCGATACGTTCATTATAGAGTCAGAGCTAACCCCGTCCTTCACGTCTCTACCCCTTATGCTCTTAATTTCTTTCGGGCCTAAATTGTTTATATTCTGCTCATAAAAGGAACTAACTTAGAATATATTCGCCTCCTAGTAGTCTATTGATTTTTGGAAACTTTCAGTGCGGACCGTACCAATGGAAATTCTCTGTACAACACCCTTAACTTGCTCTTTTTATTAGTATTCTACTTTGGTTTCACAAGAGGATACACACAAAGTTAAATACGGACGGTGCGACTGGAAAGGTCATGTAGTCAGTGAGCGTAGGAAGGAGAATCCAAAGCCTTAGCAGTAGGTGGTTGCTCTCACTAAGCCCTTGAATATAAAAAGATCCACCGTAGCGTTTCCCGCCCACAGCTCACGTGTGCTTTACCTGCGCTGAAAGTGTTAAATATTTATCTTAGCAGAGAAGTTGTATTTGCCTGACAACAATCGAGAACTTGAATCGCTCCAGGGGAAATTTTTGACGTAGTAAGATGATAAAAAATCATTTTCACTGCGATGAAAATTTTTGGAGTCATTTTCATATCGGTAGAGTTAAAAATGATCAACTTTATTATTAGAATATACATTTTGTGTCCTATAGTTAGATGAGGGATAAAGAAATTGTTTCTCATACTTACGGAGTTCTGAGAGGAATAAGAAACACTTCGATGATCTTTTACCATTTTGATTATAATGAATTCGACAAATTAATCGAACCTTAAATATATCATGACAAAAATTGGTTAATATAAATTACACTAGTCTTTAAATGACGAAGTACTCGAAAAACAGAATTGGCCAAGGATGGTTTTGTTATTTATATTGCAATAACTCCAAACCAATCCTTTGTGGTTCTTAGAATTTTTGATAATAGTAATCATAATCACGGTAATAACTTATTTAAAAGAGTGTTTGCAATATTAATGATGTAACACTCAATTATTTTAATTTTCTGTTTCTATAATTTACAGCAATATTCCGAAGCAATATAGCGGGGGACGAAAACATTACCATGGATCAACACAATTATGTTGGTTTATTAAAGTTATATTATTACATGGAGAAGAAGACAAATCCCAAACCAGAAAAAGACTGTTAGTGATACCCCATCCCACGACCTTGGCAGGTTTGCAATAGTATGCTAACCAGTTCGCCATTTGCGGTAATTTCACAATTCACAATCTCAGAAAATTTTTCTTAAATTGCGACTTTGCGATTAAGATTTTATTGTTGTCGGTGCTTCTTTTCATTTCATTGATCTACCGAAGAAAATCATTGAATGGGAGACTCAGGATTAAAGTAATTCTGGAAAGGGCGTGACAAATCACAAGCTGTGCTCTCGAAGCAAGGAAGTAGAAATTTGAGCTCACAGAGAGATGAGAGAAAGAGGGAAGATTATGATGGCGTTGATGATAGCGACAGTAAAAAATCGAGCAGAATTCGCAAAAGAAATGGGATTTGGATCATAAAAAACGACGGAGTTTCGATAGCTTCGCAACTAATTAGGAAGTTTCAAAGGGACGCCGTGGGAAGAATCTCTCCTCCCTAAGACCTTATCTACCTTATAACCTTTACTTTCACAACTCGGTTTCGTAAAAGAGAGATTCGAAGATGAGTGAGAGAGAAATTCAGAAAGTAAGTAAACTAAAGAAAATGGAACAAACAAGGAATCTAAAATGTATGAGGTTACAAGTTATGTAATGACTTGATAATTAAGATGGAATTATTGCTGGATGAAATCAGGAAGAGGTTTAAAACGCACATCAGAATTTATTCTCTGGAAAGATGCCATGCTTCCAATTAGAAGTAATATTCTCCTATCTCTTTGATGGTGGATATTTTCATCTGTAATTGCATATACATAAAAAGTTACCATAAAAATACAAATATAAGTGAATTATAAGTAATATAATTAATACATAAACAAGCATTTCATTTTTAGACGTACAAATGAGAGAATACAACTTATATTAATTGCTTTTCAAATGGATAATTCATAATGCATGAGTTTTAAGCTTCGTGTGGAAGCCCATATGTGCAGATTGACCTCAGCTGTCGAAGCAGTAAAAAACATTAGCTAGTATAAAGTTAGAGAGTTCTTGATGAGGTGCAAGAGATTTTTAAAATGATAGAAAGATAATGTCAGCATTCAAGCAGTTTTCTCGAGTTTTAGCCTTAACGCGCTCCACAAAACGAGTTTGCATCATGAGTGCAAACTCCGCCTTGTTGCGTAGCTGCTCATTGTGCGAATTAAATGAAATCTGAGCTGAGGCAGAGTAAAGCTGTGAATGGAGGCTGGAAATTAGAGAAAGAGGGATGGAAGTAGGAAGATGAATGAGCATTCATTGAAATTACGTGAGCAAAAAATAAAATAAGGGGATTTTTTTAGCTTGATTACGCAACCGTCAAATACCTGAGGCACAAACTTCGAGAAGTGTAAAAACTGGCACAATGTCAAGAGTTTGAGGAGCCGAGAGTGAGATTGAGGTAAAAGGAGGTACGAGGTAGTGGGAATGGAGCAAAGGAACAGAAAAAGTTGGGGAATTTTCTCGTTCAGTGGAAGTTTTTTCACGTAACAGGTAATATTTTCGAGAAAGCATGACAGTCTCCGACAAAACGAATGAGTTGCAGAAAGTTAAGGACACGAGAGAAAATGTAATGTTGCTTTTCGGAGGATTCATACTCATCTTTCTTCTCTCTCATGGGCACGTCACTTCAAGTAACTTTGGTATTCAGGTTGGAACTAAAGAGAAAGATTTCCCATATATTTTGAGATGGTCTTTAAGTTACCCGTTCTATTTGAGGATGATTTAATTTGGCAGGACAAGGCATAGCTTTTTCTATTATGTCAAAGAGCTTCCAGCAGAAGCTGACTACCCTAAGAAAGATGGATTTTGCTTCGTCTAGTGATTTCTTTTCTGAAATAGAGGTTTATCGTTTCCAGAAATACCGTTCTTTACCCCTTGAATGTTACTTTGGCAGATATATCCCGCATAAAAGAATGACAATTTTACTTTACTTTACGATTATAAACTATTAATTCTGTTTAACCAGCTTCATAGTTTCATTGACCTCAGTTTCGATGCTCTTCAGCCATACTTGTGAACTACTTTCCTTCACATGAGTGTACACTCGATAACTCGATAACCTTTAATATCTTTAATGTTGACTTTAAATCACACTGATTTATATGACTACCTTAAGGTGCTTAATCACATAGGGAGAGAATAATGTGTAATAGTGCCAAAATTAATAAACCTAATAAACAAAAAACAGAGAAATATAAACCATTTCCAAACTAAAACTTGAGAATAAAAGGATACTTCTATAAGAAAATCAATAATGTTGAACCTGTAGTATATTGAATGCCAGAATAAAAGCATGCCACATATTATGAAGTTAAATATGGCACATCCTGACAAGCACTTTGCTGAAGAGGACTTTATTGCTATTTTTGTCACTAAGAAATGTATGTATTACTACAGTGTATTCTGTTACTAGATGATAGATGTAGAATAATAGCCGAAAATGATGCATAATTGTAATTTCATTGTGATTTTATTATATGGTTAAATTAGTAAAATTAAATAATAGTAAATAAAATTAGTAAAAAATTAGTAAATTAAATTAATGAAAATTTATAGTTGAAAAAATCTAAGCACTATCTTCAAATTGTATGGAACCCTAAAATCGTTAGTTTATTTTTTCTTTGCTTATGTATCTAGCAATGTATTGGATATGCTCCAGACGAAATACACCTTCTTATAAGCTGACAAAGTGATTTGCCGTGGATGAAATGGTAGATAATGAGAGAATATACACCAACCACAAAGGTAATGTTGAGCATGCTAGGTTTTACTTCCACGATTCATATTTGAAGTTTTTATTATATCTGCATTAGGCCATCTATATTAACAATGGACCAATTTGTCATATCAAGGCAAAATATATGCCTATATGAAAAAGGTCAAGACCCGTACAGTCGCCGATGACTTCGCGAAATTCCAAGTTAATCCTCAGAATATGGAAAGAATTGATTCTTCAATTAACCGAAAGCCAGTAACAGCAGTACGTTTTAACTTAAATCAAACAATTGCAAGATTTGAAATACCGCAAGTTGTTCTCTTTTCATCCCTCTATTTCTTCCAAACACATCCTCGGTTTTCCTATAATCGATACTGCACTTATCTGTACTGAAAATTAAGAATGAAATTACGAACCAGCTGGAGCAGTTGTGTAGTTAAAGCTGATGCAATTACAGTGCCCCTGTATAGCTTAAGCTAGCGTTGTGAATAATATTGTTGCTGCAGAAATGTCGTAACTACTAATGAATGAATTCATGAAATTATGGACTTCACCATGGACTTGAGATGCAGACCTTGCCCTAAATTCCTAGAGATTTCTCAAGCAGGTCACAAACACGCAATAAGGGAAGGTCCCCTTATAATCATCTCCAGGAGAAGGCAGGCTTAATGAAGCGTAACTACCCAATCACCTATATTATCCCGGCCCCTTCCATGGAACATATCTTAGTTTAGAGAACGACTATTATAGGGTATGCACCGATGCATAATTTATTATTTGTTCCCAAAATAAAATAACGGATAGTGTAATTTTCATCATCCATATTCCGCATCTGATAACATGATAAGCTAATTCATACGAACAAACAAGTTAATTTTGTAGGCCAGTGATTCTCAATCTGTCGTGAGGTGCGCTTTGATAGTCTACAGGTTTAGGTCGGCGATGATCAAACTATGATTTGTTAAAATGAGTACATAAATTTTACTGTTATAGATCACCATCAATCAATAGAATAATAATTAATTCTATTTGACTAATTCAGATCAATAAATAAATACTACAGCCAATATTTAATAAAATTCAAAAGAGGAATCCACAATAGAAGTATAGTATGCAATGGGGGTAGCAGAAGAGCTATAAAGCTTTCCCGAGTACTTCTCCCACTCCAGCGCTATTAGTTGAAATGCCTTTCCTTCCATCAAGTATATACAAAGCGATGCTATTAATTTATATTCTGTGACGTCTATCGGTAAGCTCGCCGACATTAAATTATGTAAAATAATTCCTAACATTCTTGCCTTAATAGAAGGTTAAAGTAGATGTTAAAATCTAAATGCACCTTTCCAACAATATGCCGAACAATTTTGCAGAAAAATAGCTTGTGAAATATGTTTTATGACAGAAAAGGTGTGACGTCACGTTTTTTCAATCGATGAAAGAGACCTAACCGAATGACTTACAATAGGACTGCGCGTATCGAAATTGGTACCGTTTTATTTTTTAATTTTTAAAGGGTCTATCATATCATAATAATTTGATTTATTTTTGCGATTTGGGGAAATTATGACTGATTAGGGTTATTATAATATCTGATCATATCGATGGGAATATAATAAGCTTTCCACATTGATTGTAAGAGTTCAAAAATATGCGGAAGAACAAAATTTTAAATCACTTTCTGCCATCCGAATCAGCAAAAGTTAGGGTTGAGTTTAAAAATTTCATTTCAGAATACATTTTTAACCGAAACTCATTTGATGGGATTGACAATTGACGTCGATGGTTAACAAGTACATTGGAATATTTAACGGATATTATAACTGTCTGCAGGTGATTTCGAATGGTTTAAGAGGGGTTTAGTATCTGACATGTTTAACAATCTTTCCACAATGACCTGACGACCGTCAAACTCTAGTCATTTCTAATTGTAACAAATTCATACTTATAGCTACATTTAAATATGATATTAATAGCTATTGGTTTCTAATATTAGATGTAAGCTAAAAATATTCACAGATTAATATATGGAAGAGTTCTTCTCAATAAATTGTACCATTTCATATTGAAGTTATTATTAGAATACGAAAAGTTAATTCTAATTTAACGTCTTTTTAAAGGAATCTAATTAATTAGATTTTTAAATCTAAATTCAAAACTAATCTTTCGATGATGATATTAAAATGTAATTATTATGGGGTATCATATTCATATTTTAGTATTATATTTACCGGGGATCATTAATAAAAATTTTTTCCGTTTTCTGTGATACCTTAAAATTAATCTTAGCTAAATCATTATTTCCACAGTTAAATGCCATCCATTCTCAATAGAAAAACTGAACGTTTAAAAAAAGTATTAAATGACAAATATGGTAGTCTTCATCTTGTTTTGTTTTGCTTAATTGCTTTCTATATGAAATGTTGAATTACTAACTTATGTAGAGACTTCTTTATAGGTAGGAAATAGGAATATACAGACTTCGCTGTCTTTCAAGGGCCGTAGAGGTACATTATGTGTGTACTTTAACGTAATAGTTCCTCATTGTTGAGCATAAGAAAATGGAATTTTGAAGCGACTAGGTCTATGCCTAACAATTACCCTCCTTTGTCAAGGAGAATACTTGCGCTTACGAAATATCGTAAATTTTATTTACTGAAAGAATATATGCTATAGAGAGACCCCAGAAAATTGTTCGACATAGTGCTGAAAAGATACATTAAAATTTAAAAACCCCACTTTACCTTACTTTCGTGATAAATCCATTCCTGATCTTTCCTAATGCATTCATTTCAATTTTATAAGATTGTGGAGAGTATTCGTTGTGTATAATAGAGGAATATGTACTATATTTACCGTTTACTGTACTTAAATTTCATTTCATTATAAATTTAAATGATGTTTCGTCTCGCTTTCCTTTTATTCGATGCTATAATTTCAGCAAACAGTAACTTAAAGATTCTTTCTGTTATCTTTGAAAATAAATATACAACAGTGGCGTATTCAATCGGATTTATCTCCTTAAATGACTTCAATGCAATTTTCATGTCTCATACACAGAAAGAAGAATATTTAAATCTTCCATTTATAGAAAATAATTCTTCATATTCCTCGAAACAGACTGCTGCAGCATACTGCATTAATGCCGCACAATGTCGGCGCTCCCAACAGTCTTAGTCTTTCCAATGAAAGGAATGCTATATAAATTCCGCGAGCGTGACCGACCATAACCTTTCATCCCATCTGCCGCGGAATCTTCGAAGTCCCTCCGCATTCGGATTAATTTTATTCTCGCCTCGGTATTTTGGAAAACAATTTTTAGCCCCCTGCTCTCCACTCCCTCCCCGAGGGAAATAACAATGGGGCCGCTAACTCACTTTTAAAGGCGGATGAAAGAATGAAAGAAACTGTTTTCTTCTTCTGAATAATTAATTTAATATTTCAGCGCAACTTTTGCCCTTTCCGAATCAAAAAGAAAGGAGGGACCGAGCGGTCCTTTTCTTCGTATCAAAATTACTTAAAAGGGAGGGAGTGGAGAGGGCCTTCCACGCATCATGAAGGATAAAATATATTGAATGCCCGGCGAAAAACTTTCCCGTCATCCCTCAGGGGGTGCACCACGCCCAGGGTAGGAATGGGTTTCCCCTTCTCCTTTCAATCAGGGAAATGGCAACTTTCGAACACTTCACTAACTCAAATCTCCCATCAACCCGTTCCCATCCCTCCCTCCTCTCTTTCTCTTTCAGAAAAAAACACGCTATCTCCAGTCATCTCCGGCCTCCAGTTTTACGTCCTCCAATTCTTCTCGCCATCACTGTATGGAGAAAAAAGAATTCCGACGTCACGCCCTCCCCCAACTGCCTTCTTCCGCCACAAAACCGCCGACCGTTTCTTCCCGCCGCACCCTTTCCCCCTCGATTGTCCCCGTTCTTCCCTTTATCCCACTTCCTCCTCCCAGCCTCGTCCACAATCGCAGGGGGAATCCTTTTTCTCATTTCCCGCCCAGAAAATTCCCTTTTCGACTCCGCACGGTTCGGCGTATCAGCGATTTCGGCCGTTTGAAATGCGTTCGCTTTCTCCTCCGAAAAGATGCGGAGATGAGGGGCATTCAGGTATTCCCGGGTTTGCGACGTTTTCATCTACGACGCCTTGGTGACATCCGCCATCGAGAGGAAAAGTTCCTCCTTTGAGTCGCTATATTCCTGTGATAGCCAAAACGATTTGAAATACTTTCAACACCCATATCCTATGAAATACACGAAAAGTTGGGTTTTTATTTCCTTGTAGACCTTTCTTCTGCAATTATTCGAATATTAAAAGTTTCTGCTCGTAAAACATTCTCATTTGTTATCTTTCAGCAGTTTTAAGAGGCACTTTGAGCCCAAGGAGAAGTAAAAGCGAAAATATCTAAATCAGTGGAACACAAACCTAGGTCTTCCTACCGGGAAGTATTCTAACCACTGAACTACCACGCCGAGTCAGTTCCGTTCTGTTATCGGGATTCTTTATGAGCACGAAAATTGGCGCTCACCATAGCTAACACCAATTAAAGCCATTTTAATTCTTCCTTATCCCAGTTTGAATTTTAACTACATTATCATGGTTTTTTTGGCGGTTTAATGCATTTGCACTCTCGGTAGGAGGAACTCTTGATAATGGAGGCATTGTCTCTGAAATTCACTAAGGGATTTTCCTAGAAATCGGTAATCCTGAGCTTCCCATTTTTCTCTAAACGTGAGATCCACCTGCCGACATACGGCTTACGGAGTGTTTTAAAACCTCTAATTCATAAAAGCCGTGTTCCAACTTTCTTTTCTTCCATTTGCTGTGCAGAGTTCGTGAAACGATCTTCCAAATGTTAACCTAAGAATTTTTGAGTTTACGTATTAACACAGTTTCTAGGGAAAAGTTAATCCATCGATGAAACTAAAAACGTTAAAATTGCTATATTCAGAGACAGATCAGAGGACCATTAACGAATCTCATCAATGCGTAGATAGAAAAATCATTCCTATCCAGTTCTTTTCTTTAATAAAGATTTTAGAGCCGATGACTCATTGAAGAAAAGTTCTCATCTGACCACGGAGATGAAGGAGAGAGGAAGGGATATGTTTTCCAAGTTTTCAAAGAGGTTGCTTTAATATGGGTGAGTGTCTCTTGATAGGAGTGGAGGCTTTTTCCGTTATCACGATGAAGACGTTCCCAGACTCAATTAGAAGGAAGTGTGGATGGCGTGACTGAAGTCGTTCTAATGCAATGATGCTATTGAAATCACTGGCCTCAATCCTTGAGGAGAAAATTCTTTGAGGTTGTCCTTATATACCGATGTAAATGGGAAGGGGTACATGGAATGACTTTCATCCCTGGAGGGTATTCTTTGGTGTAAATACCATCAAATTAAATACGCGTAGATTTTGATAGGAAGAAAAACGTAGATAGGACTTTCTGCTTTGAAATAACTAAACCCAAAGTTGAAATGTCTATGCCGTTTAATACATACATAGCTCCTGAATTGTTCTCCTCGTTACCCAAAGATGTTTCTTTCACACTTTATGAAAGATAGTTTACTCATCGATTGATTAGCATTTTCTCAAACTGGTATAGAAGTTTATTTCAAACAATTATACTGTATTTCATTTTACTTACTTTGTATGCATATTTGTTTCTTTGTGCATTTCCATATTATTATATTTATGTATGTATGTACGTACCTTAAAACAAGTCAGTTGTGATATCCAAACGACGGCAGTCCCTACGTAAGGGCTCTTTTGGTATGCCTTATTAAACATTTTGAAGTTTATATCCTTTTCTATGAAGTAAAATAAATGTATTATAAGTAATAATCATGAATGTAACAAATATACAATGTAAGAGGTGGTAAACTTATGACAAAGACGCCCGGAATGGAGCAGAAATGGAAACATTTTCGGCTAACCAGACCGTGACGGCGCTATATTTGATACGGATTTAAAAATATAAATCTTTAAACTCTAAAATTAATGAATATGAACGATTCAAATTGGAAACAAATACCGAAAGACAGTGTTTACGTTACATTCGCAAAGAGAGGGCTCAAGAGGTCACTTGTGAAACGTTTCCTCTAATGCATAAGCCGTGGCGTGAGAGAGCCGAAGTGCTTCCTGAGTGCTCCCAGATGAGGTTGGAATTACTTAACCTAATGTTCGGATGGCTGAAATAATACAGTCGTCCTGTTTTCGTCATGAAAAATAAATGCTTTCCGTGTTAGATTTCATATTATTCTCTCCATTGCAATCCAAGAACCTACCAATTGCTATCTACATCCATGAATATGGAAAAACTAAAAATATAAAGTTAATTTTCTTATGCATACCGGTAAAATAAGCGAAGAATGAAATATCTGAAATTGGGGAATTGTGAGAATACTTTAAAATTCAATACGTATATCATAAGATTTTACACTTGTCAAAAGCTAATGGAACATATTGTTATATTCAAACGATTACGAACTGATGAATCCATGATTCGACAATCTATGCGTCAATTCAAGAATTCAATCCTAAGGAACGCTCTAGAAAACCTTTCTGCCACAGCTCGCTTACGTCAGGATTTCAACAGCTATAATCGTAGTTTGAATAACCGTGTATTTGAAGAAATTATTCCTGAAATACGGCTTAGAGCTAAGATTTCATCCTGCACATCGCAATCGTTACGCATATTTTTGCTACACTACCTCACTTCGTGTCGCTATCTTACGGAAAGAAAATTGCGTAAGGAAAATTTTGACAGCTGAAACGTTCTTGCATGGAAAATAAGTCAAACTATAAAAGAGAGAAATTACAAACCGTCAATCAAACAAGAATAGAAATTTACTTTTCGTAAAAAATGGCAGATTATCTTTTTCGAAATGGATTCCTAAACATAAAAACGAATAGGAATTATTTATTTTCTCCTCCGTTTTCCATTTGCGACAAAGTATTATGTAAGCATTACAAGAATGAAAATCCAAAATAACCGTAACATGAAATTGATTTGCGATGCTTAAATAAAACAAAATTATTTTAATGGCATAAAATTGTTATAAAAGCTGAATACCACACTAAATGTATGAGGCCTTTGAATGTTCTACTGATTATAGAGGCTAAACTAAACATTTATGTTGTTAATTAAGGAAATTCACCAATTATCCTCAATTTTCTTGATTGAAAAGTCAGAAATATATACTGTTCTGTAGAAGTTTGCCCTTCGTCCAATTACACTGATCGGAGATTATGCTTTTAAAATCGTTCAGAAGTTGTACACATATCCATATCAAGTACAGCCTTTGTATGAAAAGTATGAAGTTGTTGTGGTTTAACTTTTCCAAGAATATTAATGTGATTTCACCCGCATATCAAAACAAGCTCCAATTAACTTTCCGCCTATCATATTCATATACATTCTCATACATAAGAGAAAAAGATTTCAATCGATAAAGTACACAATCGTTCTGTAAATTATTTACGAGAATCGTGTTGGCTATCGATGAGATTCAGCTTTAGATATCAATACATTTAAGTTGGGACACTGAAAGAATAGAGGCACGCAATCAAATTATCTTACACATGCATCAGTTATGACGAGTATAAATGAATTTTTAAAACACGATAATCACGATCACTTTTCTGAATCCAGCTAAAGTAAAATCACTCAATTCCGAAGGGGGACGTCTAATTTATTAATTGTAGCTTCGTAGGTATTCAATCTGAGGAACTGGTAAATTGGTAGCCCACTTCTACCTTTTCATTATAACTAACTGAGGTTCAATAAAGTTACTTTAATATACTTAAGTCAGTTACAATTCAACAACTGTGTTATTTTTTTATTATTCTATGTAACCATTACATATTTTCAACATTTTCTGTTACTTTAAATTGATGATCCCCGATTCAAATTATTTCGTAGGAAATTTTAATATAGATTTGAATAAATTCTGTTATGGTATGGAATGGTTTTGATGGACAGAATTCCAGAAATTTTGATAGATTAAATGTGCTACATAGTTTACACTATCCTTGCCATTACAATTAAATACTTATGAAAGAGTTATAAACATAGAAATTTGTCTACGATGTGGTAAAAATTATTTCAAATAAGTTAGTAGGCTGCGAAATTGAAATTTAACTTAAGTAATGATAGTTTTATCGAAATCTTTGCATCAAATATATTTATTGATATATATTCAACGAATTGGAAAGGTAGAGATTCCATACCACGCCTTTTTATTTTAAATTTTAATGAAATTTCAATGGAACAAGATTCTCGTTAAATTTGATAGAAAAAATTAAAACGATTTAATAACAGAGCCCCATTAACATTCTACAAAAATCACGTTGTAGACATTCCTATCACTGACAAAGTAATTGGCTTGTTTGAAAATTCAACATTTTTATAATTCACGAAAAAAAATCTTTGGCATTTCTAAGATAAGGTGTCACCCCAATAAATCTTATTGAGAATGCTATAGCAACGGAGTAAAGATCAAAAGATTCGGAACCCATCCCTATACATTAAATCAACTTCTTCTCAAATAGATAAGGAATTAACTTAAACAGGGATGGAGTTGTATTGTAACCACAAAAGAGAAGGAGACAAATTACAGAACGTTCATTTTCTTCGATGGTATCTCTTGATAAAAACTAAAATCCCACACATTAAAAAAAGAGCTTTAGTTTTCATCCAATGAGCTCTGTTTAATGGAAATGGGAAGGTATAATGTCAACTCATCAATAAATCCTTCTGATTTCAATTAAGCGATCCCTCCTCAGTCCGTTCAGAATCCGAAAGCTTATATTACCATCCCATTCGCTCTCTTTCTTTCCTTCGCGATTCCAACGTCTAATTCCTAACGTCATGATATTCCATCAATTTCTCTTCCACTAGATCCCTTATTCCTATTCCCTTAGATCAACCTTTGCCTTTCCCCGTTCTCAGCTGTTCCGACAACTGATGTACAGCTCTACGTATCATCAGGAGCAATCATCTATGACAGGGACAACTAATGTCTCTAAAATCTCTTATCGTTTCACTTTCACAATTCTTCATTTTTCCAATGCGTGAATCTCTCCGCATATTGCTCCCTGTCTCTCCGAAAATTGGAAATCAGAATTTTCTTGTCTTAAAGAAGCCTTTGTGCCTAAATTTTTTTTTCGAGCCCGGGGATGCATGCATAATAAGTCTGGTACTGTTAAACTTTGGCTTTTCAAAAAAAAAAACAAAAATCATTTCCATTTAGTTCCATCAAAACGAAAATATTTTAAATGAATAACATTCTAATTATGGTTACTCTCCTTCCTTCGTTCATATTTATGCATTTTTTGACCCATTCAAACGTGCTAATCTAAAAAGAATGTTTTTCTACTAACTAATAATAAGTTAAACTTTTTAGTTTCAAGCAAGTTTAATGATTTATCAGTATTCGATGCTTTCATCATTAGCTTATGAAAAGTAGGGTATCTGAAGAACATTACTATGCTACATTTATCAGTTTCTGATACATAAACATATAACTAATTTCACTCGATAAAATATTAAAATGTTGTACTTAGCTGCACATTTTGGAGATAACTGTTGACTCAACATTCAGAATAACTTAATTAAAATGACTTTTAGTTTCAACAGAGTAGAGATCAAAGAAAATATCACATGTATAAGAGACAAACTTCCATATTTGTAGATATACATGCAATTCAAAAGTCAAAAGCTATGGGAAAGAAAATAGTAACAGTAATAAGGCAATTAATTATTGAATACGATAAACTGAGAAAAAACTACGATTGGAAAGCTTAATACCGATGGCAGATACTTGATGGAACAAATTCAATTCAGAGGAGGGCTGACTCGTGAATAGGGGAGTATAGATAGCTACATCTTACCCAAAATGTACATAAATGCTGAATAATAACTATATGCGATGAATTTCGGCATATACATCTACATAAGTAACGCGCAATCCACCTTTCAGCGCGTGTCAGGGGATGTGACTTTTACTTCCCTAATCGATAATTTTTGCATATCGTTGTAATTCTGGAGGTAGCTTGTTTTAGCATCTGTGTCCCTGATTTTTCTCGCAGTATCAGGACGGCCTATAGGAAAGGTAAGACGCACAACATCGACTATATATTCTGAAGACGTACTTTCTCCGAATGTATCAAGTAAATTAAGCCTTTGTTTAAATATTCCATCTTCTATAGATTTCCATCTTGCGTCCTGAAGTGTATGAGCAACGCTCACTGATTTTGTCGTAGCAAGTTTATACGATAGGTTTATTTGCACTAACATCTTTCTATTAAACGTTCCTCTCAAAAATGTTTTGAGTACACCGGAAATCTTACAATGATGAATGATGAATATTTGTAACTTACTTGAAGTAAAGGCTAAAGTTTGGATTGCAGTTCGTCATCATTTCAATATTTTACTTTTTAGTATCCGAGTTATTTCTGTCAGCATTAATTTTACAACTCTCCTCACTTGATAAGTATCAGAAATTCTTCTTCACTTCCATTCCCACATTGAATAAAGTATCCCAAACAAAGCTGTAGTCTTTCGCAAAAGTTTCTCTTCCTATTACAGCTGATCCTCTCATTTTTCTGCATCCGTTCCTCCAAAAGTTATAATCCTATTAAATGAAATTAAACTTCCGGTCGCACAAAATTATCTCCTCTGATGAAATTTCAGGGGGAATTACGTTTTCATTTCATTTTAATCTCTTCTCGAAACTAACTTCAGCTGATTCCTCAACACTTTTACTCATTAACAAAGCAGTGTTGGAGTAATCTTTGATATAATTTCTTTCACTAGCTCGTTAAAAGCTTTTGTTCCGAGAAAAAATGTGTGTGAGAGGTTGAACTAACTTTCTGATTATTTACAATAAAGACACAATTCGTTATAAACATATTGAAAGAGTAACACTGGATATGTACAAGCTGTACATGGGCCAATGTTATAATAAGAAACGAGGAATATTATAAAATCGTTTATTTTGAAACAATTCCCATAAAAAAAAAATACCCTGTCAGAGAGCGAGAGATTTTCACTGTTTGTCGAAGAACTGTTAGTCATTGCACCGTATGAAGAAACGGAATAATTTTATTTACAAGTTGAAAAAAATACATAGTACATAGTAGTTTTAATTCTAATGATTGATGTCTACAAAATAATTCACTACAGAATTATGTAATGATTAGTGACATAAAATCGAAGTATATATACTTCTTTTATACGGAATGAGCACAACATTGGCCTATTTAAAAATTACATATTTAACAATACTGTAAAATGGAAAACAAAAGTATTCTAATAAACTTATTTAATAAGGAATATGATGGGCCACGAAAAGTTATGAAACAGGTTTTCATTCGATAGGAATTTTTCTCAGTAATGGTTATAAAAATGTTTTACATTACTCTTATTACACTTATCAAATGTATTTATTTACCGATATTTACAGCCTAAACGTACCGAATTCAATAAAACTTAAAACAGAGAGTCAAGTGGGAGGATACCAATAATTGATTATGGATGAGTTACGCGACTACAGTTCAAAACCACTTCCTTATTGTCTCCATCGAAAAAATCTTCCAAAGACTCATCCCTGCACTTGAGGTCGTTGTCTGCCCTCACATTGCCGCTAACACCCGGGCTCTCGAAATCACATCTCCAGTGTCTCCTCAGGTAGTCCTCTCAGGAAATACCCTCAACCTTACTCCAGACTTACCCGCTCTCCTAAAAATCCTTCAAAATCCACTTCGAAGCATACCTGCCCTTCCCTACCCCCGTCCTTTCCCTTCTAAATAATATTTCCCCCATTCACGCCTCATATCCTTCGGTAAAGATCCGAGGAAAAAATAAGCACCCAACTCGGTTCGATTACTTTCCCATATCGACCGACGGTGTATCTGAATCCCACCATCCCTCTTCCAACACCGCCAAATGTATCGGAAACGGTGGACGGAGTAAAAATCTTTAATGGCCCTATCGTTTAGCCTCAGCATCAGCCGGAAGAATTCGATTACTCTTCGGACAGGAAGAGAAAGTAATCCATCCCGTGGCGTTTTTTATTCTCCCACTCTTATCCCCCTGACGATTTAGATCGAGAAGAAACCCAAACTGCGAGCCATTTCTCATGAGGAAACATACTTCGCATCTAACCTATTTGGATTCTAACCTCATGCTGTTCCACGCCTCCGCTTAGCCCTCGGAAAAGGGGAAAAAAGAGCATCTCACCTTCCCTTTACGCTAACCCCTCCTCCTCCAATTCTAAGATCTCCTCATCCCTCTATCTCTTCGACGCTCTTGGCCTCTCAAAATCCTCTCGGCTGATACTCGCCTCCTCATTATTCATTCGCCTTCCTCGACCCTCCTTTGCTCATCCCCTGCTCTCCTTAACCTTTTCCGCTCCCCTCACCCTTTCCCCTTGCTTACGAAAACCTCTTTCCCTACCCTCGTTCGCTGGTGAATTTGCAAAGATACACCTTTGATTTCGAAATCCCATCAGAGGCGGCGCTGTGATAACAAATCATAAAATGTCCTTCGACTGGAGTAAACATAGACGCGAAGTATAAAATCAGTGAGCGGGAAAAACCCTTTTCGGAGGAGAATCCAAACATAAATTTCTAAATTCTAGTTTTGGATGGTGTTATTGTTTTTAGCGCTGCAGGAAAATACTGAGGGAAGACAGCGAAAGTTTTCAAACTAAGAACTCCCAACTGGGTTACAATAGTTTTTACATCAGTTTATTGGGGTTTAGGGATTGATACAATAATGCTACACATTCGTAAACATCCCAGTGAATCATATATAATGTCCTGAAATTCTTAAATACCTCAAAAATCCACTGATAAGATTGTTTACAGAGGGTCTTCTCAATGATTTTAATGTTTTGATTACTATTTTTCCACCAGTTACTATTTTCGTCCCGCAGTTAGACAGAAGTCTGTGAACTGCGATTTGCTAATAAGTACAATTAACATAAAATGAATTTAAATAATAAGGAGTTACAGAATAGTTAATTAAATTGTATGAAATACATAGAATATATCAGTAGAATAATTAACAATCATGAAAAAACATAGCCCTAACCGATATTATTTACATCATTAAAAATCTTGCATAATTTTCCTGGATTCATAAGAGATCTTCAAGGCTACTGTGACCCTTCCAGTCTCCGCCGGCCATCACCCTGCCAGGAAGCCTCCTATTCTTCTCAATATTAGTTTTTGAAGTTAAGCACAGCTTAAACAAATAAAAATTCTTGAAAACTACATTACGGAGGCACATTTCTTCTCAAGAGTTTATGGATTTTTAGAAGAAGACGTAGAGAATTATCCAGATAACTTCTTCCACGACGCAATGCTTCCATTAAAATATGCCTCTTTAGCTAAACTTCCATTATATTGTCTCTCTAAAATTATCTTTCTCAAATGTGAGAAATTAATATCCCTAAGGATTTACTGAAGTCTAAATTTTGGCTTCTGTATATACAAGAGATATTTCTTCATTCCAAATTTTCATATGTCGACAAAGCTGTTTCCTTGGAGGTAAGCTGTGTTCTCAAAATTTCTTTATCTTCTACCATTTCAATCATATATGCTCACATACTTCTGCGGAACTCTTCACACGTTCCCTTTATTTGATGAACAATTAGTCTTCCAGGACTTGGTTTGGCAAAGCCAATTTATTTGTTGATAATCCTCTCGCTTTATGATGATTTACTTGTATTACTTCTAATATTGGTGCAATAATTGCCACAATACTTAAGTTTTATTCATGAGTATAAAATGCCCGGAAAGTAGCTTTTCCACCTTCCATTATTCTTGAGATGTAAGTAATCTTTGGATTAGAGTGTTAAACTGACGGCCTAAGGATTATGATAATCTACGATTTCAACAGAAAGTTTTTCAAATAAATTTCCCCTGAGAACCGAGAGAGAGAGAAGTTACTTTTAATGCCCTCTCAATCCTATTCTAGCTTGATAAGCTAACTGAAAGAAGTTTTACGGCTCTGCGAGAAAAAGTTTTGTTGATTAAAAGACTGAAATAATCCGAAGGAAAGACTCCCAATCATATGGGATCAGGCTTGTCATCAACTTCTATCGTATATCCAAAGAAGCTGTATAATACCTTCTTTACACAAAGCTTCCATTTCTCAGTCTAAGCTCTTCATGGCCATTCATACTAGAAATTTCACTACTTCTGCCACTGAAGAATCACAATGTTACTTAAGTCTGTCTTAAATGGCACCAAAATTTCACGTTTTCTTTCAATAAAATATACTTTGTGTGCTGAGATAAACAAAGAAAAGGAATGGTCCTTTTTTTTATTGTTCAGGGAGATCGACTCTGCCTTTATTTACCACAATCGCTAAAATAACACAATCTAAGTCCAGAGAGACACACTTTAGGTCTTGAAAGCACAAAATTACTCCTGTGGGCTGTATATACATACCGAAGGTAATCGCAGTTTCGATTCTTCAAAATCGAGATTCTTCTTCTGAACTATGAAAATGTAGCAATAACGCAAGTGCTAAGCCATATTAACATAGTTTCATCCTTTGTGAAAGTTCCAAGAATTTTAGAGTGCTCTTCAAGAGAGAGCGAACTCGAGCTTCTCTCATATAATAAAATATTTATAAATGACTTTACCATCAAATGTAAGTTATCTTATTTCTCAGGAATTTTGTAGCATTTTTTATTATTATTAAAGAAATATGAAAATCATATGGCCATAAATACTAGAGAGGGTGAATAAAGAACGTGAGTGAGAAATGTTCAAAGTGTACTTTATTGCCGTTCATTACCTTTACGAGGAAGTAAAAATTGGCAATTAAATGTATCAAAAGTATTAAAAACCTGTATCATTGGTTTGGACAATAATGAAGTAATATTAGGAAGTAGCGTAGTAAAAAATTAGAATACATACATTGTAATTTCCACTTAATTTTATCAAGAAGATCAGTCTCGGTTAAAGTATAGGATGGTTGTAATTAAACTGACCCTATCTGGAACCCTTTAGAAGCCGTTTCCCCTATCGGATGTTGATGAAAACTGGTGTACCAGTTACTCAGACCACATAAAAGGGGTCTTCACAAGATAAAAATAGTACATCTTTAGGCTACTAATGGAAATTATGGCACCTTAAGAACAAAAACAAATCTTTCGACTTGATCTAAACACGATATCTGCTCAACTATCATTTAAAACGATTTAACACATTTTAATTCATAAATAATGTTAATTAAGCCTATTTTGAACACTTTCTGTGATTAAGTGAGGTCGCAGTCATGTTCAGTTTCTCCTGTTGTTAGGAAATTAGGTTCTACTAATATTTGAGTGAAAAATTATTTTTGTCAGTCAAATGGGTACCTAAGCATTCATATATTTAAAGCGATGGTAGCCTTAATAGAGTATAGAGTAAGAGTCACAATTGGCTGACTTTAATTCTTCTATTGCTCAGCTAATCCTACACTGCATTTACCAGCTTCTTAATATTAGTACCTAATAAAATTGCTATCATAACCTTCAAAAAATATTTTTTAAATGAAAGGAAATTTGTTCAATTTACACATATTTTTTCCTCATCCAGCTGAATGCTAATATTTTGTGAAGCAATATATAAGCCCTTATATCCATTAATAAGTAGAGTTTAGTGCTTAGTGCACTTAAAATATACACTTTAGCAAAACACATTCGATTGCAACTGAAGAAACCCAAGTGAGAGTCACTTTATATACATTAGGAACTAAAGTTATCCACGTCTAACATATACAAAGAAAAAATCAGCAAATAGCATATTAGTAAATTATAACAAATAGCATGTAGCCATTCCTCTACTTCTAGTAACGCCCTAGTGATGCTGCAAGTTGTACATTGCGAAATGCTTGGTTATGTCAATAAGAAGATAAAGGCATTATTTGCTATTTACGTTCGAAAACCTCCCGACACAAGGCGCAAACAGAGGAGGATACTAGAAGACTGGATTAATGGGGGACTTATCCGAGAATTTGAGAACAGAAAACTACTTTTGCTAGGTGGGTATTAATGAACCCTTAACTCTGGAATCACTCCCTCCTCCACTCCATTCTCTTTCTCTCTCTAAACTTGCCGCCAAAATGACCCGTCTCTTCCCATTTCCACGCCCCCTGTCTCTTCGTCCCACTCGTCCTCTATTTTATGCTCTTCAGCCAACGCGCGCACTAACTCTCGTGAAACTCTTGATACCAAATGGCCCCTTTACTTCCATTCTATCTACCCTCGCTATCTCTTCACGGACTAAAGGGTGTCAACTTTCCCGCCCCAACTCGTCAGCCTCGGTCAATTTTTCATTTCCGCTAATCCTCTTGTCTCCGACCCGTCATCCTACTTCCACAGTCTTCTCTTGCATACAATCCTCCGTGTCTATTTTAATCACATTCCCCTTTTATCCTCTCACGCTCTCCTGTTCTTAAATATTCTTTGATGTCCTTCATCCTAATTCTATCCGCGGAGATAATTACCGAAGAGATTTGAAGGATTCTTCGAAATGTGTTTATGTTTGGCGCTGGTACCTTATGCATGTTTCGTTCTGGGCCATTGTGCATAAGCCTCCGTTCCTTCAGAATGTATTTGAAAGGTCTTGCAAATATATATAACAGGTTTGGGGTTGAAAGTCATGATTTTGTACAAAAACTGAAGACAAAAATTGTATAATGAAAATTGTAGGAAAAATTGTTTCATTTTTGGTAGATTATTTACTATTACCTCATAATTATCATATGACGGTTAAGGAGTGCAGGATCGATTAAATTAGCCCCAAAAATGCTTATATACCCAGGCAAAATGATATTAAAGTATATACTTACTAAAATAAATATACAAGAAATGTTCTCATTATCCTTGCCATTTCTCATTTGACTAAAATATCACAGGAATTCAAACCATCCGTGACCTGTTAGGGGGTTTTCTAATTCAAACATTAACTTGCTAATACTTAAGAGATATTATCAGAGCACAATGGTCGATTTATATTTAAATCATTTGGTAAATATTCTCACGGAAATAATAAATATGTAACGGTCAATTCATACGTAAGGAATTTAGGACTTCCATGACTATCAAATGATTAAATTATTACTCTTCATAAAACTTCAATTAATTCTGTCCTACACTCAACGACGTAGAAGGACATCAAACCATTCTTTTCGAAAGGATTAAAATACTAATGGAAAAGAAACAGAGAGTAAACTAAAAATTATGAAATACTTTAGGAGCTAACTGTACTGTAAGACGATCACAACATTTGGCGGAATCGGAAATTTTTCTAAACGAACAAAAGCGACAAAACTCATAAAGGTAAACAACCTAAGCATTTGAATGGCAGAACGCTTGATACTCAAAGTCCTTTTCACCATTGCATGTTCCGAGCTCTGCGGAATTGAATACAGACCTCACTCTCTCAGCACCAACTCTCATATTTTTTTCTCGAGACTCTCGAAAAATAAAAGGGCTCAAAGGCCTTTTTTTATAAATTTCGTATAAAAGCCTTTACAATACATCCTTATCTGAAAAGTCAAATTTTCGCTCAGCCATCCGCAAAGCGCACAAGTGAAAACTTTCCTTTTTTCCCTTTCCCATCAAAGTTACCCGAAAAAAACGAACGAGAGGAATTTCGTTCCGGGACGGCGCCGCGCCGCATATTAAAGGGGGGCCTTTAATACTTCGCGGACGATTCCTTTATTAAAACCCATCCAGGCTGTGAAATGGAGATTTTTTTGAGCGCATCAGCTACCCGTTGTAACACCTCTTGAGAGCTCCTTTTATTTCCTCTCCCCACGCACACGTATACGCCCACACATGCATCCACGCTTCGTCTCTCGATTCTCATTTTTTTCGTGCGATAGACGTCATTTCCCGCTTCGACCGTTTCGCTCCCGCAAGCCGTCCGAAAATCTATTCACGCCGTCCACTGGCTTCAGCCTTTCCTCAACTTTTTCTATCATCCCTTCGTATTCCTTCCTACCTCATTTGTTTACCGCTTTACCCCAATAGCAGTGTGATTTCCACTCCGGCGTACTTAGCGTGAAATGGAGATTTATAGTAGATTATGTGATGGTAATGGACAGCCGGACGTAGGAAATAGTTAATTTAACCCAGTGGTTCCCAAATATGCTATTAAATTCCTAAAACTGCGATCAACTAAAACGAAAATTTTATTGACTTAAAATAAATTCGAGATTAATTGTTATTATTTTTAATATCTTTATTATCTTAGTGATTTGGTCGTGCCTTACTCCGTTCTAATTATCACTTTTATATATTACGGATGTGGAGGGGGGGGGGCGTAGGGTATAACATTATGGAGACAAGGGGGCGGTGGTACGAAAAAATTTGGGAATCAAACAGTTAACAAAGGCATTTGATTTCATACGAGTTGGTTTACAATTCGCTCCATCGGACAACATTTTGAGAATGAAGAAGATAAATGCTTTAGAATTAATGCAAAATGTTCCTAGGAAAAAAAAAGCCATGAAATAAGTTTGAGAGGAACGGGGCTCTATTTCCACTAACAGGATTTGCACTAATTGCGAGGATGCTTTAACCAATCAAGCCATCAAGACATAACA
Source organism: Ladona fulva (assembly GCA_000376725.2). Classification (NCBI taxonomy): domain Eukaryota; kingdom Metazoa; phylum Arthropoda; class Insecta; order Odonata; family Libellulidae; genus Ladona; species Ladona fulva. The sequence continues at coordinate 2,086,930 of KZ308428.1, read as the reverse complement.
CATACTGCTTTTCCTTTGGAATATTTCAAGGCGCACGCCTTCACGTGCAAAGTTACTTTTCACCCTTTACTTTGTGTAATCTTAAAGGTGGTTAACCCTGTACAATCTTATTCCTCTCTCCACCAAATTGTATGGTCTGCTCCTCAATGAGAACCGGCTGCGAACTATACCGCTTAGTCGGACGAAACACACGCCCTTTCCCACAAAGTCTCCCGAAACGGCATGTCTGAATATTCTGCCTAAATGTCTTGAATTACGTACGTACTTAGTTCAGCCAATTGCCTGGCATCTATAAGATCCGGGTTTGAGTTGCGGTCCCGTCATACTTTATTTCCGCTTTCCCTTGGGAATTTTCCTCGGTGCACGTCTTTTTGTGCTAAGTGATCTTCGCCCTTAACCACTTAAAAATCTTAGTGGTAACGAAATCATTTCAAAATTTTACTCAAGTAACATTTATATTTCCAGTAGCATTCTTTAAAACCCTAATACAGAAACTCTCACATGAGATCCTTCGTTTTCTTACAATTCAATTCTTAATAATTCCCCAAGATTCAGAGACGCGTACTGTTATATCGTAATAATATGACAATGTAATTTATTTTCACTTATTCTACTTACACATGACTAACAATATGAAACAAGATATACTTTTAATATAATCTATAGACGCTGCCTTCACTATGTGGAACTCCATCACTGGACAAATAAAATTAACTAAGTAGAATTCCACTGTACTACATTTATTGAAACGACCGGTTTCGAACAGAGTTTATTATCAGCTGAATGTGATCAATTACCTGATGATGAACTTACTCTTTTTACTTACTTACTTACTCTTATACTTTTGATAAACGATATGTGATTAAACTTGATTTTCCAGGAAAAATTGATTTGGTAATTTATACTTTACCTCTTACAGCAATAGAATCGACTGAAATCATCCAACGCGTTATAATACGTAAGTTAATTTTTTTGGAGTACAAAATCGTACATTCCTAAAATAATATATGCCGTTTCTATAAGTACTTTAATGCTACTTTTTTCCAAAACAATTGTAGAAAATCAGTTTCTGAGCTTATTTTACCCGTGGTGTTACAAATATTTCGGGATCAGTAATTTCAAGGAAGAAGCACTCCAGAGAGCTGCCTTCCAGTCTTTAGCATTTATGAAAAGCATTTCCTTTCCTTTGCTAACTTCTCTCAGAAACCCACTCATCTACTATCATTTAAACGTGGAATTCATTCCTCTCCTATAATGCCCAAATTCTCCTTTCGGTTTTCTCACTCATTAAACACGGCTCCCAGAAACGACTTTCAGACGATTTCCTTCCATTATTTTCTGACTCTCGAGACGTTAATATTCCATAAATTCTTCGCATAATAGTGCTTCCATCTACACCGATAACAAGGGAGTGACATTCCTGCCACATTGATCCCTTGAAGGGGCTTTAGGGTTGTCAACAAAGAAATAAATATGATCGTAGTTTCGCGTAACTTTCATACAAAATTTGATTACATCCTTTGACTGGTTCTAGTACAGCCTTGTTTACTATCCGCTTTAAACATTGCTAGCAATTCTAACCATAAGCCTCGAATACTACTTACAATATTCGTACTTGCACAAGGTGTGTCCGGAAAGTAATTCAATTTTTTAATCAGTATATTTATTAAAGATATCGTTTCAAACATTTAATATTCTTCGAGCAGTTCCCTTGGGCATCCACACCAATTATCAGCAAATCTGCCACGAACGGTACGCGTCCTGGAAGGCTCCAACGGGGACCTCGGCAAGGACCCTCGTCACGGCGCACAGTGGGCTAGAATCGAAAAAAGCTGGCCAAAAATAAGAAAATGGCTTTCTTGAGCGCGGACTTTGAAACTTCGCATGGCTATTTTTAAATAAATTTTGCATAACACTAGCAAATTATTCTCTTTTATTCCCGCGCATTAAAATTCTACAGGTGGTCAAAGTTGACCAAATTTTACGAAGAAAGCCGGTCTTCGATTTTTCACAAATTTCTTCAACTTCAAGCCAACACTGAACCCAAATGAGCAAAATCATCGGGTAAAAGACGATGCTATATTATAAAAATGTTATTTATGCTTCATATCATTTGATTTGAATGATCTTAATTGAATATTTGCATAAGTTATACAACAAAATGGCAAACCCATATTTTACGGCAAATATTCACCTAAAGCGAGGAAAATAGTAGTGATGTACCACGATGTACACAAGCTAACTTACACCACAATGTTTTTTAAAGCTTCCTAAAGAGGAATCTGAAATAAAATCCTGCAACAATTTGCGACGCCGATTTATATGCCGAATTTTCGATGGCGATGCAAGAGCCATATCCGCGCGGCGGAGAGACAGCAATCCTGACGCCCCTATTGCTCGGAGCAGGCTGGCAAAGGCATCACATTGAAGCTGAGAGTCCTTCCAACCTAACTCAATCGCTCGAAATGCTCTGCGACCATTTTAATTACCAGCACAAAAAAATTGCATTACTTTCCGGACACACTCGTACTCCGTGAAATCTCTATGTTCTTCTTCGCTCTCTAAATATTTCATATTTTATGAAAATCATTATCCTGGAAATCTTGTTTAAGACTGTCCTAACTCCATAATTTCCATAGAAAGTTACAAACCATCACGAGGACAAAATTAAGGAATGTGCGAACAGCTGGACTGAAATTGCTAGGTAAAGCCCCCCTCCCACATAGTATCTTGTTAGTTTCTTTTCATAAGTTTCACTTCTAATATTAGGTGATCAAAGGTTACTAAGAGAGTTGAAATCACTGGAGATATTTTGAAATGTTAAATATTTTAGTGAAGGCACTGATTTGATAGAAACAAATACATTCGAGGTCATCACCTTGAAGCAAAATCGGAAGGAAAGTCATATTTTAATACAGTTCATCTTTAATAGACGAGTGTTTTCTGATGCACATAGTTTACATCTATGAGAGAGGCGATTCTCAAACTAAAAAAATATGCATGAAAGATCCGTATCCTTTGTAAAGAAAGAAACTATCTCTTATTTTCCTGCTTCTCTAAAAGATTATGAAAAACGGTTCAAATGATCTCATTTGGAACTTTTTATATCCAAAGTAATTATGCCTTATGCTCAGAGAAATTTCAATAACTCCTTGAATGTATTCGGAAAATGTTGCTAAGTCACGACAAAATTATCACAAAGAATACATGGTCTCAGCATTGAGTTATAACTTCATTTACGGTAGAGAAACCACTACGAGTTCATCTCCCTCGTGCTCCTACTAACATACACTCTTCTTACTCTTCATTTATCTTTAATGTTGTTTTCTCTAATTAGCTCCAAGGCCTTTATTAAAAACCTTTCCTGCACTTCATTAACGCTTCCAAAGTACTAATATTCACTTCATACAGCTCACAGCGTTTCCTTCTTACTCTTCGTTTATGCTACTAGACAAATGCGTATTAATTCCTTCTCCTCCTCGTTGGGTTTGTGTCTCTCAATTTACACTCGTAATTTTCATGGTCTCTTCAGCCTTTTCTGCTTTCTCTTCCTAATAATAAAGTCCATTTCACATCTTCCCAACTCGGGGAAGCATAATCACGCCCCAAACCATCACTTTATTTCCGTGGCTGCTTCTAAATTACAACTTACCGGGACGGACTCTGCAGGGAAATGGTTCATTCCCAGACCTTTCTCTGGCTCCATAATCTCAGCTGTTTGCCAACATGAAAATAAGTCTGAAGAGTATCTAACCTTGCAAAAGTATCTCAGTTGTCACCCTTTGGTCTACATTGAATGGCAGATTTATTTAGGAAGAAGGATTTCTTAAAAATATTCGTTATCACGAGCATTCTTCTATATTTTTACTTATGGTAGTAGTAAAGATGGACGAAAAACTCGCAAGTTAAACATGATACTGTTAGTTTCTTAAATTTCTCTCATGGCATCATTCAATCTGTTAATAAAATTTTAATTAAATAATGTCATTTTTAAAATCGTTATTATTCTTTCCCAGTGTGGGCTGTGGTTAGAGTCGATCACTTTTTCTCTATGACTATTGTTAGTGGTACACATAAAATTTATTTCCTGAATAGTTTTTCATTATCTTCCCTTCCAATTATTCTTTAACTCTCGTGTGCTCAATTTCTGCATCTCCTTCATTTAGTTTCATTGTTATGCATATCTAAGAGCTGTGTTCTTGTATTTAATGGATGAATTTCATCATGCAGTAAACGGCTCTCTAAGAGGGATCTGTCGAGATGGTTTCCCATCTATCTTTGGCAAATTCCACGCACAGGAAAAGTGCTTCCCTTCACATAACAAGTGTTTAATATTCCTTATATTCTTCTTTAATACTTCGTTATTCATGTTTTCAAAAATATTCCTGTTTTTCGAAGAGCATTTCGTGCATTTTCTACCCTTTTTATCTAAATTTTTCTAACCTTATTCCATCATTCTTTTCATTTCTCCCTCTGCCACTTTTTCTTTCCTCCATCTCAAGTCATATTTTCTTATTTCTATCTTCTTTTTGATTTCTTTAAGCTCCAATTTTAGTTTACTTTCCTGTTCTTCCATAAACCTTCCTTTTTTACCACCTGTTTCTCCTCCTAAAAATATGTTCTCTTAACTTGCATTTCATCCCATTTTCCTCAACTGTCGCCTCCACCCTATTTCCATTTCCTTCTGCTGGTTTTCTATCAAAACAGTATCATCTGAAGCGAAAAATAGCATTCCATACACCATATTCTGTTTTAATGGATCGCAAATTTACTCATATAAAGTGAGAGAACCTTAAGATTATATTCTTCAATACCTCTCAAAGTCGTCTGCACATCTAGTTTCACATTCATTTTTCTTTTACAATTTAATAAACCAATCGATTTTCCTCTCTTAAATCGTTTTCGCATATTCTGCGGGAAAAACGTGCGCATGAAAGAGAAGAGGATTACTCACCTTTTCACCTGAATTCAATAGAGATTTCTGACAACTCTTGCATTTCTTAATTTTCGTAATCTTTTCTATGAAACGTTACGCCGTGATAAGCCGTGAGAACAAGATTACACTAAAATCTATCGCTACGATGATTCTTAAATGCCATTCCTAAATGTTTGTTTCTGATAAAATATGTTCTCTCGCATATTTGATGAGAACATCCTTTTTTTGCTTACGCTGATAGCTTTACAAACATGATTTCAAAAAGGCTTATCTAAAATAAATCCGACACACCAAATTGTAAAATATTTTCGGATTAATCGGGTGGTTTATCGTTCAGCGATTACTGTTTTTTTATCCATAATTTATAGGCGTTACTTTTTAATATTGATGGAAAAAGTGACGAATGAAAGAATTTATCTGGAATTTGTCGAAAGATTAGTTGGAGATAAGCCGATTACTCGCATCGCAAATTTAAACCATCGACGCGCTATATTAATGTGGAAGTAAAGTAATAAAATAACAAATGAAAGTCGTAACCAATTAAAATTAATTGTTGATAATAAAATTATCCTGCCTGTCGAATACTTCATGGTGACCTTTTGTCAGAAGGAGAAATTTTGACGAGCGGCAAATTATGAGATTAATTCTGCTGATGGATGAAAAACAGTTAAGCCGCACCTGCGTAGCTCAAATTTGAATAGAGATCGTATGAGCGCGGGGAGATTCGCCCTCGTATTTGCCCAGCCTTCCGCGAAGAGAATAAAACCGACTATAGAAAATGCTTCAGCGATCTAGAAAACCCTTTCTCGGAAAAATACGTCGCTTTCGAGAAGAGAGAGGGGAGAATATTTGAGAAAGGACGCAAAATATTTCTCTCGAAAAAGTAATTTTGATTCTTCGCCGCTAACTTGTGCTAGTGAAGATTGTTTTTCTGCAGCTGTCAATATACATAAGTAATTTGTAAATAAGAAGAGAGGAGTCTTGCAGACGAATATAACGCAATGAGAGCTTTTAAAGAAGAGAGCCACATATGTTCGTTAAAAAAAGGCTATTATCTCGAAAGTGATAAATAGAGGATATAAAGTGAGGGGTAAATTTACCTTTGCGCCAATAAAATAGAACTCATTCTTTCAGATGCTAAAAATATCCTTAAGTAATAAGGATTCAAGTTACTTTGCATAGTTAAATCTTGAGCTTAGAACGCATGTATTCCTATAATTACAGATTGACAAATGCTTTTGATAGTTCAGGAAAGGAATTAATTCAAAATCACAATGATGATCAAACTATGGCCAACAAACACGTCAGCATCACAAATTGTGAGAGTTTATCTAGCAGTTATGAACATTCTGAAACATTATATGTATATTATTTTATACTATTCAATAAATTCTACTTGTTATACTTAACTGTCCATCACGTACTTCAAAAATTGAAGGAATGACTGAAGTCAAAGATGAAGGTCCGGAATGCTAACCCCTAAGAAATGTATTTACGTAGTAAGAAAATTATCTGCCTATGGAGTCAAATGTTTGGACATTTCTTTCGTACAGCATAATATAATTGAAATTGGTTCGCTCAATGAATGTTACTCACTAGAAATCACAAGTAGGATCAGTCAAAACTGAAGTACATTGCACAGGGGTACGTTTACAAAATTAACATCAAAGACAATCTAATAAGGGTACCATCAGATTCCAGGGTTTTTTTCTCTCCTGTGTACGCCATGAAATCAAATGAAGAATCATTTTATACGGTTAATAAAGACGAAACAAAGAAGACTCAGGGCTCAAGGAAACTCTCGAATCTGGATGAGAGATAATTCCATTTAATACGGATTCACATACATCACGGACCCTTCGTTAACACCACACCCTATCGGATTTCATCTCGATGTGCAAAAGCCTTGATTTAATCGGAAAATTCATTTGAATTTCCCTCGGCATAACCCAGTTGTGCTTCCGCGCGATGGCCACGGGAGAGATGGGAGTGGAGAGACATAGAGAGGGAAAGGGAGAACGTGTGAAAGAGGGGGCCAAGGCGAAAGTAATGGAATCTAGGTGTGACACAAGGATGGGAAAAGCAAACGGCTGCGTATATCACATTTTCTCCTCGGACGGGCACAGCGGTGCACTTCGTTGCACACTGCCCGACCCTTTGAAACCTTTCCAGCATGCATTTGATCATCCTACCCGCAGAATCGCCCACCAAATCCCCTTCTGCAAACATCTGCGTGCCCTTGCATTCCTCCCGCATAGTTGATCCCCGTCCACGGACCGCTCACGTTCTCCATCGCGCACTCTTTCCCTCGGCGGCCCTATTCAACGGCACGCTGTGGCCAAATGTGGCTGCGGCAGGGCACGAGCGAATGCCTGCGGACGGGGCGACCGGCGCAGCGGTGCGGGCAATTGACCCGGCTCATCTCTCTCAACGGCAGAGCCGCATCACGATGATTGACATCACTCGCATGGTCCAAAACAGAACTCTCTACACGGGTGCGCCTAACTCCAGGAAGGGACCCATTGTTTCCAAGGGTGTGGGGGGAATGAGATGCAGACGATCCCGACAACAAAACCAATCAGAGCAATGCCACGGCGTTGGAGGCGCAGGACAATGTGAACTAAATGGTGGAGGAAGCGGAACGGACATGCGGAGGAAGATGGGGCGAGAGGATGCGATGGTTTGGTCGTCCGAGGGAGGGCGAGGTTTTCACTTGGATCGGGGAAAAGAGCATCGCGAAAACTACGTTACGGATCAGAGGATGCGTGAAACAAACAAGGTGAGAGGGGAGCAAATGACGCGTTAGAGATGACTAGACATCAGGAAATATAGTTCGAAGATGTTTATCGTACTGGAAATGGCTGAAATCACTATTTTTTAGTCGCGTCGGAAATTTGTTGACCACCTCGACCAGTCGAGTGAGGTTTCGATCCTTCCTTTCTTTCTCCTTTGATCTTTCTCTCTGTGAACCGTATTTATCTACCCTTCTCTTTCAGTTTCTATTTGTTTCGCTAACAGTAATAAATCGCTATCAAGCTTTGCGATAATCTCACTACCACTCGAATCCTTAAAATATTTATATACATTTTTTTCAAATTGAGTAGAAATTAAGAATGTTAACTTCATATGAGCCAGAATGGAAAGTAAATGAAAATACGTATTTTTGAAAAAGTAAATGAAAATTCGTATTTATTCTTTTGCCGTTCCATTGATCTTTTTTGGTATTTTTTGCCCCGCTTCTTCGCTTTCTTATAGTTCCCTTCAACTTATTTCGTGCACTCTGTACTACACTTATGCGCTTTCAAATACCTTCAATGCAGTTTCGCTGAATAAATTTAATTCTAATTGCGTTACTTTTTGCTTTTAAAGATATCTTAAGCAATTTCAATATTTATTGTAACACTTAAGAATTCCATACAAAACCTAGGTCAATACTTTCATAATTAATGAAGTAATTCTAAAAATGTCATAGTCATAGTCATGTTCATGTCGTAATTCTCAATGATATCTCACGCAGAATCAATTCAATTTGCACATATTTCTTAGTTAAACTACTTTCTTTTTTGACTATCTCCTTCAATTTAAATTGATTTCTCCCATCTCATCATAAATAACATCAAATCCTCGAAATATGGCTCGCAGCCGTTTCCATTACTTCTCTTCTCATAATGTCGCATACATATTTCATTTTTCAACTTCACAATCTTCATTTTGATTTTTTTGCTTTGCTAATACATCCCATAGCGGTATCGTACCCGAGATTTTCGCCGAGTTCTATTCCAGTAAAATTAATTACAACGATAGAAAATGAGGGGATCGAATAATGAGGAAACGCTATTCTGTGTAAAATCGATCCCTTTTCCTTCTAAATAAAAGAAACCGAATTGAATGAGGATCTTTGAAAGGAACAGAGACGACGAAATCTCATGAATATTATCCCTCAAGATTTTCCCTATTCGGAATCCTTGGACGTTTGAAAAGATAAAAAAATCTGGGAAAATGAAACGGAAATAGATTTGGAAATGGAAAAGAAGACGTATTCGGTTATCCGGCATGGAGGATACCCGTCCATAAAATAGCGTCTGAAATGAGTTGCATGCGTAGCGGGAATATTTTCTGGATCTTTTATGAAGAATACCCGTCATCTCCGCTTTCATATTTGTAATTCTTCCTTGAGAAGTAGAAACGAATATTTGATAGTAATTGAAGACAAGTATGAAACATTTTTGCTTCCTTTAGTAAACTCCTAATTTACATCAAAGAGCAAACCTGGCGGGTTCTTTACTACAGATACTTGAATTATAAGTTAAATAAATCGCTAAGTTGCGGGTAAGATTAGTTCATATTTGCGAAAACCTCCTACCAAAGCTTTATGAAAAGACCAGACATAGATTTTGCGTCCATCCATTACTGAAAAAAAGTTGTTTGAAAAAAATGTTCAGGACTTCTTACCGTATTATGGGAACATAATAAGTATTCTAATATTGCACTTAAGATTTTTTTCTATCACATTAACAATTTTTGAGAAATAAAATTTCAAATTTCCACTTTTTTCGTTCTATACAAAAATACCTTTCCTCTTACTTTTAACAATCGAATGCAAAACAATACTTTTGCATAATATGGTTAAAAGTACGAGGTGACATGCTGAAATTTGGTGTGATTTATGGAATCACTTAATCAGTTTTTATTCTACTATAAATTAGAATATCCTTAGTAACAAACCCGACAGTAAACACTTATCAGAGGTTATTTCTTCCTAGCGTAGGAAAAAGGTCCAAAGGATTTAGAGAATAGGTATATGGAAAAAACCTGTACCACACTGTCTTAGAAATTTCATATAAAACAAAGGATACGTATAATTTCAAAGAATAAAGGAAAATAATTCTGCTTGCTTTCGATCACTGGCATGCAGGAAATGGGTCACCGTTAATTTTCTAGCACCCGAAAGTAAAAGTCAAAGTATAAAGCACCACTTATTTCTTATTCTTGAATTTTGAGAATGTATGTAAAATGTTATATATTTTGTATTTCACTCTACATATTATTGTGACATTTATTATTCAAGATTTGAAGTTTTATTTTTTTAAACAAATACCGTATATAATAAATTAAAATTGTATCATTTTGATTTTTATGGACATCTTCCTTCCTTTATTCCCATACAAATCTACAGGTTTAGAAAAGGACGTTTGCAATACGAGTTAGGAATAACCTATTAAAAATTTCGCAATTTCCAATGAAAATGCTATTCGATTGTAAAATTAACAATCTATTAGTCATTCAGAAAATTCAGCGGTTTTAAAATTTGCCCCAGTAAAAAGTTTCTAATTGAAAAATTCTGTTAGAACTTTGATGAGTGTTCGTTTTACCTATTCAAAATACCCGAACGTTGACAAAAGGTGATCAGCCATGATGGGAATAATTACTAAACAAATAATTGCATATTTCCAACATTTTTAGTTATATTTTTCGTTTAAAAACGGCAGACCTTTCCGAATCATACAGTATAATTAATTCCTTTCCTTTTGACGGTTATTACATAATTATTTCTACGATTGGAAAGGAATTAAAGCCCGAGAGCCGTAAAACTAAAATATATTCGAACTTCTCCTGAAATAAGATGGGAATGATTTGAAGTGAATCCTAATAGTTAAGTTGTAAAAATGGTTACTATTGTGTACGAAAAGGTCTTATTCAATTATGTACAAAATTTAAGAGCTGCACAACTTCTTGCTTTGGGAGAACTCGCCGTTGTATAAAAATCTTCACACATACGTTTCTCTTTTAAGCATATATTCTTTGAAATTATTTTATTATAATTTTAAACTTACAACTTGTAATAGTATAATATAGTAACATTACTATCATAATTATTAAAATGCATTATAAGGTAGTTGTATATAAGCTCCTACATATATTGGAATCATTTACTGTGCGAAACGAGAAAATGTTACATTGAAACTTTTGGCACCAAAGAAAACGTATTCGTTAGGAATTGGTGGTATCGAAAAACGAATTCGGTTTCATCAATCTTGCATTTGGCGTTGACATGATCAAGGGACGTAGAACTCTATTTTGGGTCAGTGAGGAGGGTAAATCATTTAACCACTGAACGAACCGAAATATCTCGCTCCTAAAAAACTGGTCTTTGAATTACTAAAATGGACCGGCTCAAATTGTCTTTGGAAACGATGTCACATTTCTGAGGAAAAAATCCCCTTAAAGCATTCATGGCGGCAAAAGAAGAGATTTTTCCCTCGTTCGTTACCCTCTTTCTACTCCAGCAAATCCTTACGTTTCCATTAACGCGAAAAATGACATAGACTTCTTTTCCATCAGCACGCATTTCCCCGAAAGGTAATCAAATGCTTCAACATCTATTGGACGCTCTAGTGACGGAAAAATTCCGCTCCCACGATGGAACCTCTCTCCTTTTCTTATTAATAATTGATTTTCGAGGAGCTCCTCCTAAATGTTTGATATCAACTGTACTTCTCAGGTTTATCCAAGCTGAAAAGAACTCTTAAATATTTAACGATGAGACCTTATCTACCTAAGATACCTTGCTGAAAGCTTTTTGGGAGCAGTCTCTGTTATCTTTCTCAGAGGGACCCGAATCTCTTTTCGAATTATTCGGAGGAGTGCGTAGATCGGTGTGCAAATATTGAGTCATTTTCTGGCCCTGAAGTCTTTCTTGCAATTTTTCTCCTTATACTACATGCCGTCGACGGAGGCCTTCAGAGGAGTGAGCAGAAAATAAAATTTCACCAGGTTTATAAAAATGGAATTTCTGATATATGCAATATCTTTTTATGTATATCTCTTAAAGTTAACTCATGATTAATGTTAAGGATGAGAAGGAAATATACGGACGTAGGACGGATAGCCTTACGGCTGGAAACCCAAGGGTAGAAAGAAGAGAAAAATATTGACTTGCTTTCAAACCTAGTTATCCCACTTCCGGAGAGTGTGAGATCTAGATTCGAGTCCTATTAATGTCGATATTTTTCACTTTTTATCCTTGGGCATGAATATTGTATATTACATAGTTTTTATTTCCTTTCTACGAAGACTGATTGTGTATGACTGTAATTTCTGCTGATTCTGCATAATTTTTATGTGTGAAAATAGGAAGAAGAATATTACGGGAATGAAATAAAATAATAACTCTTAAAAATTCGAAAATAATTTAGGCAATGAAGTTGAATCTAAATTTTAACTACTAATAATTGTTTAAATAGTTCAGGACGGAGGGACACTTAGCAAGATGGACTTAAGCACATACACTTCTACGGAATGAAAAATATTTACGTGTATGAATCTATCGTATTCAATCGTCAGGAAAGGTGACCGAATTGGTTCGTAACAAAAAAGAATCGATATTTTATCGTTCTTGCCATATTAATTTCACACTCCACGTCGAACCCACCATGGAAAAAACGAAGTTAATCTCGGAAGAAATATTGTTACAGCCTCGGCCGTCCCCGACATTCCTGGGCCACGCCCTCCCCTTCTTCGTATAGCGCCACCCTCACCTCGCCCCCCACCCACTCCTCCCTCGCTAAGTCAATTTCAGCTCTCATCACGCCCATCTCGTCTCTTCCATTAGTTCTCACGAGGCACGAAGTAGGCTTTAAGCAATGAAAAAAGAACCATAACGGCATTTTCCTTTCTGAGTGCCTTTCTTCTTCCAAACTGCCGCTCTCCGCTATTAGTTTAATAACTGCGAAAAGGGGTACCTTTCCATTTTTAACGCACGGAAGTTCCGTAATTCTCTCCTATCAATTCTCTCTCTGCCATTGCGAAATATCATTCCACTCCGAGAGATCTGATCTCGTCTCTGTCCCGAGAATCGCTCTCTTTTTCTAGTTCTAAGTGTGTCATGTTCACCCATTCGCTCGAACGGTGATCGTATTCCTCACTGTGGCCCTCGGTATGGCTCTCTTTTCTCTGATAATTTCTGCAGTGAAGTGCAGAAGATCATCTGCTACACAGATCTACTACTTACCCGCGATATCTTCATTTGGAAGACTAAGGCCATCGGAATTGCTCTATTACTTCATTAATTTTTCCATATTTTCACAAATACTCGAGGAATAATTTAGCAAAAATGAGTCACTACTAATACTACTTCGAATTATAGGAAATATAATGATAAATTATCGATTTAGAATTTTTTAATACGATCCAATTCGAGCCACTTTCCTGGCGATTCATCTGCGTAAATATTTTCCTTTCCGTGGGAGTACATATATGTTCGCAGTAAAGTCTAACCGGCATGAATGTTTTGAAAAATTATTAGTAATTTAAATTTACATTCAACTAAATTTCCTATTTTGTTTTCGAATTTGGAAGAATTATTATTTATTTAAAATTTTTGAAGGTCCCGCAATATTTTCTAAGCTAATTTTCGGTTACAAATTCATATTTTTTGTGATCCATAGTAAGAGGTTCATATTTGTTGCCCAATTCGTGGAATATGTAAAAAGGGAAACAGTATTTAGTGTGCCTGACTAGAAAAACTCGTTGGTTAGGAATATTTATCAGATGAGTTAATGGTATGAATCGAATTAATGGTATAAAATCTCCTTTTCTAAGGTCGTAATCAACTTCATCATTTAATGATGATTTCTCGATCCATTCTCATTCGTTTCATGAATGCCAACGTAGAATTTGGTTATTCACAATTCAATGAAATGAACGTCTATAATAAACGTTCTGGCAAATTACGGATATTCTAGTTAGATAAATTACTTTAGATGATTCAGTGGTTAGAGCAGTTGCCTGGAAATTGGTAAACCCGGGCTCGAGTACCGGTTTTATCGAACGTTTTTCATGTCCATTTTGGGTTGGAAAAGTTCCAAGTAGCTCAGCTTTTCGTGCTATAACATCCTTATTCCTTTCAAGATTCAGAGGATTAAATTTAAATCGAATGAGGATTCAACCGAAATTGGAAGAGAATTTCTGAGGAGAAGGAATGGAAATATTCCTCCTTTTACTCTTTCTCTCTTTTCTTCTCCGCGTAGCAAAATGTCTCTTGATAGCTTATCTCCAAAACGCCTTCTCCTTCATTCCACGCGACATGCGACTGTCCTTAGCGTTACTCTGTCGTCTTCCAAGCAGTTCGACTGTCCTTAGCGTTACTCTGTCGTCTTCCAAGCAGTTCCACCCCTGCTTTCAGTTTCTACTCTCCTCTCCGATGTTATTTTCTGTCTTTTTGGAGACATCCTTCTCTTCCCTTTTACTTTCCCATGTGACAGTTTCCTCCTCGTCCTTTATTGCCTTTCCTACTACGTAACATTCCATTATCGTCTTAAAAGCGAGGGATTTCGGATTCGGTTTTAGGATTATCCTAAAACCCAACGTTGTCAGAGATAAAAAAATTTTGCTATAGAAATACAAAATAATGGAGACAACTAAAAAATGCATTTGTCAAATTTTTACCAAACTTTTTGCAAGTTGGGAAAACACGAGACAATATAATTTGTGTTTGAAATTTATTTTTTGAACCGGAATGCGAACTCGCTATTTAAAAGTAGATCTATGTAAGTCCTTGTCATTTACTATATAAATGTCCGATCTGAAAAGCGTCTATATAAGAAGATGTGATATATATTCAGAATTTTTGAAGAAAAACATCAATGAATACAGTTCTCTCGGAAAAAGTTACGAAATATTGATGAAATTATACAGCATTTAACAATCATATATTCCTTAAATTTTAATTTTTCTGCTTAATTGAAATAAAAATTGTATTTATAATTGATTGTATAAGTAAATTCAATCCATTTTAACTGAAAAAAATAATATGCAAAAAAGAGGACAAAAATAAAAACATTTTCTCATATTACTTTTGGTAAATTAATAAAATTCAATCCATAACACTTTACATGATAAATGTTCTTTAATTAAGCTCATTTTCAAAGCATTTTATAATGAAAGGCTCCGTTAGATGCATTCACTCAACATAGAAAAGTGTAAATCATGTCAATTTTATCGCTTATCCAATTTCATAATCATTATTATTAACGAACACACTTCGTGTTCTTTTAGTTACACGGATAGAACGTTTCACTAACAACCTTCTCAAATTGGGTAAATTGAAATTTAGTCTTCACTTGCTCTTTTTGAAATTTTTTGCCACTTATAGATTCTTCTTTATGGTTATGATTACATATATAAACTTGCTAAAAATTTACCAAGTTAACGGGTACTACCTCCTATTACAAAAAAAGAAGAAAAAAATGCATCATAAAAGAATATTCCAAGAGGAGATCCACTATCCCTGAAATATTTGGCATTTGGAATTAGTGTAATGACAAACCGTCTTTATGCGAAAACTTCCAAATCATAAAGTAGCACATTTTACAGTTTTATATTAAAACACAATTTGTGTTTCGGAGTCTGTGGTCAATTTCATGTAGAAATAATTCGCATGTTAAATAAATTGCCGAAATTAATAGACTTGGAGCGTAAAAGTGGAAAAATTTACAAGTCTCAATTTCACGCAGGAATGAGGTCGAACTCTTACAAGAACCCCCTCCGAGCGCGCTAAACGGCACCGTTTTTCCTTGACTGTGACGCAATTCACTCCCTTCTTGTACTGAGATACCTACTTTTCTCGAATCTATCGAACATTATTCACAAACGGCGACCCAATTCTAACCGATCACATCTACCATCTCTTACATAAGGAAAAAAAGTCAAAAATGGGACTTAACACTTAACGACTAATAGTGCACTTCTTTTTTTAAGTTCCATACATACTGCACCCTCATTATTCTCTCCCCGTACCTATCTATTCCACGCCTACACCGAATGAGCCTCTCAACTCATCTTGGAGTCTCCTATTCTTGTATTCATTTTCTTTTCTCCTTTCTTCTTTTCTCTACTGAGAGTCACTCTTAGCGAGTTACATCTTCTAACAACATCACCGCCGACATTCCTCTATCTCTCTTTCTCTCTTATTCTATCTATCCCTTGATAGAATTCTCAGCTGCCACATTTCCAACATTTTCACCGAAAACAATAGGATCCGATATGAAAAGAGATGACGCAGTTATCCAAGCCATATCTTTATTTGTTTCAAATGTATTTACTTTAAAGGAACGAGCAAAAAAGAGATTTATTTTCAGCGTTTCATTAAAACTATCAGATCATAGTTTCATTAGCTAATGTGACTGGTTCACGGCAGTGTTATTGCTCATTCCTTTGGAATAGGTACCCTATAATAACACATTGGTCTCTTTTGCAATTACCTGGTGTACTTTCCTCTATTCTCACCCTATACTTCTCTCTACGTTGGAACATGCATAAGGAGATACCATGCTGTTCGACGATCCGCAATTCGAAAGTTACGATACGACAATTTCGCAGTTCAACGTTGATTGAGGAAGGTATAGTCGCATTGAGAAACAGTCGTGTAATGCAAATCCAGTTAATTTAAATAAAACTGGAAAAATGTTTATTACCACAATACAGCAGAGTCTCGCTTATCCAAGTTAATGCGAACCGGGACCTCCTCGGATAATCGAAAACTGGAATAATACGAAATGGTCTTGTTGCTTTTGCTCATTAAATAAAGTAAATAAATACGCATTGTTCATGCGTCACTGTAGCAGTACGTGTGTTTATAATTAAAATATCACTAGAACGTATTAAAAATTTTTAAATAAAATATTTTTTGCTACATAAAATATACGTACGTCAATTGTTCAGATGCTGATCTTACTTCTTTTCTCCGATTATTTCCAAATCATCGTACTGACATTTGCTTGTCTATGCTGACCTCCCATAATGCAAAAGTATTTTAAGTATGCCGACATATAAGTTAAAAAGGCAAAGCACACAAATATGTATATTACTTATGATTAAACTCGGTTAATCGAGACTCGGATAATCGAGACATCGCAGTATCATGTACCAGACTAATTCTTAAATTAGAAAAAGAACATTAGAACAAATACGATTTGGTACTTATTTACATTCATTCGATCTATAATGTAAAATTTTAAGATACGTTATGGAGAGGTATTCTCGATTCGTATACATTTAATATTCCTCTACAACTCACATCTCTGTTGCTATTCCCAATCTACTCCTTTCTTCTCTACCATTTATAATTGTCATTTCCACTATTTTACTTCTGTATCGCCTCCGCAAAGGAGATTTATGCTAAGTACAGCATTTAAAAATCAATTTGAGCTTAGTTCCGTCATTTTGGTTCTTTGTTTCCCTTCAGAATTGCCCCCTCTTAATCTACACTTCTACACGTCTCATCTTCTTCCCAAAACCTCCATTTCGTCCCCTTGGCCTCCAATTTCTTTTTCCCGCTTTCCATCTCCCTAACTTCCCTGTTTTCTTTTTTCGCGGCCTTTTCTTATTTCTCCGGCAACTCACTTCTTCCAGCATTCCTCTCTCGTCCGATCCAACTCTGCGAACTCTTTCAGTCGAATTTTCTTAATTTCCGCCCACTTCTATTTCCTCAGCTTCCGCATCCACACTCTCCGAATAATCTCAGTTTTTGCCTTCGTGAAAACAATTTTTATGCGCTGTTTTCGTTCATCTCAGTTTAAGTCACGGATTATCACAATATGATATTTACCGAAGAAAAATAACTCTTATTTACGTTGGAAACAATCATAAGAAGTGTTGGAAGCAGATAATTTATTTCACAGGTAGACATAAATATTTCCCTTGAGGTTGTGATTAGGTTCGACTGATGTAAGACGTTGGTGTGTAAAAAGTAAATTTAAAATGAAAAGTGGAGATAAGAAAGTAAACAAGATTAACTTTCAAATTTATACAACCATACGCATATATAATTACTTATGCGTGATAATTTAAAGGGAATTGCCTATAGAAATGTAGGCATTTCTATACAAAATCCAATTCCTTCGATCGCAGAATCTTATCTAACAACGACGTCATATTACATAAGCGATGAGTGAATCTCCGATTCCTTTAGATTTCTTTATTCAAAGGCTATAATTTAAAACATCAATCAAGTGAGTAAAATGTTACTCCTTCTACAGGAAGAACTTCAACACAAATGAAACATTTTATTATTGAATTAATTTATATCGTTATATCTCTGTGGCATTAAAATTTAACTCTAATCACATGTAAAAATGTGGATGGTATGGAAAAAAACCCTCAATAGAAATCATTCTGACGTAAAATCGTAATATCGAATCGCGAAAATGGAAATATAGAAAATTGAATAAATTTGATCAATTAAGTTATACTTAGTCTATATTTAGCTTCTCCATTCCTTGAAATTATCACTGCCAGGTTGTCTTATGCTTAAGGCTTCTATTCTTTTCCTTAGTGATTATAAATTGAGGAACCAAAATTTCACAATCTTCTATCAAAATTTACCTCTCCCGTGTATAAAATGTTTGAAATATTTGATTGCTTTTGAATAAAATCTGAAAGAAAAAACATAAATTAGAGTGAATTTGGAGGTGATATATTTGGCTCCTACGATAATGAAAGATACAAACAGAATATTTGAGATGCTGACTTCGTTCTTTAGATGACTAAATGTTTTGAAATATCCATTACGTAATTCAAAGATATAACGCTCTTCGCCAGGAGTCTCTTTGATTTGCATGAGTGCTTAGGAACAATATAAACTAGGAAACTAAGTGGGCAAGATTCCTTTTCTGACAGAATTCCAGCTCGGAGATTTCCTTCGCAATCCACCTTTTCATTTCTATCTGGCAAAACCTCCAGGGGAGAGGTTGTTTAAGAAAACTCCGCTCTTATCCAAGCTTTCATTTTTACCTGAAACAACTTGAAAAGTGTCGAGTAAAGGATTTGGAGGGAAGATGAGCGTCTTTCTACTCCCTCGCCTCCATCCTAATCTCTCTACTGTTCCAATCATCCTTTCTCCTATGAAATAAAATGACTAAGAAGTGATGAAATGCCTACAGCAGATGGAAGAAAATACATTTTTTGAAAGAAGAGAGACTAATTAATGAACAAATACGGGAAACGGTTATTGGTTAACCTACCTCTCCCTTGAGGAAAGGCCTCCGAAATCCACAAAAATGATTCATACAAGATTAAAATTCAGACTGGATAGTTATTTTTTAGTTAAATCCGAAATACGTTATTTTACTATGGTTTTGTGTACTATTTTTTCGTAAATGAAGTATATAATTTAATTTCAATATAAAGTCATATTTTAATCGGAATAAAAAATTACCTGAGCCATGACACAGCGATCAAGAATAAATCAAAAAGAGACATGAGAATGCGTATTTTTCAATACTGGATCTGAAAACCTCTAAAGAAGAGTTCCTGAAGTTACGGCTATAAATTTTTGGTCTTCAAACTATACATATTTTAGTGTATATTTATTTAGTTTACGAGAAGACACAGGGAACAAAGATTACAATATTTTCACATATAGCACTTGTATTCGAAAATGTATGCAACGGATAATTAAACATCCTTGTCACGTATTAGAAACGTAGGTGTATAAAATTAATTTAAAGAACTTTCCCTGTAGATATGGTTTTCTTTAGTGCAAGGGATCAATCAAAATTCACTTTGAATATTTATGTAGAATTAATCACGAATTTTATGATACCATTCAAAATAATCCAGAGGATTAAGCCTTCGATGAGGAAAGTGATGAGAAAAAACTAAAAAAACATAAAACCTTATATTCAACGAAATATAAACGCTTTGGATGCGAACTTTATAAATCCGTATTATGTAGTATATAAAATACAATATTCCTAATATCATCCCGTACGATATTAGGAATGCACCCAGTGCGATATTAGGAACACTTTTTTCAAACGACCAATATATGATCGTTGCGTCTTTTTATTTTTTTATTTTATATTATGAGGGGTATTGAAATGTGTAGTTCAGCATATGACACAGTATTAATTACCTTATTTTAATTCTAACAAGGTATTCATGTTACTTGAAAAATAGCAAATTTTCGGGATATTTTTAAAAAGGGTGCGATATTAGGACCACTTCCCCTACTATATGCTATAAATGCGTTTTTCTAGACATTACTACAAAAGGATGAAAATAATGGTCGAAAAGGACAATCAGGTACTGTAATAATAATCATTTGGATTTCTATATATGTTGCAAGGATAGTAATAGTACCTATAATATGGTTTATCTATTTGTTTTGAGCATCGTTCCTGAGCTTTTACGACAAATTTAAGTTTTATGACAATCAAAGAAACTGTGTTAAGGAATCGATTTCATTCAGGAGGAATATTTACGAGAAAAAAAGTACGAGAATTTCATCATAAATCCTCATATTGATTAAAGCATTTTGTTAATGTGAAAAATTATAGCTGACTGTAGATAAATTATAGCAAAATATATTTATGTGACTTACAATTCTGGAACGTCATAAAAGTTTTCGTATTTATTCCTGGAATTCCCTCAGTTCAACATTTACACGGTACCATAAATTTGGTCGCAATATTTTGCGTCCTACCATCATGTCAAAGCTTTGAATTATTCTTCATGTACTTTTATGATTCTCGTTTCAGTATTCCGAAAGCATACTGAAGGTGTTCAGATATCAAGGCAGAATTAAAAAACAATTATTGCTAATGTGGCTGAATAACTACAAAAAAGAATTACATTATACTTTAAAATGACTGGTAATATTTCAATAAACTTATATGGAAAATTCGTGAAAAAACGTAATTTTCCGTGTTTTATATACCTTTAAATTCAAAAGTAGGATACTCCTACTTAGGTGAGAATAGCAAACACCAAATACCAAAATTACTCCAAAAGAAAGAATTCATAGTGTTTAAACGCGAGAGAATTCAATCAAAGCAGAAAAATGAATGAAAACCTTTGCTTCGTTGGAGACGGGGCGCAGCTTAGATAAACCTGCAACTAACAGGAAAAAAACAGGAAAATTTTGTAATCAGAGCGGTGTGAATTTGAAAAAAGACAACAAGAATATTCGAGATAAGATGTGAGAAAAGGAGGGTCAAAAGAGAAAAAACACAAAGCCATCAGCACAAGATAATCTGGTGAAAAAAATTGAAATGCCCGTCTGAGAAAAGAGATCGAGCTAAAAATAAACACGGGCTTATGCAGTTACTCAGAGAAAACACTTCGAGGAGAGCGGGCAACTAAAATTAGAAAATGTGAGTGAAGCGTTCGCCTGAGTGAAGCTGTTCGGACGGGTCCCGGATTTATTTTTAATACGGTAAATGAAAGGATCTCCTCCGGACAAAGGGATGGAATCAAAGGGAGAGTAACCGAGTAAAATAAAAAGGCGAGGAAAAGAATTTATCACGGTAGAAGTAGAAGAGGAAATTGAAAGAGGCGAATGAGACAAACAGATAGGAAGACAGGGGACATTAATGCGACTACGGCGTTAAGAAGAGAAAAGGCCATCTTTTTTCCTTCTGTGCTGGGCGCGAGAATAAGAGCAAGGACGGAGTGCCTCGCGATTGCTTTGTGAGTATTCCCCACTCCTTCGCCTCCGCTGAATGGGCGCAAGAGGGAAAAGAGCGGGGAAAAAGGTTTCTTTCGGTGTGAAGGAGGCGACTTTCCTTTCACGGTTGAGTGGCATAGTGACGATTTCTGAAGCGAGATTTTTCAAGGGGAGAAAAATGTTGCAGAGGAAGTGTCTGCGGAAGAGAAGTTATCGCACCCGGGGAAATTACATCCCCCTAGGCGTATCGGGGAATATTAAGGCTTTGAGGAGGAGTGTTTTTCGTAAGGTTTTGCAGTTAATTGACTCCGGAATTTCATTTATAACAGTCTCGGTGGCTTTATGAGGAGAAAAGCGCGGGAAACGATTGCTTTGTGTGAGAGGATTTGGTTGACGTTTTCTTCAACTCAAGATCGTTGATGGGAAATTTATAGTACTTCCAAATTTTAATCGTGTTGACTCGTCAACGTGACCTGGAATGTGAACTGTTTCTGCTACTTTATAAGCAAATAGAAGACGAATAAATTCTTAATATAGCACAAATAAGTTGGTTCTAATGGATGGTGACTCTGGAAGTTATGGATCACAAATTGACGATGGTTATAAAATGGTATTTACATAATCTACTGACGGTAAAGAATTTGATTCTTTCTATTCTTATGCTACTGGTTCGTAGTTGATGGAAACGATGGATTAGAATTATAATTAAAAATTAAATAAAAGAGCATTATAGTGATTTAACAATGTTTCCTCACAATATATTTAAACTATTTATAACTGAAGATATAAGTTGCTCAATTGTATTGTTGCTCAAGTGTGCATAAATTAAATTTCTTAAAACTTGGGCGGAATGTGCACATTGGACGGTAGAGTCGAAAGAAAATTCACAATGATAACTAAATATAATCACTCCCAAAATTAAAGTAAATGTCATCAAACATTTTTCTTACATCCTAAGGTTACCATTCACCGTTGTTGTGTTTCACCAAGCATATAAAGTCTTAGATGGGGAAAAACTTAAATATTCAGAATACTTTACCGATTGTCCGACGTTGCGTTCATTCGCCATCTAATTAAAAGGTCCTTGGTGGCCAACGTATTTATTTCTCTATTCGCTCAAGAGAAATGGAAATCTGCGAAATTCAATCTATTTACGTATTTGCTTGAATTAGATGGAATCCGCGTTAGCTTAGTTCAGAAGGAGAACCCATTTCCCCGAATCGTTCGCATCCGGAGAGAGCTTAGCGACGGAGTGGTGACGTGAGGAGGAAATACATTTTCGATGCAGCGAGAGCACAGGAACCTCGCCGACGGTGTTAACTAACGTGGGATGGATCCGTTTCATCCGCGCCTGAGGATTTTGGCTACCGCAGTAACAAGAATTTTGGAAGAAGGGGAGGAAAAGAGTTGAGGAATTCAAGCGGAAAGTGGTCGAATGCAAGAAGGAAGAGGACAAAGTAGGGGGTTGATAGAGGTTGGAGTAATACGGTGTGAACGAATTGGGCCGAGGTACAGAAAACGGTTTCACATGCTACTGAAGCTCAGATGAAGGGAGAGAGTAACGTAGATGATGACTTATGATTACAATATGAGGATTGCTTAATGAAATGATTAACAAAGCGTAATGATCAACTTTATTCAACTGATACATCTTGACAAAACTTTCAACTTTAAGGATACGATTTGATGCAGGCAAGTTTGTAGGAAAGAAAATTACACATCCTATAACCTACAGTTGAAAAATACCCAGAAAAATATTGAGCCAAATGTATATTTCTGTCCCGCAAATTATAATAATTCTCGACAGTGACCGAACTGAAGTTATACGTGAACATATTATTTTGTAGGATCCAAATTTGTCTATCTATTCTTAAGAAGGAGATTTAATCAAGCGCATAAAAGAGATTGTTGTGAGAGTAAAGTTCATTTTATCGACGGAATTATTGACAGCTACTCGTGATATGAAGACGTACGGTGATAAATATCGCGTGATACCAATTCATTAACAGAAAGAAGCTCTAATTCAAAGGAATAAGAAACTCTCTCCCGTTATCTCGAAATATTCTCATTATTTTCTTCAAGAAATATTTTGGGAAGCTCATATCTTACCCTAAGATTAGCGGATACACATAAAATAAACCCTACAGCGATGAGAAACCAATTTCTTGCAACCTCCTGAATACGCCAGTCGTTAAGGAATTTATGCGGCGTAAATGGTTCACAGAATTTCAGTTTGATGGAGCTGAGGTTGGTTTGGAAATGGAGGAATTGGTTTTTGTGAATTTACGTCCATTTTATGGAATCCAATTACGGAAAAGGAGGTTTTGTTCAAGAGGATCAGTATGAGTTCTGAAAAATATAGCTTCCAGAATGTAAAGAGAAAGATAGAGACATTCCGAAAACAGTTGATTCTCTTGTAACGACCATGCCTGTAAAACTGTTGGGTTTTTCATTGCATCGCAACAAAGTTTAAATCCCCATGATTTTAATACAATTTTAGGCATGAATAACTAGCATTTTCCAAATTGCGCTCCGGCTGCTTTTGAAATAGCCCCATTATTTGCATTTGTCTGGGAGTCCACATTTAATCATCTGTCCCGACTCATCCGTACCTTTCGCCCCACCCACACTTCTCGTAACTCTGCGCGCCTCCTTTTTCTCTCCCACTTTGCTCTCGTCTCCTCGACAACCTCCATTTCCTTCCATTCTCTCCTTAATTAACCCACGAGTAGCCTCTGGGTGGGCTCCTCTCTCAGAAACCCATCTGACCAGGGGCTCATACTCCTCCCCTTTCTAACATGCATCTCTCTCCACTTCGCTCGCACATTTATTTCACTCCTTTCCCGCATCCGCCTTCTTTTTTATTTATTTCCCGAGGTGAAATGGCTAGAATCTGTTCGCTGTTTCGTGAAACTTTAAAGATGGTCGTCCAACACGCACTTTTTTTTTATTCGACATCTACAAGTTTCATAGCCACGTACGAAAGTAAGGGAGTGTATGTACTAGATAATGGAATAAAACGTGGCGTAACGGTAAGAGCTAACAAATACCTCAGAAAAACTGCCTCAGGATCGTCTGACTATTAGTTTGATGGTTTTATCATTTACTCAAGTTCCTGTTTATGGACTACAGAACTAATGAATTGCTAAACGTATATGTCAAAATGAATCGTATTTCACATGTTTTAATAATATTGAAAATATAATTTTAAAGATTTATTATGTTAAATCCCGTTCCCGAATTTTCTCCTTACGATTTATGCGATAAACACACGTTTTCTAATCCATGGCTAATATATATTCATTTGATGATTATATCATACAGATCTTCCGATTTTCTAACATTTCAACGAAACTCTGCTGTAATATTAGGACTAGAATTAACAATTGTCGTATTACATCGACAAAACACCAAGGAACACCGAGTTAAATGTAAATTAAAATTGATGTTAGTTTTTTCCTAAATTATTGCTGTGGAAAAAGTACAACGCCTCATTTCATTCTGTATAATGGGTTCCACAAGAAGTCACCTATTTACAGAGTATTTTATTTTCTTTTAAAATTTGTGTTACTGTAGAAGTAGAAGGAAACATGCTCTGGTCATATTAAATATCAAGATATCCTACTGTTACTGAAAATTAACTTATAATGTGTACCACCTTAGATAGATTTCCGTGAAAACCAAACTTTTCTACTTATGTTACTGCAACATGAGAATAAAGTTTAAAATTATTAGAGAGATACACTGATTGCCATAAAATAAAGCACTTAATAATAGTTTAATGTTATACTTATCCCAGAATGAGAATATTGTTCTAAGAATTCAGAGGAGATCAACTAAAGAAAAAAAGCGTTAAATTAAATAAATTTTGTTTGACGAATGTTTTAATTTTTCGCCATCAATAGAAGTTGGCTGAGCTTTTCTTAAAATTGAACTAAAGACGCCCATAGTCGGAGTGCCGTAAACCGGAATAGTTTAACACATAAATTGCTACTTGTGTTTAGTTGTCGCATTTAAAGCTAATACTCATGAGTTTGACGTATAATTTTCTATCAATAAATTTAATACAGCGTTTTAAAGAGTTAACTTATTAAATGATGAGCTCTTAAAATCGAATTTTGTTACCAAGTAAAACTTCTTCGATGGTAAATCTGTTTTGAGAAAGGTTCCATTAGAAAATGTATCCCCTTGTAACCTGAGCTTTTACTGCCTCGCTTAATTATTCATATATCCATCAAATGAATATTTTTGTCAGCAAAAAACATCATCTCCTCTTCCTTCTTCCTCTCATTTCCTAAAAATTCGTCCCATTTTTTTCTCTTATCTATCTCTCCAATATTATTTCCATAAAGAAGTCATATAGCCAACAAAGCAAAAATTAGCTTCAAGATAATAGAAATATATAAAAATCTTCAAATAAAATAAATATCACCTCAGTATGTCGCAACGTATCGCTACGCACTGTCGAGAACTGAAAAATTGCTGATATATTTCTCAAAATACGATGTAGCTTGTCTATAGCGGAACCTGCTTATAGCGCAAACTTGGCCTTTACGAAAATATTTATCGGTTCCGACTTGCGGAATAGAAATCCAGTCCTTCGAAGCGTACATTAAGGAAACCTATCCATAACGAAACATTTTTCTGGCACCTTGCAATTCCGCTATAGACCAGTTCCACCGAAGGATTTAATTAGTCGAAAGAAATTGTTCACTAATTAAAATAAAATAAATCCAAATTTAACAAAAATCTGTACAAGGAATATACCAGTCTAATATTATAAAAGAAACATCTAGTAGGAATCCTATCTTTGTAGTTATATGATATCAAGCAACACATTTTTTCATTAATCTCAAATAACATCTCGATGACTCATTAGCATAAGTAAACAAATGAAATTGCAGCTTTTTTCTTATTTTTTCTAATATAAACCCGTAATCCAACGTCTCTCTTAACTTCATTTAAATAGTATCTCGTGTTATACTATAAAACCACCATCATAAAGCGGAGTTACCGGATATCTCCCACAGAAAATTAACCTCTTCTGGAAAACCGGAAGAAAGTTGGGATAAAAATAGAAAACAGGGAAGAGGAGGATGAATATTTATCGCGCGCTCTAATTTGTTCCCAAATGAATCCCCGAAAATTTTAAACCTCCACTTTCTCTCCGCCGCCCTAAGCAAGCGGACTAATGCAAAATTTCGTCCAATTGAGATTTATCTCTGCCGTGACGTCATTAGAAAGCGCCAGCGTCATTCGCAATCTTCCGCTTTTATATTATAATTTAGTAGGAAAAATGGTATTTTCAGTCATATCTATGCAAATTCTGAGGCTATACCCGAGAGGGCTTGCTTCGACCGCAAAAACCCATTATAATCTCCCCCGCTGCGTATTCCCTCGTGGGAAAGGTAACCTCTCACCAATAAACACGTGACCGAAAGAGGTTTAAGACACTTTGAGTTGTGCTACCTCAACTAGAAAGGTACGAGGTTGCTCAACGGAGTTTAATGCCCTTTGAGAAGCATAAATATTTTAGAGATGACTTAGATAGCGTGTATATCGTGTGGTAGTGCATATTTCATTTGGGGAACACTTCGAACTGAATATTGAATAATTTCTTGACAAGTATCAAAACTGATACCCCTACATTTGTTATTTTAAATACGTATTTGTTTCAAAATAAATTTTTTACAAGGTTCCGCATTGTAATCTCAAACAAATGTGCGTGAGAGTCATATGAGGTATGATACTCAAACTGAAAAATATCTATTGATATATTTAAAGCGATATTGTATGCAGGGATTTTAGAGTACTGAAAAAGTGTTATATACTATGAATATCACGTGGTTATCCCGAAGGAGAACTATTTTGACTTATATGTATATTGGTGTGCATCAATTTTATTATTACCGAAACAAAAATCTGAGTCTGACGGTCAGTACATTTTATTATGGCATTGGAAGGACAAAGCTATTTTCCGCAACTTTTCCCTCGTAAAATACATCAAGGTCTCTATGGTTCAATCTATAAAGCTCAAATTTGTTATTTATTTAATGTTATACATTTACATGGTTAAAACTCAAATCATTCTTTCCATTTTATTTCGAAGAAAAAAGGATTTTATCCTATAATTATTCAGAGATAAGAGAATACCTCAAAACAAGGATGTAAATTGTTTCATTGAGAGGTCTCATCCGAAGCCATCACTACACACCGAATTTGCTTGCTAATAAACATTTTCAAAGCGTGTGGGATAGTAACAAATGATTTAATCACTCTAGGTAATTGCTCAATAAGTTTGAAGGGAATGTTCACTTTTTATTTTCACACAACTCGATAGGTGTGACTGTGACTGAATGCAAAATATTTTTTTTAATCGAGCTTGTTTGAAAATTCAAAGCTGATCAGGCAAGCTAATGTCTAAGACCTTTATGTCCTGGGATTTTGAGAATTATCTAAATCTGGTTTTAACATTTTCAGCTCTTATTTTAATATACCATTGTGTGTATTCGTAGAGCGTACGAATCACGTCCATTACGAAATTATAGCTGTTATAATTACTGAAAAGTTGTTCACTTTTTAGATTATTGTTGTGAGATGTATATTTTCTAGAAAAGGCATTATTTATACGGAATTATATAAATGTACGAGTGGTTTTGGTATTTGGTAAAATATTTACAACACTGGTGTCTTAGAAGTTCTTTTACTAAAGGTCGTCGGTTAATATGTGACCACTGTTTAAGAAGTTTCTTTCCATCCTTGCCCTAGAGAGGTCTATTTGCTAAAATCGGAAATCAAGCTTCAAAATTTTGAAAAATTTCTTTCAAAACATAATTCTTATTAAAATCAAATAGAAGAAAGCAATATGCTTAACAAAGTCAGTTGTATCTCGCAATTCCTCGGCAACAGATTTCTTCGAATTTCCGTTTGTATTTTTTTTCTTCCCTTTCAACCAACCATGGAATTTCAAATGCGTTTTAATAAATGTCCAAACACGATTCTTTTCTATCGTTAAAGAATGTGCTATTAAGAATTTAATGAGATCAAATACACATTTAAAATGTTAGATTGATATATTCGGTGAGGAATTCGCGTTTTAAATTCGCAGAACGTAATGTTCAATTCTTTGAGAGTAACCAAACCTATGGAGGAATCGTTTAGTAAGTCTATCATTTTACGAATAGTCAGCGCTCGTGACTCAGTACGACACGCCTTGCTACTCGCTTGGTTATGTGGAAATCCCATCACCGTGGATAATTGAAATGATAAGTAGGGTAAAAATCTCGTTCCGTTCGACCTGAAAATATTCCGAATGAACTTCGCGAAGGAGTGGCGCTAACCGTTCGGTTTTCAAGGGAAGAGTGGGAGGAAAGAATGATGGAAAAATGCCCTTGGTGATGTTCAAACACATTTCTCTCTTTTATTCCAGTTTTTAGAGTTATTTGGTCCAACCAGATCCTCTTTACGGGGAGAACTAAGGACTTCTATCCAAACAAAGCTCGAAGAGCTTCCTCAATCTTCCTCTGAAAGAAGTTCTCCAAGAGACGGATCCCGAGCTTATAACATTCTTCGGCAGTTGGAGGAAGCTGACTCTTGTGGGAGAGGAGAAACCATTTTCCTCCACATCTCCTCTGTATTCAATTGAGAGTAGAGGAAATACCACCCGAGTCTCCATCCCTTTAATTTACGAGTATTATAAATTACGATTTGACTCTAAAACTTTTTGGAATAAGAGTGAGTTCTTGAGATTTAAACTTAGAGCGATGTTTTGGGTGAGACAAAGTTTTTAAAGAGCTTCCCACGGTCTCATCATAGCAAGAGAATATCTCGCTTTATCTAAAGAATTTCTCAATGGCAAATCATGTCCTATAAGTATTACTGCTACCTTAACGTTCAAGTACCCCGCTGATAAAGTTAAAAGAGAGTCGCTGCGATCATGCGGGAGAAACATGAGGTAGTCCTCAAAACGTTCATAAAAACGATCAAGCCCTATTTACAATGATCTATATAGGGAATGTGTTAATGATAGACTTAAGTTTAGAATATACTCCTTAACTGGGATACTGAATGATCCTCTAGTCTCTGCATTAACATTAAAGGGAATGCCTTTGGTATTATTTCCCAGGAAAATAATACTAAGAAAAGCAACCAATCATCTGAAAAAAATTTAATCCTCAATATGACCATTTTATTTATAAGTTTCCTTCAAGATGCTAAATTACGTAATATTTCGAAATCTCGTCAGTTATTCGTAAGTAGCCTAGAAAGGTCTAAACCATTGACAGGACCTCATAGGCTGTTTCTCTTTATAAAATTTTCAATGTACTTTTTACATGTTCATCATCAAAGGATTACGCTATCGATGTATCCAGATGAGGGGAGGGATAAGTCATGGCATTAAATTAAAGGAGATTTAAAGTTGAAATCTCACAAATTCATTTTTACAAATAATTTACCTCAAATAAGAAAGTCATACGCAAATACTTTATACTGATAAGTCTTGATCTCATTGTGAAATTCCATTGGTGTTTTCACAATGAATCAATCGAATTACAGAATGTGTCTAACAGAAAATACAATTTAAGAAGTCAATAATAAAAGGTGTCTAAGTTTACAGAGTTGCATGATAAAATGCTGAGAATTTCTCAACTACGAATTGTTTAATGGTATTACCATCACGTTCATCCATTAGATGTCTTTCATTACTCTTAGAACCCATCTTGTAATTTCACGAGATATATTTCCTATGCTATATAAATAAATATATAGATAAATTCTCACGCTTTTTCGGAACCATTGCATTTAGTCTCCGCATCATGCCGCAACTCTTTTTGTTGGCAATTTCTACGTTTTCCACTTCACATACTTGTTTGTTAATTGGGGCCTTAACTGAAATTGATATTATCCTTAATATCAGACTGTACGCTTCTTTCCAGTATACTTCTGAAATATTTCCATGAATTTTTACATTCGGTACACGAACGTGTTGTTTTAGCGTTTGCATGGGAATGCGCCGATTCCTTCTCTAACGGAGCCTACACGAATGAAAGGAGAACTCTAGAAATGGGAACGAGAATTCCGCGTTTAATTTGCCTGAGTCATGGGAAACAGAGAATCACGAGAAGAAAGGGCAAGAGAGCAGGAGAGAATCGTGGGCGGTACGCCCTCAGATTAGAATAGACCCTTTGGATAGCGAAGTAAGAAAATGTGGACGGTAACACAAAGTTCAAAAGGTTTTTGTAAAAAGAAGACTCATTACGTATCGTTACTCATCCATCCTAAATGTGAAGGTTTTTGTCACATTACTTTTCACTCCGAAGATGAAATACGGTTCGAAGTGCATGGAAAAAGATTTTGACCTTACAGCTCTTGTAAGGCCAGTGTCCTCTCTCTGGGAAGGGTTCTTCCTATATCCTTCCATATTTAATTTAACTTAATAGCTCCTTCTCATTGGTTAGGGAATGAAGCTGCAATTCTTTTAGCGACAGGACGGCATGGAAAGCTGCAACTAATCAAATCTCGCATTTTTATCTCTTGATGACGATGATGCCTTTGATTTAATTTAATAACTTTTTGTTAAAATAACAACATGAAAATATAATTTTTCTTAAGATTAGCAAAGAATCCATCTATTCAAAGTTACATAAGACTATTTACGCACAGTCTATTGCATATCTATAAGAATCGATAACTTTTGTGAACTGAAGATTTAAGCTTATTATCTAAATTCAGCCAGATGTGTAGTAGTATAAGAATTGATCTGAGGTATTCTGTAGTCTTGAAAAGAAGTGAGGATCTAAAAACTGTGAGATTAAAATTTGACAATCTTAAAATCAAAGTGGCAGTTACATCCAATAATGCTGTAAGAATTACAAAAAGCTTTTGGGAGCAAATCAAGGCCCCATATAAGGACAGAAGCTTCAATATTCCTTCAGTAAATAAATAAAATTAGTTCATAACAGCGTTGAGAAAGGATAGATAGACATTTTACCTCGTCAAAAAGTGTCACATTCAATCTTCGTAAAATATATGTAACATTCAAGACCTGAGGTATCAAATACGCTATCTACTTGAAAAAATCGTTCCTTTAACAAAAGTTAACAGAAACCCTGAAAAGTGTGCAGTTCAACTGCTATGAGCCATAAAGTCAATCTTTCAGAAGAGTAGGCCATCGAAGAACTCTCTTCCAAGAAAGAAGCGCCAGCAGCAAAAAGGGAAGTACTACTTGCCGTACCCGTTTCAAAACCGCTTTGTATTTGGACGCCGCCTTGAAAACGGAATTCTGCGAGGGAGAGATAGTGCGCTGCTGAAGAGTTAGTGGTTGCAAAGGGCGCTGTTATTGTGACGTCTAGCATCACACGACTGATTGGGTCGTACGACGAAGGAATATTCTATGGGAGAAAACGGAGGAAATGAGACCTACGGTTGATGCCCATAATGCATGCGAAAACCCGGCGCGTCCGATAGCACAACGGGCCGTTCTGAAAAGTTGATATGAAAAGTCTTTCACGGTACTCGGTCTGGAGAAAATAAAGTATTTCTATGGTCTCAAGTAGATCATATCGAGTGGAAATGAAAAATGACAGAGTAAATAAATAATGGGAATTAGGGTAGTTGATGTTTAAAATCATATCTACGGAGGCAATGAGATTATATGAATTAATATCGATATTAATATCGAGATTATATGAAATATATGCTGATGTATGTATACGTATGTATGTACGGCTGTTTACAAAGACGTAGTTTTGTGGGTAGGCTGAGAAAGAGAATAGCAAAAGTAAAACTATATACTACCAAACTCTTGGATACAATTTCCATTTTCAAATTAATTGTGTTTAATAAGTTTAACTAATTTTTTTATCAGTTGTTTCAGATACAATATTATACGCAATGATGCTAAAGCAAGGTGATGACAGAAAAGTTGGATATTTAATGCTTGAGTTATGTATGCGGAGGTAGACCATGACGAAAACGAACGAGTAACAATTCCGGGAAAATATCCAGAACTTTCTTTGAAGAAATAGCATTCGAGGAATAAGAGCTCTAAAAAAAAACGAGAGGAAGAGAGATGTTTTTATCTTCAGAATCACCGAAAAGCGGATTTCCGAATTTTTTCGTGCGGAGCAGAAGTGTGACTGGGAGACGGAAGATTACGAATTCTGAAAGATAAGCATTTGCAACGAGGTTTCCGCACGACGTTGAGCAGCGGAGAAAAACAAGAGTGTTACCTACATCATCATAGAAATGCTCCCGAGGAAGTGATGAAAAAGTAAATAAACAGCGCACTTGAAGGGGAAACTGGGGGAATAAAAATAGGGAGAAAAATGTACGGATGCGACTCATAACAGCACTTTAAGAACGCGAGTAAAAGAAATAATAAAGCGACAGTATGAAGGTTGAATAAAAGATATCAGAGAAGTAGTTTACCTGAAGTGTGATTGAACAAGCAAACCTTGGGAGTTTAATACGAATTTCAGACAAATGTGGATAGGGAAGAGGATGGAAGTTGAAGAGGAAGTGAATATCTCTCTAAAATGGATATTTCGATCGAGTTTTTCCAACCTTATTCCAGTGTTATGCGATGGTGAAGAGTTTTTACTCTAATGGAATTTTCATCGAAAAGAATTCTGTCATCACGTACTTGCGGCTTCCTAAGTATGCCTTTGTGTCAATTACTACATTTTATTGAGTAAGATATGACTACGAATGTACTGAATTCATTGATCACCAAGTGTAAGAAATGTACTGTAAGGATTCTTGTTCCATTAATGAAAGCTGATACTTGTTGGAACCTCCTATGCTAGATAGTCTATTAGATAAATTTTAGCACTGCAGGAATTTCTAGGAGTGAGTTGGAGTAGTGTATTATAATAGCACTTCATGATATTGGATATTTACGACAATCTATTATTTTTGTTTTAACAAAAAATAGAATTATTCATCAAAAGAAGAAGACCTTTGAAAACAACTAAGATGGAGAACTGATGGAACAACTAAATAGAAAAATGAGCTCTTATCAAATTTGGATTACTCATTTCGTGGGAAAGTAGTGCTTTTAGGAATTATGACGTTTAACTTATTTTTAGAGCTTCTGCAAGATGCAAAAATAATAAAATATAATAGTCAATTCATTAAAATTTTATCAAATTTATCTTCTATATAAAAATATAATATAAAGAATAGAACCAGTCAAAAGGAATAGATAAGAAATAAAATATCAGAATATTTTCCTAACTCCTGTTCATTCCTCTTTCGTTGGACGTTGATAAACAACGACGTTAGTCTTTGACCGCAGGCACATGATTCTCCTAAATAAATACGTGCATTTTAAATACTTGATGGATCATTTTGGCTTTATTGCAGTGGTATTACATAGCAAAAAGGCAAAGTTGATATGTTTTTATTCTCAATTAATAATTTAAATAACTTTTTGTAGAAAACTCCAACTTTTCTGCTTTCCACACTCGGGAAATATTCTGTTTTCACGATAAATGTTTTTCTCTGGGTATATAATCTAAGGCTAAGAAGGCTCTCTTTCGTCCAATGCATATTTTGATGCATGTAGAGAATAATTTTGGACATTACTATGGTAAGAGTACTATCAAGGAGGTGGAGTTGAGAAGATACTCTGATCTGTCACCTCTATATCGTATCTTGGAGATCAAATGAACCGCATAATGCGCTCTCACCAATACGCACATATAGACGGGAGGCGATGTGCAATAACACGCATCTGGGGAATGCTGAAACTCAAGGCGGTGGAGGAGCCATTAACGCCGAATTGGAATGGTTTGGCCGGGGAGGAGCTCCCCATTTTCCTTGAGAAGGAGGGAAAGAGAAAGGCGAGAATAGAGATGACTGAGAGAGACGTTTCGAGAGAGAGAGAGGGAGAGGTCATTTCGACCTGGCAGTGGAAACCCCGGCACGCCGTTTTCGCTGGTAATGGCGCCAAACTCCCACCGATCCACGTCTCCTTCGCTCAAAAGCCTCTCCTATATACACCCCGCTCCAGTGCACGGATAACTCCGTTCCGCAAACTCCCTATCTCACGGAATTCGCTTTTAAGAGGGCGTGAGAGTCGTAAATTTGTTCCATTAAAAGAGGAGATAGGGGAGGGATTAAAATAAAAATGGGAAGGGATGAAAGCGCAATCGCCGGAAAGGTAGGGCAGTCCTTTTTTTATGTTTAGCACGGGCAAGAAAAATGGGTGGCGGGAGAGGATTATTACTATTCGAGTTTTTCCCCTGGGAAAAAGTTGAAGGTAGTTCGGCGTATACGAATGGGGGCTATTCGCTAGGATTCCGGGATTTTTTCCGCAACTTGCGGCAAGAGTCGGTCAAGGACTGCTTAGGGCCGGGAATTAGAACGGTCGCCTCGCGGGGGGCGAAAGTTGCGAAATTAAAGTTTCTTTCCACTTACTTCACTTTTTTACTGCCGTTTAAAAATTTATTCAATCCCGGGAAGGGATCCCACCCAAAACTTGTTTTCACCATGACGTAGCGGTTTTCAACGGTTAATAATCTGCCGGATTAAACGAAGTGGAAGATGAAAATTATAGTTTAAATAACAGACCTATGAAGTTCGCTCACTGTTTCGAGCCTTCTCTCATCGCAAAGATCCTGGGAACGGTAATGTGTGTTTTTTTTATCCTTCCACATTGGCCGTACATTTTCCGAAGACAACAGGTAACAAATACAGAAGGCTCGGAAATGTCCCTAAAGTGGAATATAAATTTATCACAACTTCCACCAAGTTTTATCACTGCGGTTGTTTTCTAAGCTGCATGCATTCATAAAAGTCCACCTGGAATAAATGTTGTAGCCAATAAACTCGAGGCGAATGTCGGATTTGCGCCAGTCCCCGGATAGAACAAACGGAAAATAAAACTCCTGGTGGTAATGTATCAGAGACGGCCTCGAATAAGAAGTTTTCAAGATCATAGCAGTTCCAAAGGTCCCCAGAGTTATTGCTTCCATTTATTTCCATCAACGGAAACAAGAGAGTACGTTTCTCTAGCTTAGCTAAATTTAAACAGATCGATTTCATTCACTGGACCAAATAAGTTAAATAGGAATTCAGAGTGCGTCTTTCGTCTATCAGTACGTTTCCTGCTCTATGAAAACGATGAAAAATTTACTCTAGCAAAAAAGTGTCATCGTTTGATGTCAGTGATTAAGTATAACCAAAATAATAAAAACGGACCTAGGATTTTTTTATTATTAACAATGGGTCTAAAATTTGCGACAATATTACTTTTCAAAACGTAAAAATTTTGATAGGAAAAAATGGTTGCATCAAAATTAACTCAGTGAAATAACGGGTATTTGGTACAGACATAAGGTGAATATATAGGTATAAGAATAAGGTGACAAGGCATATCCTTTTCGAAAAATAATGTTGTAATAATAATTATCAATCACCAATATATAATATTTTGAAACAGGTATTGTGGTCAATACGCGGAAATACTCAAACGATGGATCCTGCATGTAAATATTTTCTCCAACAAATATCTTTTCACTCCTAATGAGACTCTTAAAACAAACATTTGATTTCGAATTACGAGTATATAAAAAAGGTAAAATAATATTTTGAATATTTACGTATGTCTTATAATAAACACAAAGAAAACTCGTATTGCAACAAACGAAATCAATTCCAAAACCAATTATCTAGCAAGTTATCATTGTATTCATTCCGCCTGTAACGAACATATAATCTACAGTTACCAAGTATATATAATTCCCAAATGATAAAGTTTAAATTAAGAATCAAAGAATTGAAGAAGCTCCTCATTTTCTAGGATCCAATAGTCCTCAAAGCACATTGCTG
This sequence comes from Ladona fulva, assembly GCA_000376725.2. NCBI lineage: Eukaryota > Metazoa > Arthropoda > Insecta > Odonata > Libellulidae > Ladona > Ladona fulva. The sequence goes on along the minus strand of KZ308428.1, from coordinate 2,050,712 downwards.
TTGCAATCCTAACACGCTTCATAAAATCCTTGATAATATCTCTCAATTTCAAGAAAACAAAACAACAACATCCTTCCTCATTCCACTCGCCTGATCCTTTACTATCTACCTCTCTCGTCGCCTAAAATCCTCTCTTTCTTCTTTGCCCTCTCCATCTCCTTCGTTCCGTCTCAAGCACTTCCATCCTACACGTCGGAGGCAACAGTATCCCCTTTCTCCCTCTCCAAACCCTCACCTTAATCTATATTTGGCGGGACATGGAAACACATATCCGGAAGATTGGCGCCTTGAGTCGGTAGACCCGACGTCCCACGCAGAGGCGGGAGATTCATGAGGGAAAAAACCGTGTTGGAAGGTCACACCGAAGATAGAAGAGAGGGGTCAAAGATGGCGAAGAGAAGAAAGGGAGACATCTTCAGCTGGAAGAAGAGAAAGAAATGCGATTGGAGGGTTTCCTCTGAGCTCCAGCAATGCCTTTGTTTCAATACGAGCGGGGACAGCGGAAGCTGATGAGATTTTGATCATGAGTTAGCGTCCAGAACGTGTCTGATTCAGAAAGATGCTGTTATAAAAAATAAAATAAAATGCAATAAAAACGTTCATAAGTGGCCTTGTGTCGAATTTTATTGAGTTAGATATTATGGGAAAATAAAAGGTAAGCGAATATAAAATGATTGACTGGAAAGGATTTGGCTAATATCTATTCAAACTAAGTGTGGCGATAATGATTGTATCGCAATATATATCATTAACAAGGTATAAACCTGGGTCACAACAAAGGGACTGGTAAATTACGTGATCCTAGTACGCATTATGTGTGCTAATTACATAAATAATAAAAAAGTTAAAATTTATTCCGAAATTATTCTCCTGAAATCTCATCACGAAAGAAACTTTATTGACCATAATAAAACAACAAAACAAACGAACGGAAACATTTTTCATTCCGTCGAACATACAAGTGTGATAGTTGTAACATATAAATTTTTATAAAATTGGTGAAATTCAGTTAGCGAAAACTTCCCAAGTTAGAAAATTAGTCTCCATTTACCATTCTCCGTAAACAGGATAGGTTGTTGTTTACTTTCATTTATTATTTGCCCTAGAATTGAACCGATTGAATATTGATGCCCATGCAGTAAAATCACAAAAGGTTACCAAAACCTGCTGCAATAGAGGGAAGTCTGCCTTTGAACAGCTTTTTTTACTGTTTTTATTGCTAATTTTTTCCACTGGTCTTTTCCAAAACTAAAAAAATATTTGCTGCAGTGTTGCGCTACTTTTTAAGAGTAACTACCAGACTACAGATTTCCATTACATTCAATCCAGAATAATTAACTTTGCGAATTAAGTCATATATCACTCAGCCTTGTTTTTCGTGCTTCATCTCTTTGCCCTATTTATTTCTAGAACAAGGCCAGCTGAGGGAGCGAAGTAGGAGGTTGATGTATATTGCTTCATTGTGCAATTTTCTACGACGGGCTAAAGTAGAATGTTAGTCCATAATTCATAACTATATTTTACGATTTTTATGGTAAATTTACACTGAAGAGTTTAGCTCGTTTTCAGTTTTCACAATAATCCTATAGTTATACGCAAATGTCCTTTAGTTTGTTAACGTGTTATTTGGTCGATGATATTTACCCTTTTATACAATTAAGAATGAAAACGATGCTTATATTTATTAGATGTGATTTCGAATTTTTTTCCTGAATTATTTTAAATGCAGCCAAAAATCAATCATCTTAATCTTCCATTCTAGCTGTAATTGAACGATTTCACGTTTCAAAATTAAAGTTTCACGAATGTAACAAATATCAGATTTGGTAACAGTTTTCATATGAGATGTCGAACTCCCTGAATAGTCCTACATGTATCTTTTCATCTTAATTTTACTACTAAGGCAACAGGCATGATAAATTCATACAGGCACACTTCTTGAATGAAGTTCACTTAATACTTACGTAGGTCAATATTTCTTTAATCCGTTTGAATTAAATAGGAACAGGAACTTTTCAATAACTTTTTATTTTTACCATTTTATATCTAAACAAAAATTTATTATTAACTTAAAGATCTTTAAAGATAAAAATGTAAGATTTTTACCTCACCTCGAAAAAATGAATTGAATCTCGCCTTCGAAGTTCTTACTTGTCAGACTGTATGCTAGAACACAAAGAATTTTGGCGAAATAAGTCAGTATATCTCAGATAGATTCAGGACTATTCCTGGGGAATAAATCTTATTTAGTTTGCTACCGTGGATCAGCGTCGTCCAATATTACCTGTCATCTAGTCACAATTTCCAATCAATAGCTCTAGGTTTCCGAGCAATGGTTAGGCTGCCCTAGAAACGTCGCAGATGAGCCAATTTCTACGGAAACACATCTGATGAAGCGCTTTGCTGCTCATGAATCAAGAGAGACGGTTCACGTTCGAAGAATTTTCCGCAAATCCCTGGATGTGCATGCCCCTGCTCAGCAGACAAATTACAGTGTCGCGCTTGGATAAAATCACTACAATTCCTATATTTGAAGCCCTAAATAAGATATAGTGACTTTAAGAAAGTGAAACTACAAGTATTTATTTATTTAAAAAGGCTCCTTCAGTTCACTCAAGATTAAATACGATATATTAAAATTTATTTACTAGACGGGGTTGAGATACAAGAGCAATCAACAAAATTTCATGAGGAAAAAGTATGTTGTACTTCATGAAGCTGAGTTCATTTTCTGTAATAGCTGCCTTTACATTGATCAAATGGCTATTATTTCCTTTTGCTATAATTATGTTGTTTAATTTCACAAATATGAGCAAAGAAAAAAATAAACTTTTGGTTCAGCAAATGATCATCTTCATTTGCTTAATTGAAAAGGAATATAAAAAATTTAGGTTGGCCCGGTACAATATTATCAATTCTATAATAGGAACAGGGAAACCGAAAATGCACCCTTTTAATAATTACTTAAGAACACAAACAAGCATTCCATAACAGGAAATATCCGACTGATCGGGATTTGAACCCATGGCCTTGGTATTGAAGCACTAGTACAATAACCACTCAGCCACCACGGCCGGTACAAAGCGTAGAATGCCAAAACAAACACACATTCCAAGCTTTCAATGGCTGTCAGACGTTAAAATGCTACCTTGTCTCTTTTGTGTATGCGAAAGTTACGTATCGTGTACATTTTGTTGTACGTATAGGCACAAATATGCATTTTTATGCATAAATATCATCGTTTTCCACTGAGTTGAGCAATATACTTATAGAGATATAATAAATTTTAGCAGTTAAAATTTTAGAGCGGATTTTCCAAAACTGAGATAAAACTTTCTTACCTGTCCGAAACTAGATTTATTAAAGTTGACTTTTGGGAACGAAAGTTATTTTGTTCCAGTGAAAAACCTTTCAAACTTTTACAAAATTCGAGGAGCCCGACGGAAAGGAAAGCACGAGAATCATTCGAAGCATCCAGAAGCGAACGAAATAAACAGAATGAAACGCTGAACTCTATCTCAAGCCGGGATACGAGAGCTAGGAAACTTCACTAGTCCCAAGTGCTTTTCCTTGTCATGCACGCACCCCTTCTACTACAACCGATTTGCCCTCACCCTCCAAAAGCTCCTTTTTCCCTTATCTCAACCCCTTTTACTTGTCCCTTCTTTCTCTTTGCAAATTCCTCTATACATTTCATCTCCCCTTCGATCATTCCAGCTGGATAGTTTTCTCTCTCGGCTTTTGCCGGAGTAGACAGAGATATTGGTATGGGGAGATGGGGGATATAGGAGTGGGAACTTGAATAGATGTTACCCCTCCATTCTTTTCTGACGGAGTCATCCACGACGACTGCCCGAATTCATTGAACTTCCCATGGTCACCAAGAGATAAGAGATATCCAGGTCAATGCCTTTGGATTCTGAACCTCATACCCCGTTTCAACCTTCTGATACCCTTTTTATTTCTTACTCCATCTCTCCAACCCCATGGAATTCTTATCTTCTTAGTGTTCTACATCGTCCCACCGTGGATCTTTCGTCTCCATCTACATCTATAATTCTATAGCTCTGCCGATTTTTTCTAACATAACTGGTTTTCAAACATTTCGAAGATTCTGATATGCTCCAGACGACAAAAAATAGGTTTCATATGAAATTTGGTGACATTTTTAGGATATTTTGAACTTGAAATCCTCATCAAATACGCTATCTCCGGAATAAATGAGATTTGTTATTAAACTCGAGACTGTTGATATCCATACAGCCTCATTTTTTCTTTTAAGTGTATCTATCATTTGAAAACTATATAAATGGATGGAATTCAAAATAGTCTATGAGAAGCATAAGGAGCTCAAAGATTTCGAAACGCAGGCATTTACGTAAGGCCAGGAAGGAAAAAGACCAGTGTTAACGATTTAAACGATATTTTTTCAGAGAAATTTAAAAATTATCTAAACATATTTGCAAAATAACTATTATTTGGAATGAGTTTAAATGAGGATTCGAATTTCTGTTACGAATGGCAGAGATCATTCAAGTTTTTGTTATTTTTTTACATAAGCATCCATTTTATCATATGCGTCAATATTCTGGCAAAAGAAAAGGATAAAAAATAGATTGAAATGTTGATCTGTTTACCAGCTAATACGCGCCGTCCAAAAATAGGAGGCCGTAGAATGACAGAATTATGGCATAATATTATCTAAAATATCGTGATAGGGCGATACTTCATCTTCCTGAACCTTTGTGTTCTCTCGCCGTTGTAATGAATTTTATACTCTGAAATACTGCATCACTATTAGAAAATGCTCATTTGTGCAACTTGCTATAAAACTCCCACAGTCGTTGACAGTAACCTCACCCTCTGAAAGGAAGAACAAGCATGAAAAACTAGAAGGATCTTCCGCTAGGCGGGCGACTCCTTTAACCAATTGAGCAATCTTTCCAGAACATTCAGACATGCCGTTTCGGAAAATGTTGTAGCCAAGGGCGAGTGGTTCATTGAACTAAGCGGCATCGTTTACCGCCAATTTCCTCTTCGAGGAACCCACCTAACAAAGTGGAAAGACAACACAAAAAGCAGTCTTGGTCCTGCCAGTTTTCTCCCATGACGGGTTTTCCTTGAGAGTTTTTATGTGTACATGTTCTTGTGCGAAATCAACCTACATACTCATCTTAATGCAATTCCCTAATTCTAATCTGAAATTCTACTGGGTGCGATACAGGAGTATATTTCATACAGATCGTAATATAATATACCATTTAAAGTGAGTGAAAGATGTCTCTTAAAATCTCTTCAGTTAGTAATTAATATAAACGCTAAGTAAGCATAGCAACTGGCAGCAAGAGATGATAAGAACGTAACTTCTTTACCGAAAATATTTCCAAGTCCCCATCGCCTTGAAGAAAGACGGTTTTACATCTACATAAATACCCTGCAAGTCGACTTTCGGCATGCGGCAGTGGAGTACTATAAGGGGGTTTTAAACTAACCAAATATTTCCTATTGTTTATTAATATTGCAAAAACTCCAATGATCACCAATATTAATTAACAATTTAATTTGCAATATTTATTAACTCAACCAGCAGTGGCTAATTCGATTCTACCTATTGTTTACAATGGATAGAAGGAGAGGTTCCATCCTTTACAAATTGTAGCAGATGAAATGGAAGAAACTGATCTGTAACAGATACTGTCCATAAACAATCCGAGATTAAAACCTTGGTTAAGCAGCTTATTAATGCTCACGCTTAAGTTAGTCAACAGAATTCCTCGAAGAATTTCATAAAGTGCCCTTAATTGGAATCCACCTTCACCACAGGGGAAATGATTCTGAAGTTTCTCTTAATTAGTCACCATAGAAGACATGGCCAAGAACTTTCCCATATAGCAGACGCTTAGATTTCCTCGTAGGTTCCTTAGGAGTTGACGAAGCAGGAAAAATCTCGAGAAATGAGAAAAAGGAGACAAAGCCTCTGAAACTTATGTTGTGGATTCTTTCTTTGGAACAGAGGAAAACAACAGGGACTGTTGATAACAGCTTTCAGTAGGGGGGGAAATGTAATTCTTTCTCTTAACGAGTCCTAACAAAAAATCAATCACGGATATACTAGCAAAGAGCTTTAGAGTTAAGTTCTGAAGGTAATCCGATTGGAGTGGTAGGAAAGGGCTGCGTAGTTCATTTATCCCCAGTAAATACCAAGACGCTTCATTAAATTCCAACAGTGGTTCCCTAATTAGTAACGTTGTCTCAAATATACCATCAAGAGCCAGTTTCATTTTGAGGTTTCCACTTTCTTTCTCTCTCACTTCTTGAAAAGAGGTCTTACCTATTTTCCCCTTATTTTCAGTTAAAAATTTCTTTCGGTATAAATGCTCTCCTTAGACGTTTTTCTCTATTGAAATTGAGAAATGTACGCTTCAGTTAATTAACCTTTGTTTGGGATAAAAATTTCTTAACACAAGTTAAATAAAGTTTGCTTTTTTATTTCTTTAGTTTTGTGAGTATCTAATTCACGAACTCTCAGCATTCTACGTTCATTTCTTCATAGACAGAGCGGTATATAAACGAGAATGTATGAATCTCCATCAATGTTGATCGTGGTCTACCCTCAGGCAAATGTATATGATACACAAATAATGAAAAACTAAACCTTTTACAGAGAAATTCATATTTTATCTTCGTTGTTAAACGCTAAAACGCGAAACGTTACAAAATTCACGTTTTAAGTGAATGACATCGCTGAAGACAGAAATTTTGCAGAATTTTTGAAAGTGAAAATGTCAAAGGTAAATTTAAATTTAAGAGAGGAGTTTTTAGGTTGAAAAACTACTTCCTAATCGGAAGTTAGTACAGTCTGACAAATTATCACTTCGATAAAATGTTAAAGCTGACAATGAACAACAGTTAAAATAGTAACGAGAATAAAAAATCACGTGAATAAACATAGTAGAAAGCGTATTTTGATTCTCAAGAAGAATTGAGTGCTTAAAATTTTCCATCAATGAAGCTTCGAAAGTTAACAGCTAAGGAAATCATGCTTTTTCATTTTTATTGTCTCTGCTTAAAAGCATTGCAATTTTAAAATGTGATCTTATAAAACCTACGCTTCTCGTTTTGTTACAATAGTGATGAAAATATATCTTTGGTATACTCTTTGGAACAAACTACCCAAAAAAAGCACTTGTTGGACTATTTTAGAGATAAAAATGAGCCTCTAATTATTTGCATAATCTGCAAATGATATTTGGTTGGAAAGTTAACCTTTAGATAAATTTCGTCATTTATACCAAAAATAAACCACCAATATAGAGATAACTTGAATGAATGTGCTGTAAGTTGGTTTTACAATACTATTCCGTCTACACTGTGAACTACACAGACTATGTTTATTAAAAAGTTTACATTTTTCTATCCATGTAGCATTGAGGATCTTTCAGAAAATATTACAATTATAGTAGAACGAGAAAAGTACATATTAATCTACTATTTTAGAACTTAATGAAGAGTAAGATGAAACAATCTCAAACCGAGAGTCTACGAATACGACTAATCTCATTGCTTACGAGCCTTACGTAAGTTCAGTACTCTCAAAACTTTACAGAATATGCGGATAAAAGAATAAGAAATCAATCAAATAAAAGTTAAGAAATGAAGGGAGGGGAATTCACATTTCAAATTCTTAGGAGACAAAGAAAAGTGCATCGTTTTAATTTAAATAAACACTTTTGATTATGCAGATTATAGCAATTCCAAATTATTTCTTAAATTACTTGAAACTGAGATTAAAATTTTCAGGACGTGATTAAAGTTTAATGAATGTATTATAAGGCAAGGCAACTTCTCTTTTGGAACGGGCACAACTTTCTGTTTGCATCAAAATGTTGAAATTCATCAAGGACCTTACATAATGGAAGCCTACGAAGGAAGTCTAATCAATGTAATTCAAATCGCAAACGAAATTTTACTTGAGTAAGAAACTATAAGAAAACTGAATTATTGTCGACTCTTTCTTTCATAGCTTAAGAAATTTAGCAAAGGAATAAAAAATAATGTTCGAAAGGAAAAAGCTGCAAAAAAATAGAACAAGTACTTTGATTTAGTATTTCCTCCGAGCACCCATTCGTCAATTATTCTTTGACCCGAAATCAGACGATCACATCTCTATCCTCTCTTGCCACAGCCCTTCGAGATGTTAGGTTCAATGTAATAACGTCCTAGTAATTGAACAGCGATCGTTTTAATGAAGCAGGATTTCCCCTCCTCCGTGACTCACTGGAACAATGAAACAAGGAGCTTAACTTTAATAGGGTAAACAGCGTGGGTTTATTCTCGAGGTAAACACATATGCCCGATTACGATGAATTACCACTAATTGGTCTTAATGCAAGCAGATACTTGCATTGAAGAAAGTGAAGCACTGATTAAACGTGGAACAAAAGGCGACTGCATTTGCATACCTTGAGAGCTATAAAAATACTTTTTCCGTTCCTACTGCGGAAAATGAGACTCTACAATGGAAAAAATGTAAGTGTATGATTTCAGCTTCAAAATATAAGTAAGAAAAAGTAATTCACTATTCAACTATCTTCTGAGTAAATTTACTGCAATACTAGTTTTAAACTTTGCTACATTGGTGTGGAAGGAAAATTTCTCAGATAATGCCCATCATATCCTTTGAACTTCGTCAACATAGCTGAAAATTTAAAAGACGTAAACCTATACAATCTAATAATTTAGATAACTTTGTATTATTAAAATGGTATAAATTTTAATAAACTGATACATTCTATTAAGAAATGTTACCTTATCGTTTTATCGAAGAAAGAACTTCTAACTGCCATTCAAATGAAATGTGTAATTTTACAAACAAGGTTTATCCTAATGTAGCCCATGTCGTCAAGAAGAGAATCAGAAAGTAAACAGAAAATAGAGCCCCAATATCTTAGTTTTCCAGTAACATGTAATGTCTCTCTCCGCTATAATTGGGGGATTGTGTCGTAGCACTCTTGAGTGAGGTTCTCCTTTAAGAATGTCTCCGGATACCTTCCTTCCGACACGGATCGACGCTCGTGGTCCGAAAATCAGATTACTTAATCTGAGGTGAGATATGACAGAAAAGAGCAAGAAACGAGAAATCTCAGAACACAAACACTTGTGAAAATTAGATGTATCTTGTTTCTAAAAGTGCATACTGCTGAGTATATCTCACAGCACCGACCGGGTAAACGGTTTTCCGTAAAAAATTGGCGTTTTTCGTGTGTGTTGCCAAAAAGTGGAATCATATCTGTTAAGACCATACTCTCTGACCATATTATAATGTTCAACCGATTTAATCATTCAAATAAGTCTTCATTAAATTCATTGAGAATCCTTATGAATACATTATGTTTCAAGTTTGACCTGCATTATTTGTAAAAGATACAAAGTTAAAGCGCGAATGAATATGAAATACTAGTAGGGAAAATGGTAGAAAGTACCATTTTTCTTACCTAATCATGAAAGTAAATTACTCATTTAAGAGTAATTTAATTTATCGGTAAACTCTTTACTAGGTAAATAATAGTAAGGTCGATATACTGCATTCAAAGGGAAGTGTTAATATATTTCCTTAAGCTGTCATGAAAATGACAAAAACTATCTGTTATTTGCTTAGCGTTGATCATTCCAGTATCCTATTTTAGAATAAGCAAACTTGGATTGTTATAGAAGGGCATTAGATCAGAGGAAAAATCACTGTATTCTGCAAACGGTTGTAAATAAGATTGTTTAGTTTCATCATTGAATATTTATTGATCGATTATTATCAATTAAGATATTTATACGGGAGGTCGTTATTAAGAAATGTTTTCCTTTCAAGCTGATTCCAGACATATGCAATCACAAAGTTTTTGACTGCATTCCATGACATAAGTGTTCGCTGTCTTTCTTGGATAAAATATCTTATACCGTTAAAAGCTAACTCGATCATAATCCTTACTAATGTATTAGCAATTTTTCACAGCTATTTCTATGAAAACCCTGTGACCTCTACAGCAAATTAACACGCCAAAATTGCAAAACGTAATTATGTAAAAGTATGACATAAGTTTTGTGATACCAATATCAATAAATTTTGTAGGAAAATCAGGCTACGTCATTACAAAAACATGACTGAAAAGTGAGATGAGCCCGAGAGTATTTCGGGAGGGAATACCCAATGAGTGGAGGATGCGTTAAAGGAAACCTTCTCGTTAGCATTCAGAGCTCGTGATGCCAAAATGTATAAGCCAAGGGTCCAAGAATAGCCCTCCAATAAAGAATCGACTTTTCACACGGCAGATTTTCGGTATCAGGTGTGTGCTTGAGAGACCTCATTTGGCGCCGCACCGATCCAATCCACATCCACTTCCTCTCCCCTCCCCACTCGCCTCCGTTTCAATTTCCGGAGCATTCCCTTCTCAAGCGAAGCCCAAACGTCCCCAAAGTTCAAACATACCAATTCACTTATTCCCAAACGCACACACGCACACTCTTACGTCCACAAACGCACTCAGAGCGTCCCCCGATCCAAAAAATTCCCAAGAGATAGAGTCCCTCGCTGTATCATCCTGTCACCGTTCCTTTTATCGTCTTCTTTCACTTATTCATCCAACTCTCCCTTCATTTATACCACAATAGCATAAGCCTCTTCTCAGAATAGATAAGCACTCGACGGCGTGATTACAGAATTTTCCTGTGAGGGTGCAGTGACTTACTCCATTGATGTAGATGCCGGTGATGTAACAACTCACATGCGACATCACTTTTTAATGTAAATGGGCATTAAAGCGTTATAAATTCCGTATAAAAATGCCGTAGAAAAGTGAAAATATTGAGATTTAAAATTAAAATTGTTTGTGATTTTTTTTCATTTTAAGGAGAAACAATTAAATAAATTTCTCTACGAAAACAAAAAAGTTACATAAATGAGGATATCCATTAAAAATGACAAAAAAGTTAACGTATAAGTGATATTTCTTAGAGCAAATAAATTCATTAAACTGCAAAACCCAAAGGTCCTAAACGAAGGAATCAATTTTTGAATCAAAAGAGATCTTCAGATCCGAGCTCTTTCTGTGGCTACGTTTAAACATTTCTACTTTGAACAAAGTTTTGAAAACTATAATTCAATATAGAAATTTAATAGTACATTTGCCTCCAAAATACACACGTACAACAAGGACAAAATTGTCTACAGTCGGCGAAGTAGGATAGAGAGACAAATCATATTTTTGAGCTTATGGCTTTATCTATAAGGAAAAGGAACACGGCTGTTGTGAGACATCAGAGTTAGATAAAAGCTCAAAATAGCCGTTAGAAATAGAGAAGAATAACTGAGTATAAATAAGTTATTCTTCTCTCCCGAAGATGGCAACTTAGTTGTCGAAATACGTATCGAGAACAATACTTGCTAAGCGCGACCACGGAGAACCCCAATCCCCGCTGGTTGGAATTTTTCAACGGTTAGTTTGCTCGCAAACAACGGCTATTTGGAGGTTTTATCTAACTCTGTTAGCTTATGGCTGCTTTTGTAGCAAGTTTTAACGTACGTTAGCCACCCATACTTAAAAACAAAACATGGTAAAAATTGATTGCAATGCAAATATTTGATTTTAGTCAATTTTAATATTTCATACTTAATTTACGGCTATGATGATCCGTGAGAATTGTCACTGTTGGTCTTCCAGTCTTCCGCAAATAAACAGCTTTTCTGAGGGGTTTTTCCATTTCATTCACTGAGTTCCTTTAATTAATTTTAATAACTACAATGTATCCCTGTCTCGCTTTTACAAGACGCGAGAGAAGTATGTATAAAAATCCTTATTTTGCAATGCATTATTTCATTGAAATGGTCTAAATTTGGTCAACAATATAAATCGGTATGCTAAACAATGACAATTCTCCCAGAATATTAGGAGAGTTTTAGTAAATTTGCGAGAATTTTGGAAAATTTGAGCATTTACTTACTGCCACTGCAATCGTCAAATAAGAGAGATCCGAAGAAATTACCTGAAAAGAGAATACGGTGATTAGCTTCAAGATCAGGAGCAAGATAATTCGTGACATAGATAATAGAAATATTAAGTAACATGGTGCGCATGTATTGCATTAATCACTATCAAAGCTTGCTGCACATCCACAAGAAAGAGGAAGGACGATAAACCTATAACCGCCCGAAGATATGGATACGTCCAAATTATCGGTTAGTAAACATGCGCATCACTGCAAAAGTTTTACATTTGGAACTTTCTCCGATACTCTGGGCAAAAAGATCTCTTTCCAGTCCCTCCAAAAAGTTTCAAATGTTCGCATTGAAGAGAAAAACTCGTCGTAGCTCTAAGAGACACATAACACATATTAAGCCGTAGAAACAAGAGATAGTAAAAATATCAATCCAAGAGATAAATTCTCTAGAGAACTCCTAAATCTTTCCCAATTCCCTCATCCTCATGTCCTTCAAAATGTCGCCGACATCCTCCGCCCACACGATTGCCCACCTTTACACCATCCTTCTCGACGACGCTTCCCTCATCTCCCCTCCAACTAGAGCGAAAGAAAAGAAAATTCTCTCCCCAAACACTAGGCATCACATCGCGCCTTTTCCCTTCCCTTCTAGAAACCCTCCAAATCACCCAACTATTTCCCCTTTTCCGAAAGTTTACGCCGCGGCTAAGACCCCCGTTCGTCCTCAGAGCAATTCTCCTCCACCACCTGCCGCCACCGCTTCCTCCGTCTTATCTCCGCCAACTTGTTCCGCGTCGACTAACTCTCCTCCCCAGCCTCCCGCTCCTCCGCCTATTATTCCACTCCTTAGACGTCTCTTCGCCTCATATCCGTTTCTCCTTTTCCATAACTAGGAAAGACAGAGGCAGAAAACCCTCCGCATCTCACCCTTCCGTTTGTTCCCCGTGTGCTTTACGTCTCCAAATGTCTGCCATTTCTTCCCCTGGGCTTTCTCCTCGAATCACTCCAACTGCTCGTATCTCATATTCCACGTCCTTCATTGTCCTTACATCTCCCGCGACCCTTTCTCACTAACCCTTCCGACCTTTCTCTACCTCTTGCAGTCTCTCCTACGCTCTCACCTTCTGTCGTGCCATTCTACTCTATCGCTCCGCTATTAATCAAAACGCATCCTCCCATACCAACGCGCTTTCGGCTTATATTCCAAGGTTATTTATCTTCCAATATCCTCGAAGGCATCCCCTCTTCCTGTATTTTGCGGAGGGTGTTCGCCAGTTATTAGTATTCACGAATATTGCATGTTCTCCCATCGGAGTCATCACGTGTTGTGGGAAAGTTATCATGTTATCATCCCCCGCGTTTCCAAATGATAAGAGATGTATGTTTTTAAAAATTTCTTTCATGATTTGGCTCGCTTTCAAGCATATTCATCAGCTCTAACGAGCTTTCATGCAACAAATGAACCATTATCCCATCGAGTTCACATAGGTTCACGGTAAGCCACCCCTCGGCAAGGGCTGGAGGTTTTAAGCACAGAGCGATTAATTAATGTATATCGATTTATATCACTAACGAAATATTACCGTGAAAATATAGTTATTGCTCTTACAATTTTATCCTTTGTAGTACTGTTTATAAATATCGAATGCAATCAGCAATGAAATTGAATTTCAAATGATTTCCTTCCATGTCTGTTTCCTACATGAAGTTCATTATCGGATTGCACGAAATAACATTGCATCAAATCGTAAATATAACCTGCCCGAGCAGACTTTCTCAAACTAACCATCACAACCCGAACCTGGCGGAAGATGTTCAGCCAGAGGGGTGGTTTGACACTCAAACCTCCCATCATTACCTAAAATAATCCATGGAGAGGGAATGAGGCTTACTAAGCAAATGAGAAGTGAGGTAGTTTACCCTTGGGTTTCTTATTGAGCCATAATCCTATAGGTGGTAAAACCCTAAGTGCATAAATAACGTAGATACCATGTTTCAACAGCATTCGATGAGGAGTAAACAGAATGAATGCTGTTAGTCAGCATTTTCCATACCTCAATAGCTTTCATAATATAAACGCCATGAATACGAGTAAGACTGGCAAAAGTAAATGGAGGTTTTTTTCTATCTATAGTGTATATTTCTACTCTATAGTAACAACAAATGAACTGAAATGCTTAATCGAGCTATTGTGGCAGCCAAACAATCTGGTAGTGTATAACATCCTACCATTGAATAATTCCCATCTCATATACAAAGACGAACTTTAATTTTCCTTTCACCATAGTGCATTGATAGATCGATGTTTATAGCCTTAATTAGCTTGGTTTGCAAATATCTATTTATTTATTTGTAATTACGTTGCAATTTGGCCGTCTGGCCAGGTGGCAACTTTTGCGATGATGGATTAATTGAATGTTAGATTTTTTTGATGCATTTCGATTTCACACACATTTAATAATGATTACACAGATATAAAATTATTGTGTCGTTCTCTTTTCTCATACGTTTGCATTCCTTTCCAAGAATGCCTTGGCATTTCCCAAGATTTCAACTTGTTTTTCACTTCCTTTCGCTACATTAAATCCTTTCATCTCCCAAAAAACCCTTAGGCAAGTTATCTTTGTAAATTAAGGTTCAAGGGTCAAATCGGAGATTTTCTGTCGAAATGAGTTCCATTTAAGGAGAAGTATATATTACTTGGCGTAAATGTAAATTTTCCACTAAAAAGTTGAACGAAAGTAAAAGTGGAAAAGAAAGTATAAAGTTCAACGAAAGTTGAATTTTTTTACTCTCATACTATTTAAGTGGATACATATTGGAATTTCAAATGTTTCAAATATTGCAAATGTCAGGATGATTCAATATTTCCAGAAAAAGGTAAATAGGGCATTCATTAAACGCTAAATTATTATTAATTATTTTATGGTGATTCAGAGATTACACTAAACACTGACCAAGTCTGACATCGGTTTCAGCCTCCATGCTTTTATACAGATATACATTAACTCATGGAGTCATGAAATAAGCAATCGTTATCCTTGAGTCTCACACACACGTCTCAGTTAAATGGAATAAGAAGAAATAAACACGTAATATTGTGAATATTATAAAAATAACACTACTAATAAACCTCATTGTGCTCTACCTTCAGACAGCTATGAACCTAATGGAATTGAAGTATTAACTTTCCCATGAACTGGTTATATCCCAAGATGTGGTATTAACATGTTTTGGCCTTGTAAACTCGTCTCCGCATGCCGAAATATATGTCAAAATCTTCATCAAAACACAACATCATTTAGCAGTTTAGGAAGACCGCAGCAAACAGATTGACAGGATGAGAATCTCTGCTGAAGAGTAGGGGCAAAAAGCCACAGGGTGAGGCAGCGAGGCGATTAATTCTGCCCCTCGATATCTTGGACACATGGGCCTAACGGGCTATTTTCTTTGATTATTCTCTTTATCTTTTGGTAGGTCGTGTTTGACCACACTCCTTACATTTGTGAGGTCTGCGACTGTGCTTGTTAGATGCCCAATTACTCGCATATCACGGTAGCAACATCCTTCAAAAATTCTTTCCACAAACTTTGACTATTCCCTAAGGCTTTTTTTCCAACCCTTCCCAACCCAAGTCTGGAAACCCAAAGCCTCGATGAGATTTCTTCGAAAACAGGCGAGTAAGTCTCTCCCATAGCACCAATTTGTATGAGGCATCAACGTGGAAGGCCTTACTCCACCTGAACGGTTCTGCTATTTTCCGTCACCTGTTACCTCAAATGCCTATTTCATTCGTTGCGTTATGCTCAGAATTTCCTTTTGCTGCCGTAATGGTCTGACAAAACAAGACGAGGAGCACCACAAAAGAAGAATTCCCAAATCGCTCTGATCGCGTTTTCAAAGCCACTTCCTATTATATTTCGTTGAAATACCCAGAATTTAATGAAACGGAACATTAACATCAGAGTGACTACCTTTTATCTAGGAAACCCTATTCTTTCATAAATATATTTTGAAAATAAATACTTACTGTTTATTAAGCAAAGTATACGATGGTACTGGATTTGGTTCTAGGATTTGGCGAATATTGACTGGCTCGGAAGAGTAATTTAGCTTTCGTAAATTTTTCGTAAAACCGCCAAGGTTGTATCAGTAACGCTCGGAGTTTTCTCACAAATATGGTTTAAAAATTAGCAGGATTTTTTCATTTCAGAAAACCTCATTCCCATGTACAGTATTTCTATTTTCTTCGAATCATCTGATTTTCTTTACTTCATCTGAATCATAGCCAGACGATTGATATAGAGGGAAATCTAGAAAAAAATTCAGAGAATGGTCTTGCCTCTTTCTGCCGTCGAAGTATTTCTTATTTACTCCCAATAATTAACTCAAATTACAGTTGACTGTTTGTGAAATTTAGCCTACAAAGTCACAGTACAACGAAGTCACCTATGAAACGGATAAACTATGGAGAAACTAAGCTGGTGAAGTCCTTGCTCAACTGATATTCAAGCAGAAAATGACTTAACTTGCTAATCCTCAACTTTAAACACCACAGAGCTAAGAGGAAACGCGCTATTTCACCGGCAAAGGCAATCGCGTTTGCCCAAACAGTTCGGTCGGCCGTATCTATGTGGTCCCGATTACCTGATTAGGCTGCGTGACCGTCCCCTCAGTAAACAAAAACTGACGCATTTGCTCCGGTGATGAATTCCCAACAAATCCTAAATTAGAGAATTTACGAGGGCGCCTTAAGGGTTCCGTGGCATAAAAAGAGATTACCTTGCTTCAACTAAACTTCGTATTGATTAGTTAGTATATGTTTATAACTACATATACCTACATACATCTCCGTAAATTCATTTCATTTTTATATCTTGCATCTATCAATAACTTTTGTATCCAATAATGCTTTATTACGACTTCTAGCATGAATATTAGTTCGAAGAAAAATTTGTAGATATTATGTCATTTTCAATATCATTTTGCCAACGTAATGAGTAATTTTTAATAAATGAGTGTTGGGAGACACTGCTTGTTTCTCATTCATCATGCCTATTCAAACTTAGAATATAAAGGGATCATTATTAAGAGATTCTTATGAGAGTGGAGCAAGTAGTAAAATACCTGCAGCGAATATACAGCATGTTTAACCTCAATATGTATAATTTTGTATATGAAATTTGTGCTCAAATTTCGTCATCTTTTTCTCCCCTTTCTTCAACTGCTGAAGTAGGATTAGGGTTAGCAAGAGTAATTTTTGTTTTAATTAATTTTTTTCAACATTTGAATTTCCCAATGAATAGATGAATAAACCCTAAAATTATACATAAACTCTAAACATTTCATAATAATTAAACCTAATAAACAGCTTTGAGTCTGAGCGTCTAACACATACAGCTGTTTATCGAATTATGAACCGCTCCACTTGAACTCGTCACATGAACTTTTTTATTACTCCTTTTCAGCCTTTTGATGCAAATTCAATTTCGGGACACGAACCGAGAAAAATTGAGATGATACAATGGGAAAATGGGGTATGAGATACAAGCTTTTCGTGATACGAGCTGGAACAAATCAACTTCGAAAGTCGAGGTAACACTGTTCAATTCAGTTAAATCGAAAAACTGAAATTTTTTTAGGGAAAGGATGAGGTCTTTACTTTACTCACTTCATATTTTATTACTCTGCACATAAAGGTGTGCAACTTAAAACCCAAGGATAAACATGTGAAATAGGGACATGACTGAGATACGAATCCAGGTCTCTCATTTCCGGGCATGTATTCTAGCCATTGAACCATAACGCGGCAAGATAGTTCAGTGATTAGAATACAACGGAAAGTGGTAGACCTGGGTTCGAGTCCTAGTCCTGCCGCTATTTTCACGACTGTTTATACTTGGGTTGTAATTCTTTATTGAGGTCGAGAAACTGAGTAACTGAATAGGCGAAAAAATATTTTATGACCTAATGATTATATGTACTTCATAATTTCTACAGATACAACTATTCTTATTTTCCCTTCAAATTAATGCTTCAGTTTCTCTGACATATTTTGATATCAAAGTTGATATATTCATAATTCATAAATCCTATGACGAAACGCTTTCTCAGATCGTTACGAAATGGTAATTAACACGTTTTCCGACCATAAAACAGGCGATTACTAATCTTAAGAGCTTCCCTCCACCGCAAATGGAAACAGAAACACGATCCGTTTGATTTATCGAGGAATTGGATTTAATGATTTCTTATGTACGTTTCGATCTATTTTATAATGCTCAACGATGAACTCCAGTCCTGTCGCAAGAAAGCATCTTTCCATTCAAAGTAAAACAGATTTGATTTGCGACCCGATAATTCCGCATGCAAATAATCTACGATATCCATGATTTAGTGTTATGGGTTGCTGCATAAATCGCTTCTCTCGGCAATTCCCTTTACAGCTACGCAATGAATCCGAAGATAACGATGTCTTCGAACTAATCAGAGCCCTTCTAAGAAACCACCTCACATCCGACATGCCATAAAAAAACGCACGGAACCAAGGAAACGAACGGAACGGGATCCACGGTTGGGACCCGGCAATAAATTCGTTTGCACGCACGCAAAAAAATGGAAGGATCCCGGAGTGACGAACGTTCCGGCGGAAAATCCAAACATGCCGTGTTGCAGACTCCGCGTTCCCATCTTCTCATTAAACCCCTTCCAAGCAGCCCACACCACGAATTCCCACTCACCGATTCTTCGTTCCCTCCATTTCCGTGCAAACCGTCATTCCTTACCATTGGTTCCACGGTATAATTTCCTCCCGTCCTCCTCCTTTATCAAGCGGGACGTGCGCTTCCCCCTTTTTATCTGCCTCCCCCGCTGCTTTTTCGCTCCGTCCCAACGCCAACTTGCGGCATTTCCTTTATCTATACCCAACACGGGGCGCCCTTCCATTGCCCCGATGAGCCCTGTTTCTCGCATGAGGAGCTGCGAGGGTGGTAATGGGAAAGGGGAGAGAGTGACGCGGAGAAATGAAGTGAAATTGAGAGAGAGGAATATCTTAAATGGCGATTCGGGAGCTAATAAACTACACACTCGGAGAAACATTTAATTAAATCCTTTGCGCGTATTTAATTACGGAAACAACTGGGATACTGGAGGGATGAAATTTACTGGTGTTCGTTGCATCTAAAAGGCGCGGAATATATCCAAAAGGTTATCAATATCATCATTAAAGATGCAGGATTTTGTTGAATATGCAAATCATAAATTTACCGTGAACTGATATACATTTATAACCAGCGTTTGGATTTATAAAATATGCGATAACGTGTCGCGAATTAGAACAGCAGATATGGAAGAAATGTTATTTAATTTGTGAAATTTCCATAATAAGTAACGTTCGACTATAAATATTACGATCCGACGTCTAGTGCGTCATTGAATACACTATTCATGAGGCATTATCCACCTAGATTTGCGTCGATAGAGTCGCACATTTGCATATCATTTGCATTATATCTCCAAGGGGATATTTCAGTTCGGGCGTCATCCGTTGATTTTCCGACTACTGAGCGACATAATAAAATCATTTTTAATTCGATTTGCCTTTATTTGTTATGACAATATTTTGGGCAGAGTTGTATGCAAATATAAGTGGGAATGAGCCGGTGGATAATCGAGGAAATCTCCCAATAAAATTTAAAACTCTGATTATGTCGGGGCTTGCAATACGACGTATATGAATGCTCGTACTTTCAAAAGTATATTCTTATGAATAATTAGTCTTATGATATAAATTTATTCTTATTAAAAAACTTGTAACACTGAATTATTTTCGGCCAAAAAAATAGTAAACAAGGATCTTGTGACTTAGCTTCATATCATTCGTAGCTTCTGCGGAAATATTTTTAGGTATTAGACACTTAAAGGTGGGACCGAATGAGCCAGATTTTGCCAAATTAAGGTTGGGGAGGGTCGTCTGGGAGTTTTTGAGACATATTGCTGAGAAATCCCTTTCACTCTGCGGAATATTACCAGACCAGAACAAATTAGCGATCGGCCCCCTGACATATGGAGGTAAGGTAAACCGTAACTTATTAGTCAGCATGGGAGAGATTGAAACTTTTTATGAGCTGCGGAGACTCTAAGTAATAAACGACGGAATTGGAACATCGCGGGCGTTAGAGCGTGTTTTGTCACGAGGCGTTTAATTCGTAGGGAGAAATTCCTGATTCTTCAAAAGCCGCGGAGTTGATTCATAAGCTTTTGCAATTTGCATACTACGGCCTTCCTCCTGTGTTATGGAGATTATGAGAATAGAGGGAAATTGATGTATTAAAGTCATATAGCTGGGGAATGCGATGTTCGTCTGGAGGATTTCCTGCTACGAAACTGATGGAAAACGAGCAGTATTGTGTCGTTCTCCCAAGAATAAATGGGAGAGAGAGACTCGGGGGGAGGATTTAGAGAGGAATATTCAAACTATAGGCAGCAATGTGCATGATTTCAGTAGTTCTCCATTGTTATGCAAGGTTTATGCTATTAGGATAATATGCTCCAGATTTCCATTCGGATCTCCCGACCCACGTCAGATCTCGAAACTGAATGCTACGAGAAATCATGGGTAAAATAATCTGTTTGTCGGAAGAACTGCAAGCATTAAATTTGGCCTACATTTGAGGCCAAATACAGCAGAATGAACAAAATAATCTTGTGTTCCTGCCAAAGCAGGATATTCCATATGAAGACCATGGGAATGACGTATAGGAAAATGCGATATTTAAGTATCCTACGAGTTGTCACGATCGATTGTTCTCGTATTTTGATAATTGGTAACACTTCTGCACCATTGAGAATCACGCTCAACTTGCACGTTTTGCGTCATTCTCTGTTCTCAAACCTTAAAAGCTCAATGGTTTTTCCTTAATAGTTTACCACCATGCCTGAAAGACTGATCTCAAAGTTCTTTCGCAAGATGAGACTCCAACCATTTTGCATGCATTCTTTCGAAAATGAACATCCATCTAAAGGAAGTAGCAGACGGAATTAGGCAAAAATAAATGAAAAATAAAGCACTTGTAGAAGAAAGTTATCGTGCCACAGCGACTGAAAGGGATAAAATGGATGAATTTTATGTCAAGAGAATCTTCCCTAGGCCGAACAGACTGAATTACGAGTCAGACTTTTTCATGTCCGCCTCTCCTTGGGAATATATCTTACAGTGTGCAAAACTACCTATCACCCTTTCCCTTGTTCTTTCCAGAATCATTTCAACTTATTCTAACAGTAACGTTTCTAATCAAATGGTCGTTTAGATAGCTCGAATAATAATCGGTGATTTCGTTTAACCTTTCCTTTTTATTTCAGAAAAAAGCTAGCGGATCAGATAATAAAATAGCTACATTGTGGATAAAATTTAGAGAAAAGCTGGCGTGAAGATAAACAATAATCTTACTTAAGTATGAGTAATATATTTTACTCTAAGCTTACTTTCTTAAGCAATAGAGTCAAGTAATTCCTTCTTGAAACATATCTAAGCGTCTCTAAGTTGTTTTATATAGCAATCTGGATTTCACTGATATTTGAGATGACGTATTTTATTATTTACTGAAGGCTCATTTCCAGGTAAATTTTTTGGAGACAAGCATAAAAGCAAGTATAAAGGACAATTTCTAAAATATCTGAGCTAATTTAAATATTCTCAGCTGAGCATTTATATCAAAATGTCTTTTACATACATGAAGGCTTTGTTAGAAAATAAACATGTTACAAATTAGGCAGGAAATATAGTTTTATTCACCAACGATGAACCCATGAGAATCTCCAGCATATGGGGCGAGGAACTGAGCTCGTTTGCAAAAGGCTTTGTTTTAGAGAGAACTGAAATCGAGGGGAAGATAAGAAAAGAAAGAGGTTAAGGGGGGATTTATGGCCGCTCTGGGTTCTATCGCTCCTTCTTCACAGGGGTTCTCGCCAGACAATAACGACGAATAAATCTTTCGGAAGGGCCTCAAAATATTCCCTTAAATTGAGGAAAATATTAGACTGTTTTCAAGATAGTCTATTTGCAATCATTTCTATACATTTAAAATATTTACCGGGAGCAAGTTTCGCGATGACTTTGAATGATGGGTAGAATCCATATCTCTAAGCTATAAATTGAAAAGTCTAACTTTCTACGAAAAATGAAAAAATCCCGGAAATAATTAGAACTTTTCGCCGAAATTTACTTCTAAAAATGCGTACTATATTTGATTTATATCTGCTTTTAAATTTATATTAATTGCCATGTTTCAGCGTTTAACGTCTTTCTTTTTGCTGATTACCTTAAGTTTGCACAATAATGATAAGTTACTATGCAGTTGGAAGTTATTTACGCTAGAAAAAACATTATTGTACGTAATCTTTACGAATAATTTAGGAATACATGAAATTATATAAATACAATAACGGTAACATATAATTCTTTACTCGAGAAAGAAATATAATCGTACGTAATCTTTACGATTAGTTTAGGTATATATTGAAATCATATAAATTCTTTTTGCTCAAAATATTTTTAGGATAATCAGCCCATTAATTTAAAATATATTAATGCCTTATTATACGAGTATACTGTTAGAATCGACCTTTAAGGAACACTATTTTTGCTGTACTATTTGCAAAATTAGAAAAAATAAAATGTCTAAGAACATTTAGTTCGAATATAAGCAGAAGAGCAGGCTTCCTTTTCCAAATTTCGTCGCAGAAGACTCAATCCCACGAAGATAAACACAAAGATAAACAAACGGCAATACATTCGAAACTCTCACAACTAATCCCCCATGCTTCTTTGAAGCCAACCTTTTCTGATTAAAAATTCCATCGTCACAACAAAGCCTTGCAAAGAAATCGTGAATAACTCTTATCCAAGTTTGGAGCATAAAGCAGACGCCGTAAAAAATGAATGACGACGAGCGACATGTAGGTCAGGGGTCATTTCTCTTCGGCGTAACATCTTATCGAATTACTCCGTGTAAAATCGTTCCCGTCATATTAATGAACGCTTCCTCCCTTTCGACGTGATAAAATAAAAATGGAAAGAGGGATTCCGACGCGAGTCTCCCACTACTCCTCGGCTCTCTTGATTCCTTCGCCTCAATTTCTCTCCTCCCGCTGTTATACGTTAATTTCCCAGGATTCCGTCCTGTCCTCTCCTTCGTACTCTCACTCCATCTTCCCACCCAACCTACATCCCTCGTCTCTTCCTCATCAGGGATCGAGGCATGTTCATTTCATTTTTAACTCTCCTCATTCCGGTTTCATTCTCATGCATAACCACCAAGCTCTGCTCCACGATAGGGGGAAATGTGAAGAAGAGATGAAAAAATAAGGAAGTTGAGGGACCCTCTCCTAACCATATTTTTTACACCCTTTCGTATTATGACGATCGCCGGGGAGACTTCCATCACCATGACAGTGGAGCACGGGTCACGTTTTGAGCTCCTTGCTCCACCTCTCCTCTCCCTTCCAATCATTCCTCGAATCCTCTTGGCCTTTTTGCCCTCGCTAACTTCCTCTCACGATCGCAAGAAGACGCGTGCTCCTTCTAAGAAAGGGGCTCCTCTCGGCTGCTTTTTTTTGATACGGCCCACGTTCATTTACATGCACACGGAACGCCTAATTTGAGGCAGAGGTATGTTTTTGAGATCATTTCAGAAAACACGTTTCCGCATTTCCTTCATTATATGCTCCCACGTAAAGTTGCTTTTACAGCGCTGAGATGTTGTAAAGCAGAATTTAATGATAAAATCAGTTTTCCTCGCAGATATACGTGTTTTAAAACTTTTGGAAAACCTCAACCAAGCCCTGATTCAACTATTTCCGGTCAAATTCAGAACTTCTGATTGATATGTATGTACGCCAAACTGAGGATAGAGTTCATCATTTTGAATAGCCCTAGCATAACTAAAGCATTCGGTAAATCTACAAAATGAATAAGAGGAGGAGGAAGACTTTCATGGCTCCCTTCAGGAACGGAAGCATTTCAAAAGGATCTTCAAGAAAGCAATCAAGAATGGATTAGAACAAGGAGGCTCGCTTTAGAAGAAGAAGATCTCCTCATATTTTACTTAAACGCAAATGTTTAAGTTTGGTATCACAGACGAGACTGAAAAATCAAAATATAACGCACGTGTGAATACTACCCAATTAAATCGATTTCATCATGCTCTACTTCGTATAAAGCCATAACTCAGAAGAGAAAAAAGGTTGTTACTTGAAATAGTACCAACATTTTGAGGATTTTCTATTTTTTGAAGAATATAAATCTTTATCTATCGATCACATCAGCCTGCACGGCAATACCTGGCAATTACGATGCGTTTGAAGTTTTCAGAATTCCTTTCATGAATTACATTATTTTACCTTTGGTTGACTAAGCAATTGAGTATCTCATAACTAAGGTTTTTTCAAAACGTATATAAGATATTGAAAAAAAAGCGTACGGGACTGAAGAATAATTACATATGTGAGTAAACCATTCCTTTTCTCCATACAGGAGAAGAAAATTAACACGAATACAACGAGAAAATGCTCTAAGAGACTTAACGATACTCATTAAGAATTGATGCAGGTATTTTTCTCTCCTCAGCTATTCTTCTGATTAAGGGGAACGCTTCAGCCACTTTCCATCTCGCTCTATCCATACTCTCTTCTTCTACTTCACACTTTTTACTCTCGAGGCGTGTCTCACACTCAACAATCCGGCAAAAATCTCATCTCCAATTCTCGAGGAGTTTTTATATCTGCCCTCCCTTCTTACCTCTCTTATCTACTCAACTCGCTATCCTTCCCTCTTCATTGCCTTCCACGCGGAAGGTCTTCCGTAATTCCCCTCACGTCAGAGATAGGGCAATTCAATCATTGCGAAACTCTGCAAAGTATCTCGCGCTGAAAAATGAAGGGTTGTTTCCATTGGAATTCATGTCCACTTGAATTTTAACCCCTCTTCCCCTTTTTCTTTGCCCTGATTACGCAAACCTCGGAGCCGTTTTCTGGCCAATATATTCCATTCCTCTGCATTGTGCTATGCAAACTAACGCACTGCTTATCCGACTTAATGGAAGTGGAATGGAAGACTGCTGAGCGAAAAAGGCGGTCAAATTGAAGCAGCAAAGACTCTACCAAGAGATCCCATTTTGACTTCTGATGGTGCACTCTCAAGTATCACTTTTTATTTATCAACGTAGTAAGATCTCATGGACATTTCAAATTGCAATCATGGTAATGTGAATGCAAATGAGAAAGAAAAACTCTATTATATGAAAAAATCTAGAATACGTATATACGTAAGTCGCGAATGCTTTCCTATTTCCTTGGTAACGGAATATCCAACGACTGCAAAACACACACTTTTACGTAAATCTAAAGAAGAGATGGAAAGATGGAAACCAAATTTTCGTTTGTTGATTTCGTGAATCACAATAGATGTAAATGCGACCCCTCCCATTAACCCCATCCATGATTTTGGTTTCATAAAAAGTGTTAGATTTTAGCTCAATTATAAGGAACTCCATTATACCCTTACAATTTAATAATAAATTTGTATTGATGGTGCAAATTCTGCGACTTTCCAAGGTAGAAGAAAAGCTACTTATGAGTTACATTTAGTTTTAAATACCACTCTACTTTATGAAACGAATCAGCAAAATGGAAGTAAATAACAGAATTCAATGCAGCAAAAATCTAAGCGGCTCTCTCTATTAAAGGTATAATTCGTGTGATTCATAACCAATTCCTTTGGGAAGATTATATCAAGAAGAGTATGAACTTTTCAATTTGTTTCAACCTCGCTGCTTTACTACACTTTCATTGGGAACAATGTAATTAAGGAACTTAATTGCAACTTCTAAGTAATGAAAATAATTTTATAACAAGTCTATTTCAAGAAAATGTATACCTTTTCTTTGTATTGTATATAATTTGTACTTTTTACAACTGTGAAAAACATTTTAAGAAAATGGGCTGAAATACCTTGTGAGAAACTAGAATTAATGAAACTTAAATGGAAAATTTAAGTAGTACTTGCATTGCTAAACAAATGAAAAGCCCAGAATGGATGAGTATAATACATTAAATACGCATATTATTCATCTTATCAAGTATGTGACAAATGGTTGAAAAATAAAAAATGGAAAGTGCTTAAAATTTAGTTTTTTATTATATTCCTTCAAATTTATGTGTCTTAAAAGTTCACATTCCAACACTTTTCAATATCTTCGCTGGTTCATCAAGTACAGCTTTTATTCCGCTCCGAGATTGAGGAGAAAGGGTAATTTTCCCTACCAAGTGTTTCGCTGATGCTAGTGGAAGTATCTAAACGTGTAATGACACGAAGTTGAGCACAGGATTCACGTCAAACAAGACTGATAGGCTTAAGAACTAAAAGCAAACCCCACTCTCGCAATTTCACTTTGAGCTGGAAACGAAAACAAAGTCGGGAAAGAAAAGTCTCTACCGTGCGGTCTAAAATCTATGCTAATATTCTTTCAAAAGTGGGCTAACGTCATGTTAAGTAATATTTTTCGCGTAATTTCAAACTTCTACCCGCGAGGTGGTGGCGTCACTTTTAAAGGAGTAATTATTCATCAAAGAACACCAGCCTCATCAGCATTTTGTCGTCGCATTCTCTCGTTACCTCATCCGCCTCTCTTTCCAACCCCATCTCCTCGCCCTTGTACACGGCACATTATTATCTCTCATCGATACTTTCTCCAGCTCGATCCCTTTAGTCCTCTCTCTACTGCGTAATACGTCATCTCCACCGCCAAGAAAACCCCTCGGGAAGTCCCTTCCATACAATGACAACCCCACTTCAGAAGTTCCCTGCCTTAAAACCCCCTGAGGATGTCCCCTAAATATCCGCGCACCACTTCCTTCCCCGAAGCATTCCGCTTGGGTGGCTCCTTTTTTAACTGTCTTCCACTATCCGTGCTCTACCCATAAACCCAACATGAGGTCCCTTCACGTATTGCTCTCCATTCGCCAGCACGATTCTTCTGTGGCTAACATCCTAGTTTCCTTTTCCTTTCACTGTATTTAACGTCCTGTAATGGACAATTTCCCCCTCCTTGGGATCCCGATATTTTTCTTTCTCAATTTCAAAATCCTGTTCTTACTTCTTTTGGTGAAAATTGTGCTTCGGGATAGTGTTATCGATCCAGTCCCTTGATCGGAGCTTAATGGAGCAAACATTGCGAATGTTTTCAACGGAGATATCCCGGATCCAATTTTTTTTGTTTCAGTTACTTACTCCTACCCGCCTTAGCTCCCGTATAAACGAAGCTTCATACATTCGTTTCTGCCTTGTTTTATGCTGATATAGTATTTGAGTCGAAAAAATTATATATTAAATCAATTAATTTTTTGTGATTGTTGTATGGTTACATATTCAAACTCTTCCTCCAGAAATCTCTTATAAAACGAAAAGTTCTCTTTTTTCAACAAAGATACGTAAATCTCAATTACCTTTTAATGGCTCAGATGCCAGTTAAATAAATCGAAGGGTTCAATTTAATCACTCCTTGCTTACTCCAATTTATATCCTTCCTCTAAAATGTATCAAAATATAAATACTCAAAACTGCTTTGTTTGAGAGTTGCAATTACGTTTGAAATGCGAACTTTTACAAAAATTCACCTCCTTCTCGAGGATTATAAAATAACTCAAAATAAAGGAATGACGATAAAATCCCGTGAAGATTTATATTTAGAAAATAGAAATTTTTTACAATCTGACGAATTTTTAAAAATAATTAAGGGGGATTCTCAAGAAAACAGAAAATACGATATCTACTGTGCCACAATATATGTACGTTATGTACACGCGTAGATTCATGGATTCGCTTGGAAGTCAAGGGGGTCCTTCATTTAATATAATTGGGAGATATACAACTATTACTTTCTTCCTGCCATCTTGTAGTGTAACCAAAAAGCTCCAGCGAAGCATTTGATTCTACTAAATATTTTATCTCAAATTTATACACAAATCATGGTTTTTACTCTTTTTTTTCCTCAAGAAAATCCTTTATCTCGATCAGAACGATGTTAAATCGTCATATAAGAGTCGTAGACAATGAAAAACGTTGCTTAAGAGTTGTTATTGATCGTTCACGAGAAGTCCGATTTTTTGGGAAACCAGAAGCATATCCTTCTGTCTACATTTACGGTTGGTGTCGAGAAACCGATTTATAAACAATTCGTTACTTCTCAGAGTAAGTTAATGAGAAAAGTCTCCCTCTTCACGTGTCTTGGGGCCTTTTTTCTCGATAACTCACCGCGACCAATTTTTGTGCCTTCCCTGCCCATTGTTCTTCAGCTCACGCTTTCATTCCGAAAGCATCCAACCCTCCCACTCCCACACTCCCCCACTGCTCCTCCTTCTCTACAACTCTTCCAGCTCCCTCGACCTCCACTCCCTTTTTTATATCACTCGCAAAACCACGCTCCTTCCACTCAGCTTTGTCCTATTCTTCCTTTCTCCTATTATATCCATTTTTATTTCTTCCTTTCTTTCTTCCCACCAGCAAAGATCCTCCATTGCATTAAGATTTTCCTTTTTCACGGCTTCCTTGCTCCTTCGTAACTTTTTTTATATTATATCGGATTGTTCATCGCACGGTAAATGTTACAACCAGGTTCCACGAAGTGATGTCTGGGAAAGTCGAGTATGTATTGCTGGGCGAAGGACTGCTGGTCGTAGGACTTTTTGATCGTAGGACTTTTTGTCGTAGACATTTTGTCAACTACTTGAAAATTTGCTACTTGTAAATGGGCAACTGAAAATCGGCACAGTATGTATGTATTTATGTNGTCGGATGTAGGCCTCTCCATGCGCTTTCCAATTCTCTCTATTCTGAGCCTCTCGTTACCATGTTACCCCTAACTACTGAATGATGTCTCTGTTCCATCGGTTCCCTGGTCTTCTTCTTGGTCTCTTCACACCTCTTGGTAACCAGTTCAGAACTGCTGATGTCCATCGGCTGTCGTTTCTCCTCGTAACATGGCCTGCCCACATCCATTTCAGTGATCTTACCTTATCTATGATGTCTGTCACTCCTGTCATCTTCCTAACCCAGGTGTACGTTTCCTGTCTCTTCTTGTGATTCCAAGCATACATCGTCCCATACTTCTTTGTGTAGGTTGAAGTCGCTGGGTTGTTGCTGCATTGAACACCCAAGTCTCACTTCTATAAGTCAAGACTGGTAGAATGCATTGGTTGAAGACCTTTCTAGACCATTGGCATATTCGACCTCAGAATATGGTTGTTCCTTCCGAAAGCACTCCATCCTAGTTTCATTCTTCGATTCACTTACTTAATCCAGTTTTTCTCTCCTGTTGTAACCAGTTGCCCCAGGTAAGTGTACTCTGAACAAACGTCAGGGGGTACCTCTTATAATAGGATTGGTACTTGTGCTGCAAAAGAATTATACATTACCTTAATTTTCGATAATTTTATCCTGATTCCTATGTTCTGCCCCGCCGCGTTCAGTTCTTGAAGTCTTGATGCTAGATCTTCACTATTGATTGTGAAGAGTACTATATCATCTGCGAAACGCAGATGATTGATGTACTCTCCATTGATACGTAGGCCTTTTTCCTCCAAGTCTAAATTTTTAAAAACTTCTTCCAATACGGATGTAAGAAGAATTGGCGAAAGGCAGTCGCCTTGTCTCACTCCCTTCTCAATCTGGAATTCCTCTGTTTCTTCATGCAGCAATACAGAGGCCGTTGTATCCTTGTAGATGTTGCGTAAAAGTTGGATGTACTTAGCATCTATTCCTTGTTTTCCCAGTGCTTCCAGAGTGGAGGAGATACTTACCAAGTCAAAGGCCTGGGCATATTCCACGAAGCAGAGTACTAGTGGCATCTCGTATTCGTTCATTCTGCTGATAATTTCTTGTAGCGTGTGGATGTGGTCCATAGTGCCGAATCTCTTGCGAGATCCAGCTCCTAGGGACGTGTGCAGACGTCCAGCTATTACTCTCATGAACGTTTTGTAAATAATAGGAAGGAGACTGATGGGGCGGTAGTTCTTCAAATCTTCCTTGCGTCCTTTCTTGTGCAAAAAAAAACAATCTTTGCATGGTTCCATTCCTTCGGAATTCTCCCTTGTCTAAGGCAATTAGTGAATAACTGCGCTAGGGCAGGAGAAATTTCTGTAACACCAAGTTTAAGATATTCTGCTAGAACTCCATCCGCTCCTACTGCCTTTCCATTCTTCATCTTCGTGGTGGCCTCTCTTACTTCTTCTGGGAGAATAGAGGGGGAATTTTCTGAGTTTTGTGTTTCTTCTTGGTTTTACTCTTCAACAATTTCTGACTTTTTGTATAAGTTGGTGAATTGTTCTGTTATTTTCCTCAGTATTGATTGTCTATTGGAAGTTGTTGTGCCATCTTCTTTCTGGACGATCAAGATTTGTTACTTTCGCATTGCTAGGCGTTGTTTGACTCTCTTCATACTCTTGTTGTTCTCTTCTTGCAAAATTCTTTCGTTAAAATCCCTCACGTCTTCCTTCATTGCCACTCTGATAGAATTGCATAGTTCGGCATATTCGATATTTTCCTTTGGCAAGTCTGAGTGTTTCAGTTGCTTTCGTTGTTTAATCATTTTCCTGGTTCTGTCGATGAACTTCTTATCTTTTTCTATTTTTGATGTGCTTGCTACTTCTTCTGCCGCTTCCTTCACGACTTCCATGACTTTAGCTTCCAGTTCTCCTTCTTGAAGTGCTGAAAACCTATTTCTAAGTTCCAGCTGGAACTCTTTCTAATTTTCTTCTGATTTTGTTATACCTCCTGTTTCCTGCTTGAGACCAACTTCTTTCGCTCCATTCTGACGTTAATCTTCAATCTGCCTCTAACTATCCTATAGTCACTTCCGGTGTTGAAGTTGTTTAGTACTTCACAATTAGTAACTGTGTAGAGTTTGTTAACCAATATGTAGTCTCTCTCGTTTTTTACTCCATTAGAACCTCTCCAAGTCCACTTCCTTGTAGGATTCATCTTGAAAGATGCGTTTTTTCTGTACATATTGGTGCACTCTGCAAACTCTACCAGGCGGTGACCTCGTTCATTTCGCAGGCCTAGTCCATGTTTTCCTGTGACAGCATCATCTGCTTCCTGCTTACCTACACGAGCGTTAAAACCGCCCATGATGATTTTATAATAGCGATCTTCCTTGTCATGTTCCAAGCCGAGAGCCTGTTAGAAATTTTCAATTTCCTCTTCGCTGCTTTCTGCTTTTGGTGCATAAACTTGGATGATCTGAACAGAATAACGCTTATTTATCCTGAGGATGAGCTTACATATTCTCTCAGATACACTTTCTATTTCTCCACATTATTTTTCCTATTTTTTTTTTAATGAAGAAGCCAACTCCTCCAAGTTTTCCATCCTTTTTCCCTATAATAGAATATATGCTCTTCCTTGAGCGTAACCAGATGACATCCCATTTTATCTTCTATGCTTCATTGAGTAGTTCCAGGAGTCGATCTTCACTTTTCAAGTTTCGGCAGTTATTTCTTTTCTTCATGTTGGGCCTCTGTAATGCCACCACCTCCCGGACATCCGAATGGGTGGTGCTTTTACGTCCGGATAAATTTCCATTACAGAAGCTCATCATGATAAATTGTAATNCATCCTCTCGGATGATACAGTTTATTATTTCTTTTCACGATCCTTTTCTTACTTTTCTACCTTGTTTCTCGAAGAATAACAGAGGCCATTCCCACCAGACCAACAATTTCACGCAAATCCTGCAGATTAAGTTTACCGTAATTTTTGAAAATATATATTTCTATTTATATAGACTGCTAGGGTAATCATTCTACTTTGATAAAATTGAAGACTGTAAAATAACGTAAAACGTGATATTCTTGTCATGGTCTTCGTTTAAATTCTCTTGTTAAAATTCTCACTCTTTTAAAAGTTGATTGTAAGCATAAAATATTTCATATTTTCCTCACCTTCTCATTTTCGTCTACTTCAACTGAATTGCTTTATCATGCCTTATTTCACGCATTCTGTCTTTCTGTTGCTCCATTGTACCTTGGCGAGAAAAATTGTTTTAAAAAGATGCACGCTGTCCACTGCTTTAATTAGTACGTCTGGGATAGAGTACCCTTGAAGTAAAAATCTGGAACATTTCCCCACTTTGTATCTTATGACTTTTTAGCTGGAAAATTTTGCCTTCGCAGTCTCGAATCTTTAACCAGAAAGAAGGTAAAGCTTAGAAGGTTCCTTCAACCGCATATAATCAGTACGTCTGAAATTTCATGTGATGATGATAATTAAATCGTTTAATGTAATAAAAGGAAAGATTATCTAACACTTCTACACTTTTTAGTTTTTTACAGATAACCTCAAAAATTAATTACAAAAATTACGCTGTAACTGAGAATAATTTCAGTATATATATGTTCAATATATGAATAAGTACAAATATTTCAGAAAATTCTCCTATTGAAACAGAGTCACTGATAATCCCGTACTGAAATCGTGTTAACTCCAATATTCATTAAATAACATGAGATTTTGATAGAACATTTTATTATATTAAAATATATTATGAACTCGATATTTCCTTAAATTAGCTAATCTATCAAGACTAGCATGAAAAAAAACCTTCTCGACCTCTGACTTTTTACCGCAAATACTGACAACTTTTGTAACAAATCTTTAAACTATTTGATTTTAACTACCTCAAGTGCAATTTTTATTTAAATCCTAAAATTCGACTATTTACTTTCATTAGGTCTCTAAAACATCCATCCGCTATATAGTAAATGTGAGGGACATAATAATGGATGAACATGTTCTATGCAGGAAAAACCCTTTTAAGCAGGAAAAACCCTCTGAGCCAGGATAAATACCTGGGATCTTGGCGTTGGTAGGCCAGTGCTCTAACCATTCCGTTATCGAGGTTGGCTATAAATAATCGATAAACATTTATACAATTAATACATAAGTATACTTTTTTTCAAATTTAGCAACGTACGGTGTTTCTAAATTAAGATGTAAGCCTGAAGTAACTAGGCAAAATAAAGACCCGTCTTCCCATCTGAGCTACATGTCAGGACTATTAAGAAGGAGGGTAGTTTGCGGGTG
Organism: Ladona fulva; assembly: GCA_000376725.2. Classification (NCBI taxonomy): domain Eukaryota; kingdom Metazoa; phylum Arthropoda; class Insecta; order Odonata; family Libellulidae; genus Ladona; species Ladona fulva. The sequence continues at coordinate 2,017,588 of KZ308428.1, read as the reverse complement.
TACTTTCCTTCCACATCCGCGATATGGCCGCAATTCGGAGGTTTGGCTTTCATTATCAAGGCGAGATAATACTATAGAGGGCGTTACTTGGATCAACCACCGCGGTAGGATGCAAGGGATTAAGGCAGATGGGATTAAAGGCAAGCAGTTATCTCCCTAGAGTGAAAACGTAAAGAGATATCAAACGGCGGAAATGTCCCGTCAGGATGAGTTAAATGCGGTGATTATACGTGAAATGTATGTACACAACTGTAGAAGGAGCCATTCTCAGAGCTACACTGTCTGGGGTAAAAAGGTTGGGTCCCTTGTGAATTGATCATTCCTCTCCGAAATAATGGTCAGATTAAGTTTTGAAGAGGGTCTAAGGGAACGCGATAACGATAAGGTATTATTTATGAAAACTAACCTCAAGTGGAGAACGAATAGGGAATATGCATGAAAGCACGTATCATAAACATAAAGCTCATAGTTACATATAAATATTATTCCGGAGGTTCTCTGATACATTTAGAATGCTCGGCTTATGAGAAAATTCGAAATGGATCGGTGTTTGAAAGTAGTTCATTTGGTTGAATCAATGAAATTTTTTTCTCGTTACAGCCAGATATTTTTTGATAAAAAATATAAAAGAGTTGGAACATTTTTGTTAAATATTCTAGATTCCGAGAAAATTGTATACAAATTTATGTTAAAATCCCAAAACTAGAGAGTAATTGGTTCAAATAGTCCAATTTTATAATTACAAGAAAGTTACAAGTCTAGATGTAAATAAGTTCTAGGAAAATAGATATAAAAACATATGCAGGGATAGTAATGACATCAACTACGACTGAACAGGAGATAAAGTCTCAATGTTAGCTCTAAAACGACCTTATAGATTAATTATCCGATTTTTTCTACCTTATATGTGCCATGAGCACATTAAATATGTCCTTGGATTATGAAATTCCGGTTTTGTCTTCGTTTTAGGTCTCCGTTAGGAAGTGGAGGTTGATTACTGAAATATTTTCTACACAATACTTGCGCTCAGGATCCACATGTATCAGCTCAATTTCTTAAACATAGACAAGTTCTTCCAAATTCTAAGGGAAGTTTTAAGCACATCAAAATTGGTAAAATAAAGGGTATAAGTTTTATATTTCCTGTTTTCAATACTGCGACAGTACACATGCGTTACGCTTCATAGTCCCATTCCAGTTTAAATAACCGTGCACAACAGAAACCAAATATAGCGATAAAAATATCAAATCAAGTAGAGCGATATCAGCTCCTCGACCTTAAAGAAATGTCAATGGGGTTTCGACGAAGAAGAACGCTATTACGATGTTCTGTTTTGAATAAGAATGTCAAATCTTTGAATTTAAAAGAAAAAACAAGGAAGACCTCATACAATTTTCGGTACTGAAAAATCTACCTCAGCTTTTGGTGCGCTCATTTCCAAGATCTTAATATTCTTAAACTCCAACACGACAAAACAGAATTGGCCAACGTTTCGCAACGACCTGTAAAGGAAAATAAAAGCACTCTCACTTAGGAGCAAGAGACAATGGATAAAAATAGGATGTCGAGTGGGGACCAGGGAAACGTAATGGAACTGTCATTATGGGACGCCTGCTCCGCTAGAGAAAGGTAGGAGTTTCTTCACGCGGAAAACCTTCGTCTGTTCGGCCATATATACCATCCTCTCGGATGATACAGTTTATTATTTCTTTTCACGATCCTTTTCTTACTTTTCTACCTTGCTTCTCGAAGAATAACAGAGGCCATTCCCACTATTCGAATCTCTTCCATAATCCCGGACTTACTCCACCTTCTTTACGGTGCAGGGCTCGCTCCAGTTTCACGAAGGGGTTTTCTCGCAATTCGCGAGACGTCCTCATCCTCTAACCCCTCCTTTATAATCTCCCTTCCAGAAACAACTACCGCCGTTCTCCACATCTCCACTCGCCTGTGAGAACTAGAGCTACGGCAACGGAAACCGGAGGAGTTTTTAAGCGCTCTAAAACCACCCACCTCTTCCCATTATAAGGGAACTCCTCTTGTACCTTCCCCTCTTTAACTCCTTTTTGGGCTTAACCTGCCCATCTAACTGCATCCGACCCTGAGAAACAGTGAGGATCGAAATTGTCCTCGTCCTACATTAAGTGTATCCAGAGTGTTCCTTTGTTTCGTCGTGTGTTCCATTTCGGTGTCTCCTTGAGGTATTTCCCGAAATCCTGATTCCAGAGAGTAGCTATTAGTGTTTTCTTTGTTGTCCTTAAACTGAATGGAGGAGAAAGGTCATGCGGGATGACTACCTTGTAGGGAATAATACAGAACTTTCCCTTCTAGATTGATCGAAAGCTGTATGGCTGAAATATGGTAAGGATTATTTATCTTTCATGTATTACAGTCATTCAAATTAAGCTAACCTTGTACCATCAACTGGTTTCTTCCTCATTATTATCTCTGTTTATTATTCCTTCCCATGTAAAAATGTCAGTTGTTTTCATCCCACAGTGAATTAATGTATCATCATTTGCTCTTGAAAGCCCGATGAAAACTGAAAAAAATAAAAGTCATGGCTCCAAGAAAATTGAAGATGGCACGAAAATAGCCTTTTATAAGGCTCTGTAGAAATTGCAGTTAAAAGATCTTCCAAGTTATCGAATGGTGCATCACCGTCACTGCATATAACTTTCCTGTGTTCTGTTTATAGGTACTGGCTATGTCTCGTCTCTTTCCTTCATTGCAGATATTTCATTGTAATTTGAAATAATGCGCCATAATATTCCAATATCATATTTTTGTAATCCAGTTTCTTCAACAGAAGTGATTCATGCCGAATACGATCGTAACTTCACTGATTATATTCGCTTTTAAACATTTTTCTTCCCAAAGCATCTTCCCCTCCGTCCCTTTCATATAAACTTTCAAATAACCCGCACTTTTCATTCGCTCTTCATCTTCCAGCGCCATTTTCCTGCTTCTTTCCTTCACTTTTCGGCTTTGTATCCCTCTGTTCTGCAATTGTTCTTTTCCTCCTCTTTCCTACCAATCTCCATCTCTTCCTCATTCATCTTCCGCTCTTCCATTTTTCATTTATTCATATCAACCTGCGCATTAATTTTTCTCTCTCGACAAATGGATCGAAATCACTCTCAGTTCATATTCTCCCTCGGAAAATAAAAGAAACTGCTCCATCTTGTCAGCATTAACGACAGCCAAGGTAAGAGTAAAGAAATGTTTCTGAATTGTCTCTCGAGCAATAATGAAGAGGTAAAATACCCTGCTATTCTTTAAAGGGACGCTCTGGTAGAAAGCCACGTAGCAGCATAAATTATTTTCTTAGAGAAGTTAACCAAAGAATTTTTGTAAATGACTACTTACGAACGTTTAACGAATGAATGTACACTATGAGAAAACTTATTTTATTGATAAGGTGAAACACCTCAAGGTGAGTCGTTGAATAGTAAATCATTTTTTAATACAATCATCAACTACGTATTGGAAAGTCTTCAAAATTATTTTAAAATTATAGCTGTTAAAAATGCAGAAATCCAGGCCATAGCCATATTATGCACATCTGTTATCTAATCAGATTTTATTACAATTTACATTCGGCTTCTGAATGCACGGTTGAATTAAAGCCTTTAAAGCGATCAGTTTTGAAGACTACACCAAAATTTAACATTTATCACATTATATACTCTCTTTTTCCATTTTGTTTTCATATATTAGTGGAAACAAAGAGTGTTATAAATGATATATTTTTATATAGTTTGGCTAATTGTTTTATTTTATATATTGCGTACTAGCATTCGTAATCCCAGTTTAGTCTGATTTATTTGCATTACTGTAAATTGTTTTAAGCTGAAAATTACAACCAATTGGCTTAATTTTTTTAAATCTTGAATACACAAATTAATAATTTAACAAATAATTCCCAGTAACATATGTTAGTGGTGTATCTAATGCATATAAAACTCACTTACGTAGTGACCGTTATCTGATTTTCTTAAAATCATTTACATCTCAGAGTTATCATCGAATTACGATTGTGGATGGAACTGTGATTGTAATATAACTAAATATATAGGTTGAAGATATATAGAAAAACACTTTTACGCTATACCACAAAAGATGACCTGATGATGACCCAACGGGTTGAAACCATGGTTGTGTAATAAAAACCTTTTGTGGTATAGCTTTGAAGTGTTTTTCTATATATCTTCATGGTGGAAGACTACCACGAAGTCGACGCCAAGTTACTGGATTCAAATATATAGGTCTTATAATATTTTACTGACTAAGAAGATTCAATGTGACGTAAAGATATTCGGGATACATATTAAAACGGTTTCAACAGAATTTCCTTGAAGGAAAAGCTGATTTACCTCAAATTCATAGTAATCGAATTTTTGCATTACATTTTATCTGAATCATATACCATGTCTTACTATGTTTACTTAAAGTTGACTTTAAATGACGATCAGTTTAGGGCCAGAATTACATTGGTTTGTTAGAATTAAAGTGAAGATTATACTTAATATCCATACTAATCCTTCATATGGGTGCTGCCACCTGGCTAGAAGGCCAAATTGCAGTGTAAATGAAAATAAATAAATATATTATAAGGAATCAACTTAAATCTTCACTTTAACTCTAAGAAACCAGTGTAATACCAGGCTTTTTAATGAAGATTAGTTTCAGTACACTTCAAGTTCGCATTAAATAGCCGGATATAGTATCGCACACCAAATAGAGAATTATGTTGCGTGTAGTAGGAAGTGAGATGCAAATTTGAAAATTGGATACATATGCACTAAAGATTTTCAGTATCAATATGATTTAAGAATGCGATAGGAAACCTCGAGAAAGAAATTATAAATTAAACTAAAAGTTACGTGAGAGTACATTTATCACTCATTTCTGGAAAAAAACGTTGATCAATAGCAAAATAGTAATGAGAAGATAACTCATCTACGCAGGGACTGAAATATTAGTTTGAAAGTCTTTTCGTTAAAATTAGTTGAAGATCAATACGGTTCAAAATGCTATGCATTTCGGAATACAACAAAGTTATTTTTAGATATGATGCTACAATTTTCGATGTTCAATTCACAAATCATAACATAGCAGGCAAATAATAATCGAAAAACATATTTCTTATGAGGATAACTATCGAGAGCTTAATTCTCTTAAAATCACTTTTATCGATCTTGAAATATTCCCCCCTTAAGATATTTTAGTATACGAGAAATCTAATCCAACGCACATTTAAGATGTCTAAAAGGCCCTTTAAATGCGTTATGAGACTATGACAACCATTCGCAAATTCAATTGCTTATTCATAGCATACAAAACTCTTGGGGCCCTTTATTACAGCCTTCTCATGGCCTCAGGCTTCAATTTCCACTACTCTCCCAAGAGTAATCCTCAATGATGGAATTTTAATATTTCCTTGGAATTAGGTCGTCAAAAACGGAAAGGAACTGCGAAGAAATCCCGCCTTCACCTCCGCATTCTGCTTATTTACAGCCTGAATTAATCTCCTGCTGCGCTGAATGAAAAATTAAGACGCTGGACAAAATGCAGAGGTATACCACCCGCCGCACGATACAGCCCTTCTGGTTGCATAAGCATAGGGATGAGAGCCTTTTGAAGCACTTAAAACCGGGGGAGTGAAAGTGAACCTGAATAACAGCCGGTCTTATTAATCTCTTACATTCCCCTTTATCCACCCGCTTTATTAGCAATAACAAGATATGAGCGTCTGCGACGAGTTTATAGGAAAATAAGGGCATAAAAACGACGGAAGAAAAATTCGGATATCTTGGACGAGCATCGAACGAAGCTACTCATATTACGCTCGCTTTCAACGCATTCCCGCGAGAGTACATAAGAAGCCGGATGAACTGAGGCAGGAGGAGGGAGATATAGGGAAAAAGTGAGGTTATAGTCGGTGAATGTGAAGGAGAAAGGGAAGCGGAAGTTGGGCTTAGAGAGATTTGGAGGATTGTCTGTGATGAGGGAGGGAGAGAGGATGTATGCGAACGGGGGAGTGATTGGCCGGAAGCTGCAGGAGGAGATAAACAGGGATAATCCCAGGGGAATGCTGTTATAGGAGAGGAGAAAGACGCAAAAGAGAGAGCGTAGAAAAAAGGGTTCAGCTAATGTTCCCTGGAAAAGGGTTTCAAAAAGCTCAGCTCCCTGTGAATAGAATAACGCTCTTTAGAGGAATTAAAAGAAGAAAAAAGGCAAGCGGGAATGAAATAGGAGGATATAAAATTAGATTGGGATTGCATCAGAATATTTTCCATGGGTAATTTTCACCTCAGCATTCTCGAATCCCATGTATTTCAGATTATACATTCGAGCCTCAATTTTTCATAGAAAACTTTCGAAGATGAAGTAGCCATAACGGATTAGGTCAGAAAATAGGGCTGTTGTGTACAATTAAGACATTTAAAAAATGCCGATATAAAGAAATTATGCGACTATCTGTAAGATTTCCCCTGACTAGCTATCCTCGTTCTATCATTCAACTAAGTTCAATAATGCAAGGGAACAAAATTCCAAAAATTACGTAAAAGCATCGCTAATTGGTGGTTTTGTCGTTTTATCCATTGCGTTGTCGCTATATCGTCAATAGTATCTTTGGATGAACTAAGCTCAATGAATGAAGGATGGTCATTGGTATACTCGTAAATTGAAATAATTTTGCACTCAATTATATTTTTCGGGATACATAATTTTTATAAAACGATTATGCATCATCCACATTCAATTATGAATATTTGAAGATATTNAGGGAAATTGCTTTGATATATGAATGCCTTGGATTACGAGCATATCTCCGGAACAAATTATGCTCTCAATCCAAGGTTTGATTGGAATTTCAATCTTCTACAACTTAGTAGTTTTTAATGCTTAGCATCAACATCAGGTGCATGAAAACAAGAAACAGTCGCATATAAGGTGGTAGGAAGGGAAGGTGTTAAACAGGATGAATGGAAGGAGTTTGAACAGTAGAAGTATTGGGGAAGAGTAAAGGTTCTCCTTGTTAATTGTTGGTATGAGACAATTTATATAAGGTAGATTATGTATTATGTATAAATTAACTTTTTCGTGTTTACTTTTTATAATACTTTTATTTATCATTTATCTTTAATGGTACTTTCTTTTTTATTTCTGCATAGGATTGAGGAAGGTACGTATGGCATTGTTTATCGTGCCAGAGACAAGAGAACGGATGAAATTGTAGCCTTGAAAAGACTGAAAATGGAGAAGGAGAAGGAAGGTTTTCCTATTACTTCTCTTCGAGAAATCAACACATTGCTAAAGGTACCTTTATTTATTTTTATATGTGTAAATGAAGCAGAGAAATAATTCAGTATGTTTTTTTGCCAGCTTGATTAATGAATTGGTTCCCAGTGCAAACATTATAACATTTCCATTGCAAAATTTGACTGAGTTTTGTGATTGATTTTAGGGCCAATAAAGGCTACGTTGACAGATTATTCTTTGGGGAGTGAATTGTAGATTTTGGTTGTGTGTATAAAAGTGTACCTATGTTTGTGTGTGTATATGTATATACGAGTAAAAGTTGCTTGCAAACTGCAAGCTTTACGGTGATAGATTTATCCAATTCTCTTTTTTTCACAGTTTTCATTTCAGGAAGTGCCGAAAATCGAATTCCGACATTTACATGCCCTAGCATTGAACAATGAAACAATTCGGAAGTAGACTTTCTAAAATAGTCACATAGTCACAAACACTTTTTATATGCCAAGTACTGTATAGAGATATATTAAAAAGCTGCATCATGTATTTTGAACGTGTGAAATTTGAACCATCCTAGCTTCAAACCCACGATTTATGGTAGTTGTCCAATTAGTATTATGATTCAGATGCTCCTCCATTATATATCCCTAAGGGTTTAAGGCAATGTGATATCAGGAAGTAGCTAAAATTATGTACTGAGCTTCATGTAAAATTAAATTTTTATTATTTATATTTAACCTGCCCACGCATCGAACTATGGACCAACATGATGGTCGTAAACCTTGAGTATGGAATATAGTCACGAATGTTATTCACATATCAAATAAAAGCTATCTGGCTTCTCGGATGTTGGCCAAATAATTAGTAAAAAAGCTGCCAAATGTAAATTGAGTAGACGAAATTAGAAGTCCTTGCAAACAACCTAAGGTAACTCAGGAGATATATACTCAAAATGCAGAATTTCTATAGAACATAATCTATAGTTAATTCTAAACAGAAGAAGAAAGCAGAAGTTCTCTTCTATGGAGTCTAGTTGTTTCTTCATGTACTTCCTTTTAGTTTGCCTAATAGTCTTTGCTACCTCTTTTCTAATCTTGTTGAAAAGCTGTTGACTTTCTGGGAAATTCTTACTGTTACACTCCTGGAATGCTTGTCTGCGCTTTTCCAGTGCCTTTTTGCAATTCGAGTCCCACCAAGAGTGTTTTGAGTTATTCTTCAGTGGGATGAGTTCCTGTGCTTTTTGTATGATTTTTGTATGGAACTCTTCCCATGTGTTTGCCTGTTCTTTCTCCCACTATTCCTTGATGTTGGATTCTTGAATCTTATTCGTATTAAATTTCTGTATGTATGTTTTCTTCTGGTGGATTCTCCTTGGGGTGAATTTAATTTTGATTCGTGTTAGGTAATGGTCAAAATCGATATTTGCGCCTCTGTGGACTTGGACGTTGTGAACCTTTCTTTGTACAGGGTATGAGATTGCCACATGGTCTATCTGGAATTCTCTGATCTGTTGTGTAGGTGATCTCCATGTCTTCTGTTTTCGTGGGGATTGTCTGAGGGGTGTTGACATGATCTTCAGGTTGTTCTGTTGGCATAGCTCAATGAGCATTGTGCCGTTTTTGTTTTTGAATTTGTGTGCGGGAAATTTGACTACAGTTTTCCGGTGGATTTTTTCCCTGCCAATTTGTGCATTAAAATCGCCTAGTAAAATTTTGATTTCATTCTTTGGAGCCTTGGCCATCACCTTCTCAAGTGTTGCCCAGAATGTTTCTGCTGATTTGGGGTCTTTTTTGTTATCCCCGTTGGTGGGGGCGTGTATGTTAAAAATGGTATATTTTTTGTTGGTACACTATATGCGCATCTGTCAAGATATGACTATTATCGAATTTTTAAATATGTGCCCCTGGATTTAGTTAATTTATTGCGAGGTTAATGCTCAACGCAGTTGAACAATATTTACACTGAAATAAAGGTTATTTTATATTTTATTACTGGAATTTTTTGTTTGATGGCAACGAAGGACTAAATTTATCGTGAAGAAATATTTAAACCAAGGTACCAAAAAACGGTACTTTTTGCGAATCTCGGCTTTTTCATGCTGAATAAAAATCAATTACACGGAAACTGCACAACTTTCGGCATCACAATCATCATCATCCTGAGACACAAGTGGGATTTCAGCTTTTTCAAATTTTCGAATATTTATTTCGAATAAATATATTTTTGTTAATCGGCGTAAAAGTTTGAAATCTATCTTGTCCTAGGGATTTTATGTTAGGAAATGTTGATTGCACAGAGACATTCTTAGTATTATTAATAACATTTTGTATGATCCGAAAATTTTGTATTTAGGCATATTCTAGATTTTAGATAAATTAAATAAAGCGACATTGCCAAGCGTTCTTCAGTTGCCTTCGCCACAGCTTATGTGTCTCCTCGACTTTTCTTGCTCCTATTTCCGAACTCTTTTACTTCGCCGAATTATTCTTATTTTGTTTAAGAAATAAAATATAAATGCTTAGCTCATACGGTTCTCAAGCAATGCTCTTCACCGTTCTTTCGCTCACTCCGACACACGATGCAGTGTTGGTTGTTACTAGATTTAAATCTACATCTTCCTCTCCTGACTTCATTGCTTGAAAGAAGTTTCTTATGTTGAGAATAATTTCTTTCTCGCACTTCCTTAGATACGTAGTTTCACTTCGTCTTTCCTACCATCCGAGTTTTCATTGGATGGCGATGGAGAGGAATTCAGCGACTTCTACCTTACAATGTTGCTTTTTACTAAGTGCATTTTCTATTGCGCTTCACACAGGTGGAATCCTACACGCTTACTTCTCCAAAAGACGCAGATTTTAAAAGAGATTATAAAAGAACTGAAGACTTTCCTTCTAATACTACAGATGGCAACTTAGTTTTGAGTTATTTCTATAGCTTTCATGAAAAAGGTGTACTGAAGGTTATCCAATTCCGCGAAAACGGTAGGGCGCCGGGTTAAACCCAGGATCTCCCGCATACACCAAAATATTCAGGTACCATTCTTATCGTCAAACTGATTTCGCGGAATTAGAAGTCGTTACCCTTTGGTATGCTCTTGCAGTAGCCAGAGGCACAGATTTAGGAGCGTTTCAATGAAAAACTTTTATATACAGCCATGCTCCTTTTTCCATCTTCAATTCTGCAGTCACCGTGATGAGCNTATTTCCCTGGAATTAGGTCGTCAAAAACGGAAAGGAACTGCGAAGAAATACCGCCTTCACCTCCGCATTCTGCTTATTTACAGCCTGAATTAATCTCCTGCTGCGCTGAATGAAAAATTAAGACGCTGGACAAAATGCAGAGGTATACCACCCGCCGCACGATACAGCCCTTCTGGTTGCATAAGCATAGGGATGAGAGCCTTTTGAAGCACTTAAAACCGGGGGAGTGAAAGTGAACCTGAATAACAGCCGGTCTTATTAATCTCTTACATTCCCCTTTATCCACCCGCTTTATTAGCAATAACAAGATATGAGCGTCTGCGACGAGTTTATAGGAAAATAAGGGCATAAAAACGACGGAAGAAAAATTCGGATATCTTGGACGAGCATCGAACGAAGCTACTCATATTACGCTCGCTTTCTACGCATTCCCGCGAGAGTACATAAGAAGCCGGATGAACTGAGGCAGGAGGAGGGAGATATAGGGAAAAAGTGAGGTTATAGTCGGTGAATGTGAAGGAGAAAGGGAAGCGGAAGTTGGGCTTAGAGAGATTTGGAGGATTGTCTGTGATGAGGGAGGGAGAGAGGATGTATGCGAACGGGGGAGTGATTGGCCGGAAGCTGCAGGAGGAGATAAACAGGGATAATCCCAGGGGAATGCTGTTATAGGAGAGGAGAAAGACGCAAAAGAGAGAGCGTAGAAAAAAGGGTTCAGCTAATGTTCCCTGGAAAAGGGTTTCAAAAAGCTCAGCTCCCTGTGAATAGAATAACGCTCTTTAGAGGAATTAAAAGAAGAAAAAAGGCAAGCGGGAATGAAATAGGAGGATATAAAATTAGATTGGGATTGCATCAGAATATTTTCCATGGGTAATTTTCACCTCAGCATTCTCGAATCCCATGTATTTCAGATTATACATTCGAGCCTCAATTTTTCATAGAAAACTTTCGAAGATGAAGTAGCCATAACGGATTAGGTCAGAAAATAGGGCTGTTGTGTACAATTAAGACATTTAAAAAATGCCGATATAAAGAAATTATGCGACTATCTGTAAGATTTCCCCTGACTAGCTATCCTCGTTCTATCATTCAACTAAGTTCAATAATGCAAGGGAACAAAATTCCAAAAATTACGTAAAAGCATCGCTAATTGGTGGTTTTGTCGTTTTATCCATTGCGTTGTCGCTATATCGTCAATAGTATCTTTGGATGAACTAAGCTCAATGAATGAAGGATGGTCATTGGTATACTCGTAAATTGAAATAATTTTGCACTCAATTATATTTTTCGGGATACATAATTTTTATAAAACGATTATGCATCATCCACATTCAATTATGAATATTTGAAGATATTCCAAATTATGGGGACTGTAAAGTTAACTACCTCAATTAAAAGATTAAAGAAAATCACGTTAGGATCACAAGAAATTCGAAACTTCAAGGACAGTAGGAGATTACAAACTCCAATGACTCCAATGAAATAACAGGAATAAAAGCCATTTTCAACAGAAAATATTTGAGAATTAATGAGTATTTATATTTATGAAGGTGTTTAATATTTTTCTCATGTATTTGAAAGTTTTCTGTCAAATTCATTGCTGTCATATCTTCCACAAGCAATGCCGGAAAAGGCTTCTACACTACTGAATGAAATATATATGTGAGACATGTTTATATTCGAAATATGCTGAAAAGGTGTAATATAAAAATAAATAAGCAAAGAGGCGCTTTCAGTTTAATTTAAAACGGAACCGTTAACTCGCTCCCAAGAGATTTCCCTCCAGATTGATCAAAGAAAAAATTCTAAAAGATGAGATTTTCCCCCCCCCAGGGTTTTGCAACCAAATACGAGATTATGGAAAAGGGTTTCGTAATGAAATGGAAGAAGGAAAATTATTTTAGAAGATAGGACTGGGTATTAAGGCTGAAAGGCTACAGAATTGAGTGAAAAATAAAGAGAACGAGTTAGATGCGAAAGTGAAACAACATTGCGAGAAAGGTAATCTATACACTGATTACGATGCATAATCAAATTTACAGTAAATTAATTTCGAAGCGATAAAAGATAAAGAAAATAAGGAGATTTGGGAAGAGTTGTGCATTAGTGGAGATTAAGGATGGAACTGGGTTAAAAGTATGGGAGAAGTGATAAAAAGTTGGAGAGGAAAAGGAGAGCAGAAGTGAGATTTCTGATGACCCCAAAAGAGACGGAGAAATTAAAAGAAGAATGTAAGGGGAGAAAACTTGCAATCAGAGTATCGTACTGTAATATTTCGCTTCGTGGTGGTTTTTGCTTCGGTTAAACGAGAAAACATTTCCTTTCAGTTCCAGTTTTGCTCCTGTCAACTTCCGAGAGGTTCGAACCGTTTTATTTTCCTCTGGTCATCACAATATTAATGTATATTATAATAATATATAATAAATAATATATCTATGTAATTCATATCCTCCTGAAAATTTGATTTACTATTTCTAGCTTTTTTCATACACACTACATTATTCTCCAATTATAGTTAAGTAAAATGAGGTTTGTTAGGAACCAAATAATGGAACGGAATGAATAAAAAATTTTGGCCTTGTTTGGGTTAAAAAATATCAATTTATTCTGTTTGCAATCAATCTTCGCTCCGGCAAAATAGTAACTTCTTCGGTTTTACTTACAGGTACGGTTCCAGTTCAATGCACTTCTTGCAACACATGTTGAAAAATCATGAAAATCATTCAAAATTGTAACTACGCTTCCATTTCGGCACCCGGAATTTTGGTCCGCGGTGAATTGGTCCGCTACGATAAGGTCCGCTACCATTTGGTCCCACGACAATTTGCTCCCGCAACGATTTGGTCCGCGGCGGCTGGGTGCTACGATGATTTAGTAACGACACGCGTTGGGAAATGCTGAGATTTCTCATAATTAATTGTTATTTTTGTTGCTGGATAGAATGCAATAGTTTTGTTAGTATTTAACCTTATTAGAATTAAATAGAAGTATACCTTACTGGAATCGGAGCGTGCAATAGGGGAGGAAAACAGTTATCCGGACGTAAAAATATGACAAAAGTATTGTTTATGTATACATTAAATGATACGCAAGGAATACGCATCCCGAGATAAATGAGTGT